>JAQNBH010000013.1:14072815-14385315 GCA_028752905.1 Cladorhizidae sp. MBARI D1340-BT2
AGATGATTACCAATTGAAAATCAACACCCTGCCGAGGGGGAAATCATAATGTCAGTTACTGTAAAGTTAACTAAGATTTAAAATAAATATTACAGTTACATCAGTCAACTAAAAAGGTATAACTGAATGTATCTTTGCAAGTATAGAACTTGAGTTCACTACATTGAGCATATCCCTGCAATCTGTTAATTCTTTCTCCAACTGCTCATACTGTTGTGAAAAGTCTAAATTTCACATGCTTGCAAAGTACTCATCATATTTTTGTGAACATGAATGTCTGGGGTATGACATAATTGCTAGTAGGTTTTACTGAGTTTGTACTCTGGTTTTTACATGGTAATGAAGTCTGTCTACATTTATGTTGCCAAAGGCATTAGGTATTTAAAACATTTTCTTCTACCCAATCCAGCTGGTCAGGTCTGTTCATAGATATACATACTAAACATGCTGAGGAAGAGCAAAACAAATGGCAATATGTATGCACAGTCAAATATGGATGATGTGCTAGGCTCTTACACATGATGTTGAGAGTATAAGGTGACAATTCTATGCTCATGGTGGGAGTAGTCCTTTTGGTGGTCTCTACCAACATAGTAGTTATAGTAGCAGTGAGCAAGAGAGAATTAGAGATAGGTGTTTGTCATTGTGAAGTTAGAGAATCAGCATGGTTTCAGAAACGCATCTAGGCTGGCAGTATTTGATATAACTAGGAAGTGTTTGAATGCTGAGTAATGAGGAATTCATGGAGATGTAGATATTTTCGGCAACTCTCGATACCGACTTTATTTGTTGTTTGTTGTGTAAGAATTCTTTTTTTCAAGAATAAGCTGTTCATACATTAGAATGTAAGTTGCGGTTCGGTGTAAGAATCAGCTAAGCTAACTAGAGGTATGCAGTGCTACATAGCTTTATGTCTACAACAAAACTTACAGTGAAGAAATCCATCCAGGAGTGCCACCTAGTCATATGATTTACCAGATATCAATAGATCATTAAGCTGTACATATAATACATTTGTATTACACAGTACAATTGTTAAATTCTCGGAGAATTGCGAAGACTATTCAGAACACATCCTACATGCATCTTTTATAATTATTTGAGTTTCATTTTTATAGGGAAACACCTTTGCTGTCTCCCTACCAAGATATTCCGGAGCACGAAGTTGACAATTCCATATACGAAGTGTGAGTTGAGCATATTCTGTCTTTTAGTTGCAATAGTGATTTGATTTTATTTCACAAAGAAATTTTCCTGATCTGTGTGATGATATGCCATAAAGTACAAGAGATGCTGTCTTTTGAAACTTATTAACTTCACACATCATGGCTGTGTTCATAACGTGCAGTCACTGGTGGATGATTAGGCTGGACCACCAGAGCCTGGTAGTTGACATGACTAGAGTATTGGAGATTGGTGTACTCCATATTCCAGCCTCTCCTACTCATCTATTAAGTAGCATATGAGTGAAGAGAGAATATAAGTAATTTCTAATACCATGCCACCCAATGAGCAACAAGTGGTATAATTCAGAAAGGTGAATCTTAAAATGTAGCTAGCAAGACTTGCTCCTGCCATGCTTTCTGAGCTATCAGTTGAGCGGTATCGTTGAGAGGTTATGCTACTAGAGAACTCTCTCTAGATAGCTACCTAAAAGTTACTATTCCAATCTTTATCAATACCAGACACCATATAGCATGAAATTGTCACTGGGTTAAAATTTCATTTGCACTTATAAGACACAATTATAAAATATTGTTATTCGGAACCATTTTTGTTTATATTTATTCTGTAATATCAATGCTTTCAGGGGCAGATCCAGGATTTAAAAAGGGGGTGGGGGGACTAATATGCAACACATTGTCCGGAAAGTTGCCACATGTGCCAAATAATGGTTGCAAAATACGATGCTTGCCAAAGCTTGACATGTTTTAGAAGTATAATGAAGTATTAAGTATTATATATAGACTCAAAATATTATGAAGGTAAAGTACAGATTACAGCAACATGTGCAGATGTTAGGGGGGAAATCCTTGTCTGTATGTTGTAGGGCTATTTGGGGGGATCTAGCTCAGAGGCTAGCTGAGACTGACTTTCCCATTTTTGTTTCCACATGTCAAACTCAACATCAAAAGCTGATGGAAGTGATAAATCATCTTCATAGAACCCCAAAAGAGAATTAAATGAGTGTGTCACTGTGGATGCTCCACTAGTGTTTGCTGAAGAAAGAAATAGCATGAACTCAGCAATATGAGATGAAGCTCTTCATCAAACCTGGTGTCAAACTCAGTGATCAGGTGGTCCACAAGGGAATTGTGAGATTTAGACAGAAATAATCAATGCAATTCTGTGTCTGGATATTTGGACAATGTTGCTGTTTATTAGCTAGACATGGTCTGGACTCCTACACACCAACACTTCCAACTATTTTTAAGAGCTCTTGTGTAGATTTGACTATGAAATGAATTCACATATTATGACCTTGACCCATGAAGAACACCTTTTACATTCTTTACTTCATGTCAGGCATATGCTACATCCACACCTTAACCGGGCTTTCCTGAAGCTTCACACTCAGCCCTTGAGTATAAGCTAAAATGCTACGTGTAGCTTCCAAAGCCACAATCAAAGAAAACTGAGAGAGAGCCAGTTGAAGTCAGACCGGGAATCTCAATTTCACTTGGTTGCTGAACTGTTAGCAATAGCCTCTAGACAACTGACTACTGGAAATAGCAAGTCAGAAAAAATTTGGAAGGCTTCACGATGCTCTATCCATCGGTTCGGCACATCTCTTTCAATTTTTTTGGTTGTTTCTCACCATGATGTCATCAATCCATGCTTCAAGTTCTAGCTGGCTCTTAGGTGAGTTTCCAAAGAAGCATGTTACTTTGTCAGCAGTTTGCATTTACTTCTCGAACTCTACAACATTTTACTATACAAAGACTCAATCTGTGTGCAGCAAGATGGGTATATGCTGCCTTTGGCAGCTTCTCCTTTTGACTTCCCTGCCATAGCACCTACTCCATCATAAGCTTGGCCTTGAAGAAATGTGGCTCCAACTGCCATGTAGTCAGCTGCTGCAGCAGATCACTAGCTATAGCCTCACCTGTGACACCAGACGTAACTCATAAAAACCAAGGAACTTTTCATGTGGAGTGTAAACATCAACAAATCGAATACTTATGGAGAGCTGCTCATGATTGGCTGAATCAGTTACCTCATCAACTATAACAGAATAGAACTTAGCTTCTCTGATTTTTTGTAAAATTTTATTGCGTCACACATATTTGAATCATTTGATTTTGTATTTCTTTACTGGCATTACAACCACATGTATGCAGATGTTCTCTGAGAACTTCATCGCCAGCATCTATGCGAAAAATCAACAAGGATAGGAAGTTGCCTCGTCTCACTGAACTTTCATTGAAACCCATCTTCATGATGTCCTCTAAAAGCAAATGCCTGTCTCCCACACAAAATGACAGTTGAAGCAATGGAATGCAGCTTTAAATGATTTCCAGCAATAATTTCAGCTCGGCTTGAACTAATTTGTTGATCAATTGAAGCCACTCTGTTCTCCCTCTGCCATTGCTTTCTCCATAGCTAGCTGATGGGACTTCCTACTCTTGGAAAGAAAATGATCATTTAACTTCTCAATCATATTCTTAAAATTTGTCAGAGGCCTATTGACCAGAACCCCTAACTCTTTTACGGATGCTTCACATTGCCCAAATAGTACACAAAACAAGAAAAATCCTCCATCATGTGACCGAGAATATGTTAGGCCTTTGTACTTGTCCATCCAACTCTTTTGAAACTGTCATTTCTGAGCTTTGAAGGTACGTGTGGGGAATTGGAACCCTTCGGTTGGAATAAAATGGTTTTTGAGGATGAATTTCACTTGAATCTGAAGCCAAAACACCACTGCTTCCTCCTATACCACTCTTTTCAACATCAACAACTGTAGCAAAACACCACTGCTACCTCCTACACCACTCTCTTCAACATCAACAACTGAAGCAAAACACTACTGCTTCCTCCTATACCACTACCTTCAACATCAACAATAGAATTGCTACATGTGCCATTACTATCCTTGCTGCTACTCACCAACGCAACTGCACTGCTTTTAGCACAAGCTACGAGAGAGTTAGACTGGTTATCTTCTGATAAAGAATCAGCACCACTCCAGACTGAATGGAATGTATGAAGCAGAGAGGCACTGCTAGAACTGTCCCTGGTAGTCTGAGGTTCCAGAATTAAAGTAAATAATAAATCAATCAGGTTATGTTAGATCATTCTGTCTCATAGGTAATATACTTAGCTATAGCTTACTTCTTGCTAGAAAAATATTGGCGTAGATCCATGGTCTTGGCCATTTGCTTTACATGAGGTTCTCTTGAGATAGAGGCCCTTTTAGACATGATCTAACGCAAGACTCACTGACACTGCTCAGATAGAAAGCCACACTGCATGCTTGCTGTTGCAGTCGACACAGTAGTTTGAAGGTTAGAAGCAGAACGTCTGGCCTATATTACCTGTAACACATGTACTCCTCATTTTCTCATTTTGTGCTAAGTATTGATCATGTGTTGATTACAGTTGCTAATGCCTGTTGTATTTTACCTGTTGCCTAATAAATGCTAAAAAACAACAAATACTAGAAGGAAAAAATCATAATGAATATCATTAACTTGGAGGGGATGGCCCACCCTGGATCCGCACCTGGCTTTGGACTATGGCAGGCATTCAATGACTAGTACCAATTAAAACCAGTTACTAGAAAAAATACTTTAGCTGTGTTCTTATGACATACGAGAAATAAGTGAGTGTGTGGGTGCTACAACCCTCCCCCCTCCCCTTGCGCAAGATGTGAGTTGAATAATACCAAAGCTACTGACATGTCGTCGAAAAACAACCTTCCTTGTCACGGACAATTTAACCGCACAAGCGATTCTTGTTCTTATACGCCGTCATAAGTATTTGCTCCCAGTCAACCTACTGGACCACACAATTCAAACCAAACTCAGCCCTCCCTTCTGGAGCGACTGGCTACCAAGTAACAGATATGAGTTACTTAAATGAATAACAATTTTAGGTATTCACAATGAGATAACAAAATATGTCAACGAACAGTCAGATAGAATACCAGTCTCTGGTATTCCTATCTTAAAGTAAATTTCGTTCAATGGAGTTTCGGGTTTGCTGTTATCTGGCTTAGCTAGCATGCATCATTCCTTTTATACTAATGGTAAAACACAATATCATTAAATATTCTAAGTCCTAAAATGACCCTATATGGTCCCGTTCAAGAGCTGCCCTGATGTGAAGTCTTGCGGCTGCTCAATGGATGTGCGGCTGTCTCTGTCTAGTCCCTTAGCCAGTTATGTTGATCTTGTACTTTCCCATGTTTGATCCTATGCCCTTGTGCTGTACACAGGCTCTCTCTCATTATTGTTATTCAGGGGTGAGTGCAAAGGGCAGTCAGAGTGGTTGATTTCCCTGACATGACACAATAAGTTATTGAGCAGTTTCCATAAATTATAGCTCGCATCTTCCCCATAGAGTGAAGGGTCACAATACTTAACTTATATGGTGTTTTTCATAATTTTTTAAAGCCACCTTTCAACTGTGTCAAAACACTTGTCAATCCCACTCTGATACAGTAATTCTTCTCCTGTACCACATTTACATGGTATAGCCACTAAATATCAACCTTCAAAATATATATGGAATTATTACAGCCATGCAAGTAAGTTTTAAATTGAGGGCGTTTTATATTTGTTAATGAACTAAAAGTGTTCTTGAAGTTAAATAAAAGTGATCACAGTGAAAATTTACGAGTATATAATACTTGCTAAGTAGTAAATCTTACCAGTTTGTTACTTGTACATGACTCCTGAGGTACCCATGAGTTCTTGCTGTTCTTCAACAACATCTTCAGTGATGTAATGCTCTTTTCATCCATCTGTATTACTTTTAAATTCAGTAGGTGAATAGAGGTAGCTTAAACCAATCACCAGTGGCCAATAAACATAACAGATGTGAAGATATGCCTTGCTATATCAGCAACAGTTCAGAAAAGTCTGTAGCAACCAAACTATTTTTGATAACATTTTTATCAACCGACATCGTGGTAGTATTTGTTGCCATAGAAATGAACCATAAAACTACAATCCAGTGAATCTCATTTGAACATGCTCCTTTTTGTTTTGATGTATGTTTTGCCAGGAATTTTTTTAAATCTAACCAGTGTTTCTTGGAGTTTGGCTGAGACCAGCACATCAATAGTAGGACTGCAACAATAGAAATGGTCGCTGAAGCTGATGAAGCTCTGTCAACTACCTAATCCACCGCTTCATCCATCATCTAAATGATACAAAATTGCTAGTTAATAATTTTTCTGCAGACTATCCGTGAACAAGCAAGCTAAAACAGCCTTTGCAGTTTATGTATTGCCTACTAACTGCACAACTAACTACAGCTAAACTCACTATGAATACCTACTTCATCCCAGTTCATATATACTCTGCTTACTACTCTATACTAATTATAGCTACTTCTTTATCACTAGTAATCTTATATCCAAACAAATCATCAGCTCGAGTGAGAATGCTGGACTTACTCGAAGGTAGGTGAGATGTGATTATAATGTTTGCAATATTTCTTCCCTAGTTACCGAAGGTTTATTGCCTCATGTTCAATAAGTAGGTAAAGGATGTAGCTATTTTTTAAATTTATAATGTATTTTAGAGTCCTAAGATCAATTTTTTAATGTTTTTATTTGCTTTTGGCTTATATATAAGCGTACATCAGTGAGAGAGATAAATATGGGGTGCCTCACACTATATTTCAAAGGAGAGTGTATAATATTTTGCTTTTCTCTCCAATAAATTATGACATCAAATAATGAGTGGTCAAATCTTCCAAAATCAAAGTGTACAGAGTGTCATTCAAGAATTAAAAATGTGATAATCAAATATTAGGTAATGCCTCCCCTAAATTTAGAGATGCCATTGAATATTATGATGCATGTATGAAGCCACCACATGCATCACTTGTTTGTGTGGTTTATGATGCAGCCATACCTTGCTTGTAATGAGTCCATCTAGTTCACAGAATGACTAGTTCAAGTTAGAATATAGATACAGAATGACCCAACCCTATTTGGATGTGAAGTGGTTGTTACATGTACAACTAAACATGATGGTGGCCAAGAAATAAGTGTATGTCAGCTGTTTTATGTTTTCATGCATTAGGAAAATAGGCAGGCAAGTCTTGAAAAGTAGCATGTAAGACTTGCAGCTGCATGTGTTTATTTAACTCTCCCACTTCTTCCCCCCCCCCCCCCCCCCCCCCCCCCCCCAATGTGTGAGATTGCTAGCTTCAGGAAGTCTAGCATGAAGATTGCACTCAAGCGTTGGTCTCGTCTAAGGGTACATTAGTTGAGAACAGACTCTTGTTAGTTTCCAGTAGAACATCAGTCTCCTCATTTGTTTGTCAATTGTAAGACCGTTAAGCTATTATTGTTATTTTCAATGAAGATAGACTCAGTGTGGATATAAAAAAGTTTGTGTTGGTTGTCTATAGAAAATTAGCCTGCAACTAGATACTTTTATACCAGTATCCGAACCTCTAACCAGTATCCAAATCAATAACTTTGGAGCTAAGCCAGCAAACGATACCTTAACCAGCTACAAATGTAGCTACTGGTTAAGTATATACACCATTTCATATTGACTCTGTGCCCAGGGTTTTATCTAGACATTACGCAATAAAACTAAACACACCATTACTCTAATGTAAGCTCAATAACATAGAGTTGGAAAAAGTCAACTTGTTCTCCAACATTTCCACTTGGCAGGTTAGCTTTCAACTCCTTAGCAATGAACACTGAAGAGATGAGGACAGTAAGTAAATTATGCATGCTATATATTTAGCCTACTTGTTTTAATTGGGTGACTAACTAGTAGATAACCTAGCAGGCTAGATGTAATCACCACAATTCTACTTTTATAAACATTTATCGGTAACAAAATAAATGTTCTAACAAAATGCGTAGGATAATAGAGAGATGAAAGCATTTTTGTAGTAAAGTATTCAAAAACCTGTGGGTACCATTTTATAGCTCCATAGATTCTGCAAACTTCATGGTATGGACTTGATATATAGCTCAAAAGATAGGTCTCTCTGTGTGCTCTATTTTGGTAATAAAACAATTTTTATAGCTACCACTATACCGAAGCTAGGGGTACCTCAAAACCTGATTGCCTGATTTTGCATATCCAGATTACTAAATGCTAGAGAGTTGAAATTAGCAACAGTGGATAGAAGAAGCCCTACTCTATGCAATGACCTTTTTCATTAGGCGCTAAAACTTAAGTATGTGGTCGAGTGCGCGGTTAGAAAAAAGAATTTTAACGAAATTCATTTTCCAACCTGGGTGCTGACCACGTACTTACGTTTCCTAATGAAAAAGGTCGTTGCATAGAGTAGGGCTTCCTCTAGCTACTGGAGCTAATTTCAACTCTCTAGCATTTCGTAATCTGGAGATATTTATGTGGCAAAATCAGGCAATCAGGTTTTGAGGTTCCCCCACTTTAGCTCCTATAACTTAGGGCTATGAAAAATGTTTTATTATCAAAAGAGAGCAAACAAAGAGACCTATCTTTTGAGCTCTATATCAAGTCCATATCATGAAGTTTGCAGAATCTTAGGGAGCTATATAAAGTGGTAACGATAAGTATTTTAACACTTTACCACTAAAATGGGTTTGTCCCCTCCCCCACCCCCCTTACCCTCAGACCTATTCATCCACCATCTTTTCCAAAATGAGCTATCCCAAGTTTTCTGCCATCCAAGCCCAACTTCACATCAATTTGGCAACATATTCAGCCAAACCCCCACATTTATAGGGTTTCCCTCTGGCCACAAGACCTAATTGTATTTTGCAATAACAACCTGGATTTTGAATGGCTGAACAATGTGTTCACAATGTAGTAATTAATTTTGTACAATTAATAATTTTAAGCCATTGAACTACTGACACTCTCTCATAATGGCTATGATCTGCCCTTGCTTGAATGAGGCATATTGCTACTTCTCCTTCCTCTTCTCTTTCTTTGCCTGTACTACCTGTTTTTTGTGCTGATTAAATAAATGTTTTTTATGTCAATGACACTACAGACATAATTATGATCATGAACCTGAGCTTATATTCCCTTTATTGTCTTCTCCTTCCTTATCTCTGCCATTATGGCCCATCTTCGACTGTGTGGACTGCATGCCAGAGGTTTTCCCTTTACTACTTTAGTCCACTCCTTTGTTTTGGACATTATTCCACTAGAATGTGCAATATTTGGGTTTCATCTCAGGAGTTGACCCAGTTCAACTACATTATTCCTAGTACATTTTCAGATATGGCTGTTTTTATGCTGACTGTCACTTCATCTAGCTCTAACTACATCTTGGCTATAAAGGTTCAGGGACTTGACTTTCATGACAGGGTAAAAAAAAGTTAGTAAAATGTAGAGATCTGGTTGTCTCATTTGGTTGATTAGGACTTCCTCTAACCACTGCTACTAATATTAACTCTCTAGCACTTTCCAATTAGGAGCTGAAACTGTTAGGGAAATGGGCATGCAGGTTTTGAGGTTCCCAACTTTGATCAACTTGGGCATGGTTATATCTATGCAACATTCTTAGTATTAAAATAGAGCACACAGAGAGAACTACCTTTTGAGCTGTTAATAGAATGTAGAGTGCAGAATATATGGAGCTCTATAGTCATAACCACAGTTTATTCAGCACTTTGTAAAACTATGCTATCAACCCCCAATGAAATATTTTTGCTGTTGTAGGGTTCACACACATACACAAATATTTTTTAATTAGATCCATTTTTATTGTTTCGTTGTTTTAGTTATTGTTGTTTTGATAATATGATGAACCACCCACGGGTTGCCTCTCCAGGGCATATATTTAGGTGACTCCCCCTCACTCCCCTAAATTGATCCGGATCTACAATATTGCAATTGCATTCAATGCCTACTCAACACTCAGTATCTTGCTTACTTTGGCTTTAATGGATATTTTAAATCTTTGGGTGCATGAGCCTAGAGGACCCTCCCTCTTCTCTCCACCCACCACCAACACCCCACTTTAGGGGTGTGGCCTTTGGTCCCAAATTGCGGTGGTTAAAAGGATACAATTGTGTAATATGTGCAGAAAGGCCCAAAGCAGCAGATCCACAAGTCACATATACACATGCATGCATGCACACAAACACCCAAACACATCTATATATAATTATAGTATATCTACATTATGTGAAGCCTATAAAGAGTAGTTCACAGTCTCATTTATTGTAATGACTTTGTCTAAATTTGATTTTTAATGTCCATGCATGTACTTTAAAAATTAGTGTATGTTAGATGTGTATGTTAGAGTAGCTAACTTTTTTTGGCATACTTGTACAAAATGACTAGATAACCGTACTGTTGACACTATTATTTATATCAACATATTAAATTGTCCTTTTCTGTTTCTTAAATGCAGTGGAGGAGAGATTAAGACAGAGAATCATCTAGAGATGGCAGTTTTCTCTTCATCTGAGATATCACATACCTATGAGTCAATACCCGAGGCAACCACTAGCATCTATGAGCCTATACAAGATCTCAATGCAACTTTGGATTTCAATGATGAAGAGATGCAGGACAATTCTCTTGATGACAATAGTACTGAAGAAAATATTGAGGGAGAGTATAGTCTGGCCCAACCAGGATTCTCTCCGGACACATATGCATCCATAGATGCCACCATCACAATACTCCATGAGCCTATGCAGTACCATAATGCAACTGTGAATCTGGATGATCAGCAGAAGATTGACAATCCTCTTTAAGGAAAAAATAAGACCTAGATTTGTAATACGGTTAACAGGAATCATTTAGTTTACAGAACATTTATTTTCATAGCATTGACTGTGTACATTTGTCATTTTTATATTTAAGTGCAATACTTAATTGTGTAGTGAAATGTATAAGCAAGTTAGACCATCCTTCTGCACTGCATATTCTAACCAATAATTACAGGAGAGTAAAGTGTTATGGTTATCAAATGAGGAGAGTAATCAATTTTCCTGAAGTTTTATCTCACACCAACTAATAATGTTACTGTAGATGAGGTTTTGAAAGAGTTATCACAAGCAAAAGTCCATCAAGCGAGCAAAGAAATTGAAAACCTAGAAGCACAGTGACTGTCCTGTGAAGGAGTGTAAGCATGCTCTAGCAGTGCTATTTTTTGTAAACATTTAATGCACATCATTAGGCAATGCCAACTAACACTTGTTAACACTAAGGCACGCCAAGTGAACGGACCAAAACAAGAAAAAAGAGACTGAACAAGAACAATAGAGCTACAGGAGAGACAATGAAAGGTAAGCCTTCTATACTACTAAGTCTTGTTTTAAGTGCTTTCTAAAGGCAAGATTAGAGTTCAAAGAGACAATATTATTAGGCAAAGCCTTCTGCAAGGGAACAACACCGACAAAGAATGAGTTAAGATGGTAGTTTGTTTTGACAGAAGGTCATAATAGCACACATGAGTTCATAATTCACAGACGAGGAGAATTGTGCAGAGAAAACGCTGAATAAGGGACCAGTGAGCTGCCTGTCAGAATATACCAGCACAAACCTGTGGCCAACCTTGCTATAAAGTACTGAAACCTATAAAACCAGGTATCTATTATATTGACTTTTTGGGGAGGGGGGGGGGCCTTTCTTCCTGCACTTAAAATAAGACAACAAATAAGTTATTAATTGAATAGACATTTATGAGCAAAAGGCATTTACCTGCAAGTAAGGTCCTGAAGTTATTACAATTAAGGGTCGCCCAACCATCATAGTAGAAAGGGTTTAGAAACATTGTTTACTGTATGCAACAGATCAATCTGGTGTTTAAATTTAACCTACTCTCTTTTTGGGGGAGTATTTTTTTTAAACTCTATGGCATAAGATGTAGGTCATAGCTATATATCCGGCACTGATTACTGATTAAATTTAACAATCAAAGTGAATATACTGGTTAATTTTACTCTCACTTTATTTTTGCTATATTTACGGTTAAGTAGTGAATTCATAATATAAACATCAAGTTTATTTTGTTTAATTTTTTAAGTATCATAAAAATATTTAGATTATGTAAAATTTACCATGTGTACTTTATCAACACTAAAATAAATGTCTTTGTACTGCTACTTCAAGCCAACAACTGGACAACTACCTAATCCTCAGAGGCTTCTATTAGAAGGGATTTCTCTTTGGACCATAGAGGCAGCTAACAAAGAGGTGCAAAAAGAAAGACAGTCTAAAAAGCTTGTATAATACAATCACAGCCAAACACATAGCAGCCATTGGAAAGTACGCTAGTAAAAATGGTGTTGCAGCTGCTTCAAGGTACTTCTCAAAGAAATTAGAAAACAATATCAATGAAAGGACTGTTTGTTGTATAAAAGCAGCTACTTGAAGGTAATATCCAGAAAAAGAAAAGCTGAGGATGAATAGGTTAATGCTCTGCCCACTGCTAAATGAGGCTATCCTGTACTTCTGGGAGTAATGGATAAGAAATTGCAACTATAATTTGAAGAATTTAATGGATAGTGGGGAACAGTTTCTGCTCGAGTTGTCATTGCCACAGCTAGGGGTATAATTGTGACCTGTGACAAAATGATGCTTAAAGGATATGGGGGTCCAGTTGTCCTGGGAGGTCCTTGGGTGCATTCTCTTCTAGTTTGTATGGATTTTGTCAAGAGAAAGGCTACAACAGCTCTGAGTAAATACAATAGTACAGATCGAGGTTTGGAAGAAATTCAAGCAGAGATGATCCTTAAAGTGTTCGTCAAACTGGACATTAGAAAAATGTGGAAGCATGCAAGTTTAGCTACTTGGAGTCAATGATAAAAGACAAATTACTGCGGGAGAATTCCTTCCTCCACAGCTTATTTACAAAGGTAAAACTGATCGTTGTCACTCACATTACAATTTTCCAGCTCGCTGGAGTAATACCCACTTTCAAAACCACTGGTCAATGGAGGAGACTAGAGTCCCTGTATATATAAGAGTAGTGCCATGACCTTTGACCGGAAGTAATACGGCAGCCATTTTGGACCCAAAATAGAGCCAGCTGTAATAGTCAAATAGCATGAATGCCGTCCTGTAGTGCAGTTGGGTGCGCACTAACTGTACAGAGAGAGGAGTTAGACTGTTTCGCTTCCCGGCAGATGCTAACAGAAGGAAAATTTGGGAACAAAAAGTCAGCCGTGTTGGTTGGATCCCGACTCAGCAGAGTAGACTGTGCGAGGTATGTTTAATACAGCTTTATAATTATATAGCTAGCTAATTATTAACTTAACAACAATTTGGATTAACAACAATTTGGAGGCAGTAAATGGCAGCTTGATCAGATATATACACTTGAAAACAGAAGTGAATATCATTGAGGGACATTACTGGGCTAAATGTGTTGAGTTTGAGAGCATGGACAAATGAAGTGAAATGAGCAGGGAGAAGTCAGGGGGATTAAAATTGGTGGGATATTTGATGGTGTTTTTATTTTGAGCTAGCTAGAGGTTGTTTTTTTTTTGTTGTTTTTTAAGGAACACTTTTATGAACAACAGTTTGAGAATAAGAGGGCAGATGGGATACGGAAATTGAAATCAACAGCTGTTCTCACCATCTTCATCCATCGCACAGCTGCAAAGCTAAGAAAGCCTCCCATGAAACGGAAGCTGTCCTACACTGAAGATGAAGTCTCTACTCTATTGTCAGACCATGCCGCTTCATCAAGTTCATGCAATCAAAGTGTGCTTGGTAAGTTATAAATGTTATGTTCCGAATACATTATCTCCTGTCTTATATCTATATGTTCATCTTCGTAGATACATGTTGGTGGGGAGGAAAGTTCCATGGAAGATCTAGATCAAGTGTATGTTCCAGATTTACAAGGAGGAATCGATAAAATGAAGATGGAACTGCTACAGGCCAAGAAGAAAATAAAACAATTGGAAAAGGCCAAAAGTAGACAAGAAGCAAAGTTCGCTGGACTATTCAGATCAGACCAGCTGGAATGTTTGGATCGAGGTGGCATGAGAGGAATAGAGTGGTCTTCTCCTACAGTGAAGAAGGCGTTACAAAAATTGTTTGTTTGTGGAACGCCAGGTTATAAGTTATTGCTACAAGAAGGATTCCCCCTACCGTCCATCAGAACTCTTCAAAGAAGGATGCAGACAATTCCCTTTCAACCAGGTGTATTGAAACATGTATTTCAATATTTGACTATCAAGATTGAAGGCATGCGAGAAGAGGAAAAGGTGTGTTGTCTGATGCTCGATGAAATGAGCATTACGCAGCGCTTGGAATTCGATGTTGAAAGTGGTAGTCTTATCGGGGAAGTCACACTTCCACATCATGATGGAACTGCTACCCATGCATTGATTTTTATGCTGGGTGGCATCACCACTAGGTGGAAACAAGCAGTGGCTTATCATTTTACTGGAAATTCTACCAACGGAGCTGTCATAAAGGAAATAATATTAGACATTTTGAAGGAGGCACACGGCATAGGTCTTAATGTGAAAGTTGTGATGAATGATATGGGTGCTTCAAACAGAGCCATGTGGCGAAGTTTTGGTGTCAGATGTGATCGCACAAGATGTATCAACAAGGTTGAATACCCACTAGTGGCAGGAAAATATCTTTATTTCATGGCAGATGTGCCCCATTTGATGAAGAACATTAAAGTCTCATTTACAAACCATGACACTGTTACTCTCTCTGCTGACACTGTTGAAAAGCACAATCTTGACACACCAATGCTGCGAAAAGACCATTTTATTCAGCTTGTTGAGTTTCAAGAGAATTTACCCTTAAAGCTGGCCCCAAAAATCACGGAAAAGGCATTGAATGCCAACCATTTTAACAAAATGAAAGTGTCAAATGCCAGAAGTGTTATTAGTCATGATGTCAGCTGTGCTCTGAAATATATGGTGGAAGAAGAAGGCAAGAGTCCTGATTTATTGACAACGGCTTGGTTAACAGAGGTTCTAAGCCACTGGTTTGCACTCATGACTAGCAGAAGTCCACTCACTGCTCTGAGTCTAATGAACCCTGTCAAGTTTAGTGAGGCCATTAACTTCCTTCAGGGTGTTGTTGAAATTTTTCGAGGTCTTCGTGTAGGTAAGAGAGGTGAATGGAAACCCATTCAAACAGGTCTTATCTTGTCTACTATTTCTGTCATTGATATAGCTAAGGAGTTTTTAGTGGACGGATTTGTTTGTTTTCTCACATCTAGACTTGGACAAGATTGTCTGGAAAACCAATTTTCTCTCATCAGAGTCAGAAAGCCAATTCCTTCACCTCTTGAGTTTCGTTATGCCCTCAAACATGTGTCTGTTGCACAACTCTTGACATTACCTTGCTCTGGAAATTACCAGAAAGATGATGGGGAATACCTTGCAGATTTTATTGGACAGCCAGTAAAAATGCCTGCTGTACCGGAAACAGCAGAATGTCCAATCCTTTCAGACTGCACTTCTCCTGATGATCTTTCACAGGCTGAGCTCAACAGTTTGTACAATGTTGCTGGATATTGTGTAAAAAGTGTACACACATGCGAGAAAACCTGTGAGCTCTGTATAAAGAAGGCACTCAAAGAATCCAGTGATGCCAACCACCCAGCTTCAGCTCTAACTCTGTTGAAGGAATATCAAGTAGGGTGTCTCACCCATGTATCATCTGATGTATTTGATATGTTTATGCAGGTTGAAATGATATTTTGCTCCATGGAGAAGGAATTATTGGTTGTGCATAATGTGAAGAAAATGCTTTTGGAAAAGGCCGAGTTTCAAGTTGCAAACATTCACCTGCCAAATTGCCATAAATTGAAACAAAACTTGTGTCCAAATTTATCAACACCAGGTTACATTTTTACTGCAAAAAGAAGAACATGGCACGTATGCAAGGAAGCAAGCTCGGGTGTGAGATGAGCAGTAAAAGTATGGCCATGAGAAAACTTGTGGAAAATATGGCTTAACTTGTTTGTGTTTTTCCCCCCTCAATTCTTTAAATCAAATTGCTGTATATATGATGAAAAACCAACTATTATTTATTACACATAATAGTGAAATATTAACAGTGAAATATAACAAGATAAAATAATGGCCCTAGATCTACAAGGTCCCATGAGAAGTCAAGTCTCAGTGCTTGGCAAGGGCACTAATAAAATGGTGTTAGAGCAGAGCTATCAAATGTCTGTTGTTTCGCCATTCCAGTTGATCCTTAGCATAGAAAATTGCTTGTGAACAAGTTATTGCTAGCTTCCCAGCGTCTAATACAATAATGTAATTTTACTGAGTTGCTGCTTCCATACAGAATGTCACCTCTCTCAAAGAAAAACAATGAAACAGAAGTCTAGCATGCACCGTCAATTTTTTGGGTCCAAAATGGCGGCCGCCGCTCAGTTGCGCACTACTCTTATATATACAGGGACTCTAGAGGATACTACACTGGCATACATTAAAAAGATGTCCATATTATGCTGTGAAGAGACAGCAATTGGTCCTCCTGTGCCATCTTCTCCCCTCCTGTGTTGTCTTCTTTCAGAGATGTCAGGTTCTTGATCTGATTTGGGGACAACCAAATTGCTATGATAACTTCAAAGGTCAAGTTACAGTAGGTGTGCATTCTCTTTTGGTATCCATGTGCTTATATTGCCACCAAATACAGCAGACTGTTTGCAACCGATGAATTTGTCTGTTAATGAATCCATAAAAGAATTCTTAAAAACAAAGTTTGATGACTGGTGTTCTGACAAGGTACAAAGGCAGATGCAGGGGAAGAATATGGATGAGCTGGACTCTGTTTCCATTACTCCAATTGATGTCAGCCTTTCCACAATGAAACATGTGGGAGCAAAATGGCTAGTCGAAGCCTTGACTATATATGGAATAATCTGTGGTAAATGGATGTCTAACATTTGAGAGAACTGGTGCTGCTTTAAAATAATTGTAGTTAATAATTGTAGTTAATAATTGTAGTTCATAATTGTAGTTACATTGTCAGACATTACAGAGTAGTGGTGAAACTGACTTTTTTCATGCTCACATAATGTACAGACACACACCATGTCATGCATGCATGCCACACACACACACACATGGAATTTGAAGTTGATTATTGAGAACGATTATAAAGCTATTATATTATCTATATTATTTTTCCACTTCTGTTTCCTGTGTGGTTTATGTGCTAGATGCGTGTGTCAGGTGTGGTTTGTATCATGTGGTGATTAGCTAGTTAGCAGTATATAACAAGCTCATGCGAGTCTTGCATCTCATTATTCCTGATGAAGCTGGAGCATCTAGTTGAGAGAGTAATGTCATTGTTACTGCATTTTGTGTTATCGACCCCTTAAGTGGGAGAGTAGACTACTGGCGTAAGAAGTGGGGACCCCCCCCCCCCCCTCAAAATGAGACAAGACATGTGAGCTACTGCAGCTGAGCACCTTGCCAATTAAACCCACATCTGGTCAAGGCTTTTTGATTTGTCAGGCAGTGGATATATAACTTACTAGTCTACATAGTTCAAACCTCAGGCACAGTTTTACTTTATCTAACACTGGAAGTGCAGCATATTCATTGCACGTATATTATATGCATTACCTTTGCAAATTAATTTTGTGTGCACTCAACTGTAAAATGAAGTCTGCATGGAGCCCCATCTGAAACCCAAGATTACTACTGCAAAGGTCAAAGGTCAGCCCCCCACCAAAAAACCATCTTCTTACGCCCTGTTAAGACTCGTTTGTTTTTTGTTTGTTGTTTTTCCACCATTCTATACTTTCACTACTATACTAACTGCATTTCAAGTTTCAACTCATTCTTGCCAACTATTCTCGAGTTATAATTGGCCACCCATTTCATTGCTACCTCTG
Organism: Cladorhizidae sp. MBARI D1340-BT2; assembly: GCA_028752905.1. Classification (NCBI taxonomy): domain Eukaryota; kingdom Metazoa; phylum Porifera; class Demospongiae; order Poecilosclerida; family Cladorhizidae; species Cladorhizidae sp. MBARI D1340-BT2. Next base: position 14,090,807 of record JAQNBH010000013.1, read on the forward strand.
TAACTATTTCTTTTAAAAAATTTGGATAGATTCTAGACCCCAAAAGATATATCTCTGTGTGCTCCGTTTTGATACTGTTTCACCATACCCAAAGTACAGGAAGTCAAAATTGGCGAGCTCAACACCTGTATTCCCAGTTTTCTGCAGTTCTAGCTCCTAATTGGAAAGCAGTTGTAATTAGTATACCAGTGGCTACATGGCGCTAAAACGTGTGAGAACGCAGTCAAGCGTCCGACCAGCGCGTTTTGGTTTTAGCGAATTGATTCTCTATTAACATTATAGACTCGTAGCACCTCAGCTTTATTGCTGTCAATAAATTGCTTCACTGCTTTTTCATCCAAAATAACTACTTCTGCAGTACTGGAAGACAATTCTTGGGAAAGACTATACTCGTATGCCTGTAGAGTATTAGTGGAAAAAATCTCGCCTATTATTCTTAGGCCGAAGTTAGCTAGAGGGAGTTGGCTAGCGAGAATGCATAAGGCTCGACGATTCCCCATCCACACAATCTACAAAAGGTAAATGGGTGGGGCTAGATTAAATGGTGTTTCCACCCATATCTAGCGAAGGATCTTAGTCCAATCGATCTATCTACTGTGTATGAGAACGATGGAAGGAGGGAATTGGGCGCTTTCTCTTTTGTGTTCCTCATTTCTGTTAGCTACGCTTTCAGGTATGGTAAGCAAGAATGTCACTAGGAGAGATGTAGGTAATAGCCTCTAGTTGTTTTTTTGTATTAAGCAATTAATGTCCAGTATATATGTATATATATTCATCATATATAAGGGTGAGGCTACTCGGAGATACTAGCATATTTAAATGTGTTCTGCATGCACTCGATTTTGTTCGCTAGTAATCTCTCCAACTTGGAAAGGTGTATAAAATAGAACATCACAAGCCATAAAATGTACTGGTTACAAGGTTAAAATCGGAAGATTTCTCGCTAAAAGACCTTTCCTGTCGTTTAAAGAGTAGAAACAGTTCTATAATGTTAAAAGGAAGCGAATGTGCCCATTTTGAAAAATATAGTATAAGGTAGTAGTTTTTTACCCTTCAAGCTTCATCTTGTAGCACACTCGTCTACACACTTAATTTTTTTCTATTTGTGGAACAAAATGACCAGCATGCATATCATATCTTTACCAAAAAGCTCTGCTACCACCACATTGAAATCTAGCTAGCTGTTTGTTAACAAGGCTGCATCTAACCCTAGAAAAACACCAAAATTCCTGAAATGCTAGTTTAAAGCCGCAAATATTGTTGTTGTTGGCTTCTACAAAAAAATGAGTAGCTAAAAATATATTAACAAGAAAGAATCCGAGAATATATTCCATAATACAACTTTTTCTAAAATGAATGCTAACGTCTTATGCATGGAAGCAAAAGAGAGAGAGGAAAAATGAAACTATTCCAAGTAGTGCTTGGTTTGCATTGCTAAGCTAGCTAGCATATACACAGCAGTTGCCTGGTAGAGCATTCAAGCAATAAAAAGCACCCTTGAGTCTTGCTGTCACTTCATCACATGACTGGAATTCAGGTACATGCAGGCATTACTAATTTCCATTCCTAAAGAGTTTTAATTGCTCTCACTTCGTAATCATGTCTTCAATTAGACATGTGTACTATTATTCCATGACCTGCACATTCAATTTTGAGGGCAAGTACAAATCTAGTGCATAATATAGACTGTGTCTATAGTCAGTACCATTATCATCATCATCATTATCATCATTGTCATGACAGCATTTCTGGCACATCATTATTGCTACCATCATTTATATATTCAAGATTGGATATTATACAAACTATATCATTTCCAACATCTCATCTTGTGTAGAATCTTGCCTGGATGGGACTATTGACCGCCTGGTATCTGAAAGTATATACAGTATTCTTGACCCGTTCTTTGAAGCTAGTTCTGTGCATGAAGGTTATCCTCCTCAGCAGGCAAAGCTGGAAGGACGCTCATGGTGTTCATCCGATTCTCTCACACCATTAGAACGTCCGTGGCTACAGGTTACCTTCAAAATTGATGTCAATATTTCCATAATCCAAACTGGCGGGTATGATGGATTTCTTAAGGACAATTATTACATAACAAGATTTGAAGTCTGTGTTGGTGATGGCATGGGAAATCTTCATCCACTGACATCTGATAATTCAGAACAACCTATGGTAAGATTTTAAGTTGGTTTAATGCTTGTTAATACCAGCAAGAAAGATAATTTTTGGGGGACCTCATAGATGTGGTATAGGATAGAAATCAAACATTCAAATGTTAATTAATTCCTTCCCAATAGGAAGCATTCACTCTCATCACCCTCCCATTCCCACAAACCCCTACCCTCCCACATAATACGTATTACGACTATGTTGCTTTCACAAGGAAAAAGGAAGCTTTTTGGAGAGGGGGAACGGAGGGGGGACTTCGATAACTAATGCACCCTTAGCATATTATTTCTATTACTTCAACAACATAAGCAGGACCACATATATTTATTTATCTGGAAAGGTATTCTCGCGTAAGGGGACATACCGTGTTGAGAATACAGTGCTACCATCACCAGTCACTGCTCGAGTTCTACGCATAGTGGCAGTTGGGTGGGACCCTCAGGATCAGGTGTGTCTGAGATTGGAGGCACTTGGGTGCCCAATCCTCTCAGGTATGCAGCCTATATACACTAATAAGCATTGTCTCTGGTGTAGTGCTAGAGAGGTACATTTTACAATTATGAATAGGGTAATCAAAATATACTGGTTGGACTAAAAAGAAGTTTCCACTTCTGTCCATGGCATGTGGTCAGTGTACTGTTGCATTTTGTTATAATTTCTTTGAATAACAATTTGTGAGCACTTATCCATTTTTCTTTTTTACTTTTCCTTGATATTTTCCAGGGTTCAATCATGTTTTGCTACCACCAGGCTAATAATATGAGCCATGGAAGAACTAGCCTTTTTGTGTGTGTTTTTGCTTTATTACAGGCAATGGTATGAAAATGGTATAGAATGAAAACAAAATGAACGCTTTAGCCATGCTATATTATAAGGGTATCTCTGCTAGTTTTATGTGTATATTAAATATATATAGTATCTTGGGTATCTAGCATATCAACAGCACATATCTGATAGAGTATACGGTCTGCTGCAAAGTCTAGGGAGGAGCCAAGCTGGAAACATTAGGATCACAAATGTATAGTGTACAGTTGGCAAAGTCAGACAGATGTCACTTGATTTTAGTGATACTTTTCAAGTATAATATGAACAATATGTGGCCATGTGCAGTAACTTCTTTAACACTTATCACACTGCTCACACAAAATAAGTATCACTCACACAGCATTATTGATTACATCCATTATCTGTTCGTTATTGTGCCAACTTTGGAAATGACTAGTTCGGTCTAGCAGTGATTAATTTTGGGCTGAGTGAAGTGAGGAAGAGTGGAGTGAGAAATATCCTAATAAAGTAGGCTTTTGTTCCTTATATGCTGTCGTATGTCCTATGCTCTAGTAAGACTAGTATATAGTGGTTACCTTTGCCCAAACATCTATGAGATGACAGCCTTATTCCTTTTTCAAGTTTTACATCACCGGAGATGACCCTATATGACAGCCTTCTTCCTCTTACAACTTTTTACATCACCGGATGTTTTCGATTAATAACTGAAATGGTCAGTTTGGACCGGGATGATCTATTTCCCTTGATATCACTCTTCCACAAGCGTACCCTCTGCAACTAGAAATATATGCATGCAGACCTTTAGGTGCCCCTTTTTCAAAACTGCTTTTACAATACTCATCAATCATAGAGAAGAGAACCGCATTAGTTATAACCAACAGCATGATACTAATGTGCCATGTTTTAACTCACGATTTCTCAAGATTCAGACAACTTATGACCAATCCATTCTGTGCAATTTTTTCCTTGGTACATGGAGTGTGTGTGAATAGTATAGACATAAAATCAAAAGAAAAGTTTTGAGCCATTCATCTGCAAAAGAAAATTAGCACACTCTTTTACTTTCCTCTTATTTATAGAGGGTTGAATATTTACACTGATATTAATAATTGTTATACCTCCTACCAGTACTTATAATAACTAGACTTCTAATTATTCCACCTTTCCACTAGTAATAACTCGTCGATTGGACTAAAATATTAACCATGTTTCTTATTAAAAAATATAGTGTGTACTATAACTGAATACATGCTGACTTTATTTCTGTGTGAAGTTTTTATTATAACTAATGTTATAGCTACATCAACTTTCTCAAACTCTAGAATGAAAATATAATAAGCTGTAGTTTGGTATAAGTATCAGTTCCATTCAGGTAGCTAAGCATCACTACATCATGCTGCCTACAACATAACTGCACACCAAAGAAATCTGACTCACCAAAGTAAAGTTTTATCATTATTTTATGCCAAAGACATGTACAGGTAAATAAATTGGTGTTTAATATAGTTTATACATTTTTATGACTGATGTGAGTTTGCATATGTTATGGCATGTAAAAGTCTAAGATGTAGCTATGTGGCTTAATACTGCTAGATTGTGTTCATGGATAAAATCAAACACCTCCTATTTCACTTCCTAAGGGCAGATCTATTGGAGCTTGTCAAAGTTGAAGTGCTAATAGTCAAATTTAACAAAACAAAACTCATGAATTGCCTGAGCCAACACCTGCCTAAGCTTTCCTAGTGACCTAAATAGATATAATCCCTATTATGCTGAATGTGCAGTAGTTTATTTCATTACAAATTTACCATATACCCTGAGCAGTAACAATGGTGGAACTTATTAGAAACAAGAATATTCCATATAGTTCCATGCCATTTTAACAATCCCAAATAATTTGTGAATTTGAACCCATATGAACTGCTACTTCTACTGCAACCCATAGACTTGCTACTACTCTAGTACTACTACTACCCATGCTACTATATATAGTATAGCCATATTTCTGCTTCCTATACTAGTACTAATTATTTCTACTACTAATACTGATATACTATCCTTACTATGACTACAAATATGGAAACAAGCAGAAGCAACAACTACAACAAACATAACAGCAAGTACTATTATTAGTGATAGAACAGAATCAGTACTTTACAATTATATAATATATGATGATTCTAATATTTGTAGCTCCAACTACAGTTCCAACAACAACCACTGAACCAAACACAGAAGCAACATTGAATACCACACAGGGTATTGCAACCACTGAAGAAACATCAGAAGCATCATCCTATTCCACGGAGGAGACTACACCCACTGAAGGAACGTCAGAAACATCACAGGAATCAATACTGGTGTTGCCCCCGGGGCAGTCCAGAACATTGATGGTGGGTGGAGCAGTAGGAGGGGCTTTGAGTGTCGTAGTAGCACTTCTATTACTCGTCATTGTGTTGGGAGCCATTTTCATTTTCACACGACGAAGAAGGTACAAAATTGATGATAATAAGGAGTGTTGTTTAACTGTTGTAGTAATGCAGTGAACTGTATTAGTCTTGAGTCTCACATAACCAGACCCTTTACTCAGTATTGCAGTGAACTGTATTGGCCCTGAGTCTAACATAACCAGACACTTTACTCTTACCACTATTGTAGTGATGCAGTTGGCCCTGAGTGTAACATAACCCAGACCCTTTACCATACCACTTAGTAAAGGGACAGGTTTACAACACTACAAATAGTCAAACCTTTAGTTATTTACTTCTATAATAATTTATCTAAGTGAATATGCCCCTGCAATCTTCTAATTTCTTTTCTTCTCCAATTAATCACCTCGTCACAAGCTGTCTAATTCTACATTACTCATCAATTTTTCAAACATGAATTATTGGAAAAGTGAGTAATTAGAACAGCTGGCACAAGCAGATGCCACTTAGTTTATTCTGTGTGCATGACAGCAAAGTTATCGACTATGTCTATGTATATGTGACCAGATTTGGGGAACCCCTCCTAAACACTGTTATTTAAAAAGTTAACACTTCTGATGCCTAAAAAATCATGCCACTGAAAGTTTAAAACTGTCTGAGTGTTACCTTTGAACTATGACATGAAACCTTTGTCCTCCACCTAGCACTCAAAAATTGATGATTTGCGCAATTACATTCCAAATGTACATGTGCGATGAAGCCATTTACTTCTTAGGTTAAGCTCAATACTTCTGAAGTAAGCTCGATACTTCTGAAGTAAGCTCTATACTTCCGAGGTTAAGCTGTATTGTACTAAACTTGCAATGTGTCTTGGCCCATTTGTTAAGAGCACTGACTATGTTGTCTGCACAAGGCTAACTTGAACAAGCAGCTGGAACTGCAGCAGTGAAGAAAGCACACTTAATATGCACACTCAAATTGTGAACGCTCCATTTACAACGAGTAAATTCATCGACCTAGCTCACTGTAAAAACTTAGTTTGCACTCCAGAATGGGCCCTTGGGCTTACAACTTTAACACAAAGGATAGTTCTAGTGCAAAATTATGACTAGCTAAATGGTTTTGTTACACCAGATTTTAGATGGGTTTTTGCAATTCTGGTCATAAATGATTATCAAAAACATAAAATATTTAAAGAAACGAGGGAAATTTTTTACACAATATTGTTAAAAAGAAAGGAAATTAGAGCATAAACATGTTGACCACAACCAATCAAATTACCCTTTACTATTTTAAATCATATACACCAACATTGTGCTGATTTAAAAAAGTTATTGACATATTTAAGTGATTTTAAATTGTAATGAGTTGTATGAACTGGCTCTGGTCAACATTCCTTTCCTTTCTTGGTCAATAAATATTTTTGTTTGTTTTTACATTTTTGTTCTTGTTTCTAGTTTATTGTTGTTGTTGTTTTGTTGTTGTTGTTGCTTTTTCTCATTGTTCCCATGTGGAGGACTACACTGAGTTCTAGAAAGTCCAACACAGAGCGTTATTGTTGTTGGATACTGTATTCACCTCATATCAGCACATGTCATGTCCTGTTGCCTTTATTGACTGTGTCATGTACACCATGTTGTCCACTACACAAAAATCAGCACAAAGCTAGCAGTTATGGTGTATACCATTTCTTCTTGCTTTTGTTGACTTTACCTCTGTAAGATCTGCCTCACCCTTCTTCAAGGACCTGGTAACAGACCAATTTATTTTATTTTATTATTTATGTCATCAATAGCTCACAAGTCATTGTTAAACAAAATTTACACCAAAGAAATCCATCAAAAAGGACCTCCATATTCCAGAGCAAAGGGATTTTGAGTGATTGTAAGCATGGATTAGCTTTCCTTAGCAGAGAGGGGCTTCAAGAAAAAGAAGTCCATAACAGCAGTTGTGAGCACCACCCTTTTTGTTTCATTTCTCCTGATTACCTGAAAGTAAATCGTATTACCATTTTATAGCAATACAGCATATTATTGGGGAAGTACAGGTGAACAATCAGATATTTATGCACATACTCCATCTTTTATATTATTACTTTATTATTATATAGATGAAGTGGATATGATAAACATCTGATTTTTTAACCGTGCCTTACTTTGTGCCTCTATGTACTTACTGCAGTCAATCAACTAAAGCACCTTTCACTGCCATTACAATAATATCAAGGTATTAATCCCTCCCAATCCTGCCAGTCAATGTTATATAAGGTTATGCTGCATATCAAGCAAGAGCAAACGAAACAGCAACTTGTATGTGGAGTCAATTATTGGTGCTTGAGATGGAACATTGGCTAGGCTTGCACACATGGCCATAAGTTATGTTCATGCTGGGATAGGTAATTCTGGTGGTCTCTTGGTCTCTGCCTGTATTAGCATGAACACAAGTGGGGTGAGAGAGAACAGAAGAGGATTCTGTTTGTCAATGAGATCAAGTTCAAAGGAGTGGACATAATTTCACAAAAGCAAATAGGGTGGGTGTGCTCGACAGAGATTTGGGTAAACTAGAAAGTGTGTTTGAAAAGTGGTTGATGAGGAATTTGTGGAGATAAGAAGTTATAGAAGTGTCGATGAGTTTTGTTTCATGGAGATACTAAAAGAGGGTGTAGGTGGAGTAATATGGCACACAATGCTGACACAGCAAATATTAGAATTGTCAAAGTTAGTGGAAGGAATACCTTGATTATGAAACTATTAGCTAATCCACGTAACACTAGTGGTGCATTACTTAGAAAACTAGTAGCTAATTGGGTAAGTTTTTTTTATCTGTGGGCTTCCATGTTTGGACCAAGCTTTAGTTTTCTCATGCATTCAAATCTTCTGCTGAAATATGTTCATATGTACTGTAGCTATCATAAGTTGTAGCTCGTAGAGACACAGTAGCAGGTTGACATTTGTAGACTTCCTTATGAAAAAAAATGTGACAAAGCTTCAAAAAAGTGTTCCCACCCACCCCCTGCCCCAAATAGTGCTGGACAATCAGATATGCATCATAGCTACAGCCTTCTTAGCACTCCAGTGCTGTATTGAAAGAGTTGTCTACCTAATATTGGTTTTCAGTTTTGTTCTTGTCTTGGCACTGGCATCCTGCTCTAACCCTACATATATCGGCATATACCAAAAGATCTATCGATGTAGCTACCTAGTTTTAGCACTAATACATTACCGCATGTATAGATAAGTAATCAATAAAAATCTTCATATGGAGTTAGCTAGTTATGAGCTGTTTTTAACTATGTTAAAGCCAGATGTATTAGGAGTCTTTCTCAATCTTTCCTCCTCATCCAGTCAAATATCTTGGGTGAATAGGTTCACAATGTGCTGAACCTACACTAGCAAAGCAATGTGGTGAAATTTTTTGATGGTATTGTGAAAATCGCATACATCACTTTAATTTGAATAGACTCAATTTATATTGGGTGGAGTTCAGTTTCAATGGTTTGAAGTGAAGCAATGCGATGTTATGAAGCAGAATTGCAAACTTCTCAAAATGACATGATGAGATCCAAAGCAACACGATAGGATCTGAAGTAACACGATGGGATCTGAAGTGACATGAGAGGATTGACAACATATTGTGAACCAGTCTTCATGTGCAATAGGTTGGCTGCTTTTGGACAAGTGAATTGCATTTTACAAGTTGTTTAACTGCATTCATTCTAATATAACAGTTCTTCTATTTTTTTTAAAACATCTTAAATGTTTTCAAACCCTTATTACTTTCATCCATTTTTCTAAGGCCTTGAAGCCTTCCTCCACAGTCAAACCCCACACACATTTTGGCCATTTGCCATTTAGCTTAAATAATTGTTGTTCAAAACACTTAAAAAAAGCATAATCTTTCTGTCTCTGTGTTTCCATTTTTCTCAAGCCTGGTATAACATTAAGGACTGAGAAACTTTAGGGGTAACTCGACCTCCCAGAGTTTATAATGCCTTTGGATTTTATTTCAGTGGTAATTTTAAGGTTGCTGCTATACTGACTTGACCAGTTGTTTTTGTTGTTGTTTCTAATTTCTGTATTTTCCACTATTTTTGTTTGCATTATCAATTCTTTTTTTAAAATATATTTATTTGCCTTTAACTTGTTTTGCCAAAGTGCTACTGAAAAGAAGTTTGGTCAAACTGCTAAGGCCAAGAGAGCTAAAGCAACAGAGGATGAGACAAGGGAAGGCAAAATTCTTGAGAGATAGGGAGAGGCAGGGAGCTGCACAAAATCATCATAGAGAAACTAATGAAGAGACAGTTCCACTGCAAGTATAGCAAGCAAAATTCGAGAAACTGAGTAGCCTTTACAGGAGCTAGGAAAAAGAGGCCCAGAGGCCCTCAATTTTCCAACATTGTATAATATATGGTAGTCTAGAGTAGTCCCTAGAGTAGTCCCAAATAAATTTATGTCAGAAGTCAGAAAAAGTGCTGTTCAAAATGATGCTGTCAGGAACTACTGTCTTTCGGAGTGTGTATATAGCACAATTAGTAATTAATAAGTTGTTTGTACTTTACAATAAGCCATCCGTCTAGAAAGACTTCATTGTAGAATAATACTATGTCATGACTGCAGTGGTGGTCATTCACATAGACGTCATAGTAGTATGCAATCCAATATGTATGTTATATTTTTGTCACAGTATTGTCAACAGGTTATCAAGTTCTACATATATGTATCTTAATATTACACAGACCAGTTCAACTCCCAGCGAGTTGTGAAGTCGATTCAGAGCACAGGCTTGACAAAACCACATATAAGTAAGTTGATTATATTACACCTTCATTATTCTGCCTGTATTTTGTGACATTTATGGATATATTTTCACAGGGCAACACCTTTGCAGTCTCCCTGCAAAGATATTTCAGAGCACAAGGTTGACAATTCCAAATATGGAGAGTGAGTTAGCACACCTTATAATATTAAGGTGGTAAATTGGTTACAGTAAGCAAAGTCTCAATGGAGTGGGGAGGGAAACTGGGATCTATCCAACCTCCACTCCCCCTCCCAACCCTCCAACCCCTCCCCCCCTCCCCCCCTCCCCCGACCCCTTGGCTACTTACTAAATGATGATAAAAGTTTCACAATGAAAATCTATGCACATAGTAAACTGTTGCTGATAAGCCTCTTGATGCCAGTACATAAAAAGTTGATAAACACCCATTTCATTGTCGTTGCAAACTGTTTTTGTTTGACATCCTTAGGTGTGAAATGCTGGTCTCAATGTAAAAAGTGAAGGTTATATGCATGCATGTGGCTACATCACCTAGGCAACGGATTTCAACAAAACATTAAGGCAAGAATTTTAGTAGCACAGGCATATATATTATTTGCAATTTCTGGACGAGCTTCTTGCTGCTCATTTGCACACAACTTCTAATTTTTCCCAGTTTTCTAGCAGTGCAGGTAGCTCGTCCACAGCCTATGAAGTTCAAAAACAATTGCTGACATTCCAACAAATACACTTATGGGTCGTGAAGGATGCCAATAGCGAATCTGTCAGAAGAATTATTCTAATCTTTGGCTAAAATGAGCTTTCTGCCCATGAAGGGTATCCAAATTGCTCTATAGATCCACATGCTTTGATGAGCAAGGTCAAACTCAAAGTATACTTGAAATGCCATTGCTAGTTCCCTCTTAGTTCACCTCAAAAGACTTGCCCCTTCGTAAACTTCCTGGAGAGACTGGGTCAGGTTGGACAGATTATTTCATTTGACTAGCTCATGAGGGTAGTTCCTCAGTCCTCCATCTAGAAAATATAGAAGTATTCATCTGTGAGTGTGCATTATTTAGCAATAGTCTCCTCTCATAGAGATTCAAAATAGCCAAATAGCTAAATGAAGAGGATCTATGAGAATTCACTAATGGTGAGGTTAGACAACCTGAAGTATCTACTGAGGGGATTACAGACTGGTCAATATTTACTCCACTGCTACTTGAACTACAAGTGGTTAATACTGTTAGTTCTGAAAGTGAGTGTTCTGGTGTAGAACAAGGTTAGTACCTAAAATGCTTTCAGAGCTTTTTAATAGCTGAGATGTTATGCCATTAGATAGTGAGCTATATATTTTGATTCCTAGATACCATGTAGCGGGTCTTTGTTAGGTGAAAGTTTCATTTCTTTCCTTGCGCTCCAATAAAAGCTGCACCCATAGAATGAAATGACTATCTGTTTTTTTAGTAGGTCAGGTATTCAATAGAGGAGAGGAAAGTACCTATCTAAACACTCAATGAACTCTCAGTTGACAATAATAACCTTCTCAATGATCAACTTCAAATTGTATTCTCTCGATGCTTCAACTAGATGCTCTAGCCTTCACCAGGAATAATTCCTGATGAAGGCTAGAGCATCTAGTCCAAACATCGAGAGAATACAATTTGAAGTTGATCATTCAGAAGGTTATTATAAAATATTTATCTAGGTCCTTATCACTTATACTTATATGAAATATGTATGGATAGCTAGAAATCTTTCTTAGCTAAGTTTCCATGTCCCCTCACCAGGAGATTGAACATCACTAAGAATTTCAAGGGACATGGCTCAGCCAATGCCTAGACACAATATAGAAGTATGCACACCCATAAAAATAAGCTTTCAACTGATGGAATCTTCTTCAATTTTGGGTTAGTGTTTATTCTTGAAGATAAGAAAAACTTACTTCCAATGATGAAAATTCCCACTTTACATCAGTTACTAAGAAGTAGAGTAAATCTTTACCATTTTTGTGATTCATCCACACGGTTCTCTTGGTGGCTGTGATATCTTGCTGATATGGCTGAATAACCCAGCCATATCTTATATTTTACTTTCAAACCCCCAAAAAATATTGGTAAGGTTAAAAACTGGAGAACCTCTTATTGCATTTTTCAAACCAGAATCAATATTTAATTTCCTTCCACATATGTTATAGCATCAAATGTAAATGAAAAGATCTATAAAAAAATCATAGTATAATATATTATCATTCAAACCGTCAATGTTATTTTATGTCAAACTAATGTTTTGTTTCCAATTTTTGTCAAATAGGGGAGAGATCAAAGGAGAGAATCATCTCAGCATGCGAGACCACCCATCATCTATTTTATCAAATATTTACGAGTCGATAGCTGCCCCCAACACAATACTCCATGAACCTATACAAGATCTCAATGAAATTGTTAATACACAGGATGAAGGGATGCATGACAATCCTCTTTATGACACAAGCAGCGAAGAAAATTTCAAGATGGAACATAATCTAACCAAACCAAGTATCTCTTCATGTAGTACATTAGATACCTATGAACCAACAGTACTCCATGAGCCTATAATGCCAGATTTCAGTGGAAGTATTGATCTACAGGATGAAGAATTGACCGACAATCCTCTTTATGACAAAAGCAATGAAGACCTTTGCAAGATAGATTCACAGGATGAAGCAATGTATGACAATCCTCTTTATGACAAAAGCAATGAAGATCTTGGCAAGATAGATTCACAGGATGAAGAGATGTATGACAATCATCTATATGACAAAAGCAACGATGATGTTTTCAAGATGGATCCACAGGATGAAGGGATGCATGACAACAAAAACAGTGAAAAATACTTAAGGATGGAATATCAACAGACCGGACCAGGTTTATCTGCATTTAATACATCTGAGTCAACACCTACCACTACTACATTACTCTATGAGCCTATAGAAGTTTTTAATGGAACTATGGATCTGCATGATTGACAGACGAAGTGATAATCCTCTTCAAATAAAAATAATACCTCGATTTTTAGTACAGTTAACTGAGCTAAAGGTGCATAGAGATTGTACAAATTTGTTATTTTTGCATTTAATATTGCAATAGTCTTTTACATGTCATGGTAATGAAATGTATATAAGAGTGTCAGATGATTCTTCTGCATACTCCAGCCAATAAGTAAGTAAGGGGTAAGGTGTAATGGTTACTAAATGGGGGAGAGGATTGCAATTTTCAAAAGTTTATAAATACCCCAAGAGCTTGCAATAATATTTGGTAGATAAGAAGAGAGAGATGATGTGCTGAGCATGTATGTAGGAAACAGAGAGTAAGAATTCTCAATGAACTCTCTAGTTGAGATAATAACATTACAATAAACTTCTCGATAATCCATGATAAAAGTAGAGTATCTAGTCAAAATATCGAGAGAATTAAATTTCAAGTTGATTATTGAGAAGATTATTTTAGATGGGAAGATTTCCACTGCAGATAGGAGATGGTTCAACATGCTATAGTGACAAGAGTTTGTTTCGATAAATTATTGTGGATTCAAAAATAAATGAACCAACAAGAACACCCTATTCTGCAATAACAGTTACTGTTTTATTGTATGTTGTACAGGCTCACAATATGAAAAATATCTATTCTAGAGGTTAATGTCAAATGATTGGCTATGAGTTGTTACATTCAAAAGTGGACAGTGTATATACAAAGAAATTAAAAGATTAAACAATACTATTGAGGAGAATTAACAAGCCCTGCAGCACTTGCTCTCCCTTATCCCGATGATGTTGATAAGAAGTGCACACAGATTTCTGGGATTTCCCCCTCTGTCTTGCCTCTAAAGTAGCAGCAGAAAAGTTGGATTAAAACACTTTCAAGCAATTGAAGAGGTAAGTATGAAGGACTTACTCACGCTATTGAAAAATAAATTCTCCTAACTCACCACTCAATTGTTTATGTATCCATAAGTGAAATGCCATGTGAAACACCACAGTTGGTTCTTGAACAAAGTCTCAGTACAGGACTTACTCTTTAGAAGCTAAGCTTAGAACAGGGTACTTATCCCAAAGGTATTGTCGTGAGCTATTAATAAAGCTGTTGAACGGACTGATGGTCAGGAGTAGAAACCATTTACCAGCAACTGAGGTCTCCTTAAAAAGTATCAGTCAGGAACCTACAAAGAGAAGATTTTAACTGGAGGGCTCAGTGGAAGAATCACCACGTGTTCAGCCTGAGATACCAAGATGATGAAATTCTACAAGCAAATTTAAAGATGAAGCCTCCTATTAAGACCAGGGAAAGGTACAAGATAGCGGAGAGAGCAGCAAAGTGCTCCTATCAGAGAGAATGCACCAGTCTACAGAAAAAGTAGTACCTTAACAGAGTGTGAAGATCTGGAAGTCAAACTGGAACCACACTGGAAAATGAACCATCAGAGGATTCAGGCCCTTTGTAGGGGAGCAGCAGAGAAGACCCACAGCAAATCCAAGCAGAAACATCAAAAGAAGCTGGGGACACTTCTGGAGAGAAGGAGATCGTGAGAAGTAAAGTTTCAAACTCAAGACTTGAACAGATTGGTGGAAAATCTGACAGAAAAGAACCTTTCTCCAGCTCATGAAGAAGTGCTTGCCTGGGTCTTAACTTTATCCCTGCTCCAATGAGTCTACCTCTGATGCATACCATAGCTGCAGTGGAAGATATTGCCAGTAAGCTGGAGGATAACAAGGCACATGAGGTTCGAGGAAGAATATGTGGATTTTGAAAAGAGCAAGAAAACCGAAGGACAACCCGATGAAGGAACAGAGAAAGGCCCTTGGAGAACTGAGGAAGATGGAGTAACTCATAATCTTACCAGCAGAGAAAGGGAAGACAACAGTTTTGATGACATAGGACAGGTATATTTCAAAGCTGATGGGAATGCTGGAAACCAAAACATATGGAATACTGAAGAAGGATCCTACCAAGGCACAGGAAAGCAAAGTGAATCATGTCTTAAAGAATATGGAGAAGACAGGAGAAATAACAACTGCATTAGAATTAGGGTCACTGGAAGTAGACCACCACTGATTTATGGGCTCCCTAAGATAGATAAGGATGGAAGAACATTATTTGAATATAGAGAACGGTTATCCACAAACCTTCATCAAACTTTTGTCAGCAGATACATCTAAACGCAGAAAGGAAGATGAGTACACCAGTACAGGAAATGAAGGGTCTATCGGTCTATCCTATGGTAGTGATTCCTTATGCAGCAGGGATGAGTAAAGACATCGCGTCTGCAGGAAGTTCAACAACAAAGTATTGTTCAGATCGGGAAGAACTCTGAGGACACAACTGAGCTGAGTGATGGATGTTTTACCGGCACTCATGTGTTGTGTACCGCATCCCTTGTAGCTGTGGGAAATACTACATAGGGGAGACCATTAGAAGAGTGGAGACCCGAGTGAAAGAATATCAAGATGCCTAGAAAGTGTAATAAAGAGAAGTCTACAATTGCTGAGCATGTATTGGATTAATGGACATCCTATTTTGTGGGAGGATGCCACCATCTTGGACCAGGCCTGAAGACAGAAGGAACTGCTAGTAAGGAGACATTGCACTTCAGCCTAGCACCAAAGTATGAGCAGTTCAATCGAGATTATGTAATCGACTTGCCTGGCTGCTGGGGAGCTACTCTGAAGAGCCTTAACTTGAAGCCATGACCACCATAATTACTCGTATTTTATCTTATTATTTATTTAATTTATTTATTTATTATTATTGTTGTTGTTGTTTTGTTGTTGTTTCTGTTGTTGTTGTTATTTTTATTATTTTATTTTTATTATTATTATTATTATTTTTACTGTTATTATTGTTATTATTATTATTATTATTATTATTATTATTATTATTATTATTATTATTATTATTATTATTATTACTACCATTACTATTATTATTATTATTATTATTTATTTTTTACTGTTATTATTGTTATTATTATTATTATTATTATTATTATTATTATTATTATTATTATTATTATTATTATTATTATTATTATTATTATTACTACTATTACTATTATTATTATTTTTATTATTATTATTATTATTTTTACTGTTATTATTGTTATTATTATTATTATTATTATTATTATTATTATTATTATTATTATTATTATTACTACTATTACTATTATTATTATTATTATTATTATTATTATT
The DNA here is from genome assembly GCA_028752905.1 of Cladorhizidae sp. MBARI D1340-BT2. Lineage (NCBI taxonomy): Eukaryota > Metazoa > Porifera > Demospongiae > Poecilosclerida > Cladorhizidae > Cladorhizidae sp. MBARI D1340-BT2. The sequence continues at coordinate 14,107,178 of JAQNBH010000013.1, forward strand.
ATTACTATTACTATTACTATTATTTTTACTATTATTATTATTATTGCTATTATTATTTTATTATTTTATTATTATTATTATTAGCATTATTATTAGTAGTAGTAGTAGTAGTACATGTAGTAGTAGTAGTAGTAGTAGTAGTAGTATTGGTATTAGTGGTAGTAGTATTTGTTGCTGTTGTTGTTGTTGCTATTATTATTATATTATTGTTGTTGCTACTATTATTATCATTATTTTTATTACTGTTGTTGTTGTTATTTTATTTTCTTATTTATTGTTGTTTTATTAGTTATTGTTATTTATTTATGTATATTTATTCTATTTGTTTATTATTTAGATGTTTATTATTATTTTATTTGTTGTTGTTGTTATTTTTGTTATTGCTGTTAATTAATTGATCTGTTTATTTATGTTTGTATTTATTTTGGTATTTATGTATTTATTTATTTTTTATTTAGTTTTTTTGTTTGTTTTTTGTTTGTTTTTATTTGTTTGTTTGTTTATTTATTATTTGTTTGCATCATGGATCCCCCAACCAAAGGAAACCCCAACATCCAAATCCACAAGACCATATAAGGTCATAACTGAGAACTGGCAATATTATGTAATTAGGTTAATTAGGTTAACCATAGAATAGATCCTATACAGATACAGAACTGATCATATTGCCTTATATAGTCTGGCCTGGGTTCATGTTACTATCATCTGTAGTGGGGTGGCTATCTCCAGCAGTATAACGAGCTAGTTGTCCATAACATGTGGTGGCAGCGGTGGGGATACAATCAGAGATTCATCCCATCCTATGCATCCATAGCGGCCCCTCTAATGGATCTTACCAAGAAGGACCTGCCAGACCGGGTCCACTGGGAGAACATCCACCAGAGAGCCTTCGACTCACTGAAGGCCACCCCCACATCCAGCCCGGTCCTGCAGGGACCCGATTTCTCCAGACCCTTCACCATCCAGACCGATGCCTCTGATATAGGTATCAGTGCAGTACTCAGCCAGGTGGACACAGCACTGGGTGACAGGCTGGTGGCTTACTCCTCCCGGAAGTTGAAATCAAGGGAGAGAAACTATATGGCTACAGAAAAGGAATGCTTTGCAGTGATAGAGGGAGACCAACACTTCAGTGTCTATATCACCGGAGGAGTGCAGTTCACCATCGTGACGGACTGCCACTGCCTCCGCTACCTGTCCGCAATGAAAGATACCGGAGGCCAACTATCCTGCTGAGCTAACCGTACCATTGTGAGCACCGTCCGGGTAATCACCACTCAAATGCAGATAGACTGTCGTGACAGTCTTGGGAAGAGGAGACACCCCCACTTCACAGTAGGAGAGAGAAATGGGGGAGTGTAATGGATCCCCCAACTGAAGGAACCCCCGACATCAAACCAAGACCAAACCCACAATACCATTCAAAGTCATAACTGAGAACTGGCATAGAGACCAATAATATGTAATTAGGTTAACCGTAGAATAGATCAAGCACAGACAGAACTGTATGCATATTGCCTTATATAGTCTGGCCTGGGTTCATGGCTGGCAGCCTACTTAAACAGTAGAGACACATCGATTCCTACCATCATTTGTACTAGGCTGGCTATCTACAGCGGTATAACGAGCTAGTTATCCGTAACAGTTTGTTTGTTTGTTTGTTCATTAATTGTTGTTGTTTTTGTTTGTTTATTTATTTATTTGTGTTTTTTGGTTTCTTTCTTTTTTTTTTGTCTAGTTGTTTATTGTTTGTTTGTTTATTAGTAATTGTTTGTTATTATTATTGTTTGTTTAGATCCGGTCACACGTGCTAGGCATGTGAACTGGCACGTGATGGGTATATAGCTAGCTACCAATATATAGCAGGCTCACGCGAGACTTAGTGTCTCATTATTACTAGAGCAACTAGTTGAAACGTCAAGTGAAAAAAAATTGAAGTTGATTATTGAGAAGGTGATTATATAGCGTATAGTATATAGATGTAAATGGAGAGAGGGTATAGAAACACCACATCATTGTCAATATCAATGTGATCAATCTACCCTAGTCTTAATTTGTGTTTTTTGGTGTATACTTAGCTATAGTTTAATTTATTCGAACTCGTCATGTAGTTAAAATACATATAAAATGTAGTTTGCATAAGAATCAGCTCCATAGAGGTGAGTAAACATGTTTTCCATCACTGGAGGATATCTAACCAGTGTCATTCATCAAAACAAATTAGGCAAAATATGACGTGCAGAAATTAGACTGACAGAGGGGACCTTCTACTAGTGCTGAATCCCTAGTGACTTGTCTTATATATAGGAGTTGGGATACACCTGCAGGGTGATCTACAGGGTAAGATTTTGCCAGCTCTCGAGCTTTGTACGAATGATTTTGCCAACACCTCCCACTTGGAGGACTGATGTGGCCAAGTTTACCAAAAAGGTAAAAAGCTCCTTGAGTGGATTGGATCATTGTAGATTTCTATCAATTACTTTAGTGCTATCTCCATAAAACATCCACAACAATACTGCATTGAATTCTCCATGGAAAGTCCACTAGAAATGAGCTTGCCATGTCATCAAATAGTGATGCGCATGATCCTATCTGACGCCCACTAAGCCCAATGTAGTAACTTGAGAGTTGAGCAAGCCACACTTAAGGATCATCAAAAAATGAATTGCACAGAAAACTAGAATCTATAACAACTGAAAAAGTTAATGATATATAGTCCACAAAAATGATTAGATGACATTACTACTCTCCAGTTTTTCTTTTAAGAAATAGTTGGGTCCACTGCCATAACCAATGACCTCTGGCCCCATACAGCTGTTGACTACATGGAAGCAGAAATTTACACATGCATCATGCATGAATGAGTGCTTAGAAGCTGTATGGATCACGGCCATTTTAGGTGATTATTGACATTAGTTTTGTTACAAGGAGAGTACCGTGGAATTCAATACCCCTACTCTTTGTGCTACATTGAGTAAATTTTTCACTAGTTCTGAAGAACTAGTAAAAAATTTGCTCGGTGTAGCACAATGAAATGCAAGTTAAACTCGTGAGCTTACTCCGAAATGTCCTGAGAAGGAAGACACACTGTATATTTGGTACAGGCACTTGTCTATGAGAAGTTTTTCAATCAGTTGACTGCATAAATAACAAAATATTTGGAAAGGAAGTTGGTGTAAGTTACTGATTCTAAGATGGCTAGATTACTCCAAAAAGAGCCATGAAATTAAGAGGTATGTTTTTCATGGAGAGAGTGTGGCAGATATGGATACTTTGAAGCATGTAGGGAGGATTTGAAAGAAAGCAAAGTTCACACCTTCTGACATTAACAAATTTGATGAGACTGTTATTCTTTAAGATGTCATCAACAACACCCTTTTTCTCCAGTCAAGGTGAGGAAGAAGTCTAAATCTAAGAAAGTGTCTATTGTGATTACTATTACAATAACAACAATAATTAACAATAATAACAATAATAATAATAGCAGTAGTAGTAATAATAATAACAACAATTACAGTAATAATAATAACAACAACAACAGCAGCATAAACAACAACAATAATAACAACAACAATAATAACTACAATAATAACAATAACAGCAATAACAATGATAACAATAACAACAAAATAATAATAACAACATTAATAATAACAACAGTAACAACAACAATAATAGCAACAACAATAACAACAACAATAATAACAACAACAATAATTACAATTTAATAAAAATAACAATAATAATAATAATATGGTGATGATGATATAATGATGATGATTATGATGATTAACACACACACACATACACACATCATACAGAGACAGCACAACATATACAAACACACACACAGTTTGAATTAACTACGTGATCTAGCTATAGAGGTGGTGGAATATGCCAATTTATTAAACAATATAATATTGACTAGTCAAAAAAAGATATTAAACAAGAATTTACTATATACAAACATTTTCATGACCCTTTACCTAATAATATCATGTACGTTATTATAATAGTAGGTAAAGGGTGATGTAAATGTTTGTTGTCTACACTGGTATCCTTTTTTCGATATTTTAGGCTTTTAATTTTTTGTCTTTCTCTATTTTTTACAGTCAAGAAGCCACCTACAAGAAGTTACTCAGTGTAACACCTGAACTAACCAATCATATATAGATGTTATTATTTACCAAGTTTATTACAGTAATTGCATGTGCTATTGGATATGTGATAATTATAAGTAGTTACCTGGTTTTGTTGAAAGTTAAATCAACTTATTACTTCTTAGTAAGAAAAGGTGCAGTTGTTGGTGGAAAGTTAGTTCCATTAATACTCACAAAAATAAACTTATGAGACACCAACTGATACACATCATTATAGTTACCTAGTTTTGTTGAAAACTTTCCTCTAAATTTCTGAGGAAACCACTGATCACTTCATGGAACTAAAATGTGCATCTGCTTGCTGACTCCACTCAATTAGACTTGATATTGGGCATGTTTATGACAGAGATGACCCTCTGCCCATCATCGGTTGTTTGGCTCAGTGGAGAAATGGATTCATGCTGAATCAAGAAACAGGCAATTGTTTGGACATTAAGAAACGAGTTAGTCGTGACAATGCATGGGACATTTTGGAGTATTCTGATAGTAAAATTATGACGAATGGACATATATGCAAGTTATATGTGGGCAGAAAAGATATATACATATAATTAATTATAGGCACGACAAAAAAATGTTTTTATATAAAAACAAAAATATATATTGACCAATATAGACAACACGGATTCAAATGACCCTTTACCTATTAATATAATGGAGGGAACAGTATTATATTGTTGGTCTTCATTATCCTGTAGCTAAATATTTTTTGTCTACACTTGTTTCATTTCTAGTAATCCAATATACATTTTTGTTTTTCAATTTTTATTTTGTTTCTGTTTGTTTGTTTTTATAGCCACCTACAAATAGTTACTCTGTAGCAGTACTAACCAATCTTATATACTATGTGCATTACTGATATAGATATACCTTTTTTCCTATTATACAATGTACAGTATATTATAAGTACCTGGTTTGGTTGATTCTGAGTAAATCAACTGAAAAGGTGCAGTTCTTGTTGACTCAGATTAATTACTGTCACAAGTGTTCACTTGTGAGGAAACCAACTGATATACATGCATTATAAGTATGTAGTTACCTGGTTCTAAAGATTTGTCTGTTATGTGCTGTCATAAGACAGAGGAAACCATCTGATCAAAGAATGAAAACATACATCTGCTTGCTGATTCAGCTCAGTTAGACTATAGATATTGCATGTGCACTGGCAAATTTAGGTCAATTTAAATCCTTAACCCATCAGCTGGGTGTTTGGCTCAGTAGAGAAATGGATAATATTGCTGAATCAAATAACGGACTAGTTTTTGCAACTGGAGTTTGGAAATGGACATATTTTACGAATTTAAGTAAGGGAAAATAGTGAAATATACACAAATAGATGGGCTATATTTGGAGAAAAAAAGTTAGTAGGGTAATGCATGGGACAGTTTGGAGTCTTCCGGTAGTAAAATTATGATGAATGGTCATACTATATGCAAGTTACGTGTGGGAAATAGACTATAGACTACAGAGAGAGATATTAAGATTTACAGTTTTAACAGGGTTTTTTAGGCTCCATGATTACCACCTTCCGAAGGATTCAAGTATGCTAAGTTTTGGGGGGGTGTCAAAATTGGCTGAAGACACATTTCTGACTAAGAAGCCGCTAAAGTGGCTTTTAGCTGAGATATAAGTTTGGGGGACCACCATTTTAAAATAGAAGTCAAACCAATATACTACAAAAATTCCCTGTAGAAATGCATTACTAACTTTTCCACCCAACTCCCTTGCTATACTCAGCAATAAGACAATTTGTTTTTTTGTTTTTTTATACTTAATTATTATTCAATATAATACTAGAACTAACCAATCATAGATGTTATTATATACTACCTGGCTTTGTTGAAGGTGCTTTAATTAATTATTGTCACAAGAGTATACTTCTGAGAAAAACAACTTATCACTGGGCACGAAAAAGTGCAGCTTCTTTGTGACTCTGCATTTTATTGCGGCAATCAAAGTGGGAGGCTGTTATTACACTTATTTAAGCTCCTTTATCCACTAGATGCTCTTGTCTGGATTTTGGATCCCAGAGGGAAAATTGGACCAATTGGAGCTGCCATCACTGCCAGATAACTGCACAGCTCTTCTCCATGGTGTGCACACAAAGAGTGGCAGCACTTTTTAACCTTATTGATGATTATTCTATTGTAGAAGCAGAGTGTCATATGTACTCCAATGGTGGTAGATTTGTTAGCATTTGAGATGACTTTATGGATGATTGACATCCTTAATGCAGTTGTGGAAGCATGCTGCTTGACATCCCAAAGAGCATCAGCCTTCTTAGTGAGCTCCCTTGGTACTTTGAACTTGTTATTAGCCAATTGGACAAGGAGTCTCTCTGGCAGTTGCTCCAGTAATGCAAACTCAAAAAGAATAAATCAAGGTGGACCTCAGTGAGAGATCATTTCATCCATGAGCTGTGAGGGCTTTCAGTCACAGAGGTCACCCATGTTCCAAATTCTTGCAGCTCCTTCATCGGAACAAACTCAATGTGCCAGTAAGATGATCTTTGATGCTTTGATACTTTATGTGGGCTGGAGGGTTCTGGAAGAGATCCAAAATCCTTTTAGCAGTGTCCTAATTCAAAGCAGCAATGACGTAGCATCATCAGTCATGACTCATCAAATTGTGAACTGGGCCTCTGCTTGGGTGAATCACACTGCTGATTGGGAGGTCTAGAAAGAGGGCAACTTCAATGTAAACTGTTCTCTGCCATGATGGATATGCCAAATCTTCTTTTGACTGTTGAAATCACCAATGAAGAGGATTCACAAGGACCAAGCGAGTTTTTATTGGCAAGCGAAGCGAGTCCACAGTTGGGAGTTAGATGGAAAACTTGAAATTGCTTTGCATGGTATATGTATGTATGTATGTATCTATGTATCTATGTATTCATGCTACATTCAGAAATCATTGGTCACCGTCTTAAATAATGGGATTGGAAATGCTCCTTGTAGTTAAGAAAAAAATAGCTGATTCTTAGCTAAAGGATAAAAAAATGGCTGCATCAGTATATGGGAATGACCACTACCTATCCAGTAAAGAGAACTATTCTTATTAAAGAAGCTCAGCAAAGAGAACTATTCTTATAAAGAAGCTAATAAGGTTCAGTATGCTTTGAGTTTACTATAGAAGCCACAGGTATGTACATTTCTTCCTGATATCTGTTATCTGAATCTGAACAGAGATATCATAGTGAAAATATTTATTAATTGTGTTGATATTTTCATTTCACAGGACAGACAGGGAATCTTTTCTAAACATAATAAGCCAGCCTCTGTGCACACTGGGCTGAAACAGTAGTTTGCCGTGAATGATCAGTTTGGCTTTAACATACTGGAAATGATGATTGCATCCTCCACTGGCATAAGAGCAGACTTGTACATCTGTGTGTATGTGTGTGTGTGTGTGCGTGTGTGTGTGCATGTGTGTGTGTGCATGTGCATACTTGTGTTTGTCAAAGGTTTTACCTTGTATTACCAATATTTGTAACTTTAATAGCCTTAATGATAACACTTAAGAGGTATATAAGAGGGTAACACATGCATGGCTTGGACACAAGGAGAACTCTTGTTGTTGCTGGAAAATAACTTGCCATGAATAATGATATACTGACTCAATGGGGAATATATAGGACATGTTGTTGTTTTTCCATTAGATAGATACAATTTCCAACCCTCCATACTTTTCCAGAGTAGTTGGGCCTATCCGTAAAGCTATCAATTCTACAAAACCCACAATAATTAGAATCAGTATCAACTCAAATCAGCAGACAAAAATTGCCAGCTTAGACTCTGAGACAGTTCTGTGGTAAAAGAGAGCTTATGAATTCCCTTACTACCAGAGCTTGATTCTGGCAGTGACTCAAACAATCAACATGCTGTAGCAATGGATATAAGATAAACCATTTTTGACATGATGCAGAACTATTACTTATCAACCTTGTTGGGTAGCTAAACAAACATACTACCATTCTCTGTGGACAAAATAGGCTTCATAATCTGACCATATATATATATAGCTGGTAGAGGAGATAAGTGCTGGAGGGAATACTGAAGACTCAAAACAGTCTCAGGAGTGCAAATATCACTTTGAAGTTTTTGTCAGCTTTTGCACAGCCTTCTCTTTAGTCCTTTGAGAATTCCTTCAGAAACCACTGCCTGATGCTCTGCAACAAAATGGGATGGTAAATTCTGAACAAATATATGCATGTGGAAGTATGTCTATGAGAAGAGCATTGTCAAGAGTACTTGTCCCATTCATGATGGGAAGCACACAAGACTAAGAAATCTAACAATAATTATTGGGGGTTTTGGGGTTTTTTGGGGGCTTGCCACTCAATGCCTGACATTTATTACTAGTATATAAGAAAACAGTTACAGTTGCTAAAGATACAGAACATGTGATTCTCGAATGACACATCATGATGCAATATCAAGGGGGTAAAAGGAGGAGAGGATTGTGTCGTTGTTGCTGTTGTTTGTTGTGTTTATTTTTTAACCCTTGCCAAGACCATTACTGTCTTTGTTGATATTAGAACCTTCTTGTCCTAGGGTACATGTATCATTATTGCTTTGTTCACTTTGAAATAAAGTTGGTATAACACACATCCACCGACAAAAACAGAGTTAAGTAATAAACCATTGTTCTACATTCCACAGCAGTTCGGGCCAGAAAGATGGTGTGAGATGCACAGATTATTATTTCTTCAACTGATCTTAGAGCCAGTGAGAGGACATCACTAATGTCTTCCTCCATCCCATGAGCAGATTGGAATAAAGGTGAGATGGCCTGGAGACTATTTCTTCAATCATTGGATCCTTTGATGGTGGCTGCTGACAGATATGTTAGCTTGGCTTTGGTTGAAAAGTGTGAGAGTGAGGGAGTGTTAAGGACTGAAGGGTGATGCAGGACAGCCACTTAAGTTGAATGTGTGAGGCCAAGCCAAGATTTGATCAACTTTGTCGCAAGTGCATTTGATTTCTTTATTGCAACAGCCCTGACAGAGTGTATAGGTGGAATCAAATATCGCTTATGGATCCAAACCAAGTATTCCCCATGCATTGGGGTTGCATCTAGTCATTATATAGAGGATGAGAAATGTTATTGAAAGACCTTACTGCCAAATTTCTTGGATATCCACTGACTTGATGATCCAAGGAATGATGTGGAATTGTCAGTTGGTTTCACCGTCACCGATATGGAAGGAGATTTTGTGCTTTACTGACTTTGAACACCAGCCTCTTATCTGGTTAAATACAGAGACCCTTATCCTTGCAGTGGTTCTCAATGGAGGAAAGAACGTTTGGGTCAGCTAATCCTTTCACCTTGTGCTGCTTACTGAATCTTGCTTCCACAGTGGGGAAGGGGAGGTAGTAGTTTTGGGCTGTAGATACCACTTGCCAATACCCTTTGTAGAAGCCCATTTAATGAACAGACTCACAAAGCGATACTGCAGGGTGGATTTTGCAGTCTCATTGACCAGGTACCAGCCAGGATTTCATAATTGAACCTTCCTCACTCCAGAGTGCATAGATAAAACTACCCAGAGAGAAGCAGCTGGAGCACCATGGGACTCACACTCAAGCTTGTGGGAAAACCCTACACATGGATGAGCAGACATTGTCTGAATTATGGGATTGATTACTAGCAGAAATAATAAAGGGGATAGTGTATCTCCCTGGATTAATAATGAAAGGTGTGGTGCTCCATTCTTTTGTACATATAGCCAGAAATCTCATTAGGTAGCTTGAAGTAATTTAGTACGTAGTTGTGAGATATGTAAACTATTCTAGTGAATATTTGTCCTAGAAAGACATTGGTAAAGGAAAAACAGAACAGATGTTATTCATTAGTCATGCAGACCGAGTAAAAAGAGTCCTAGGAGGACATTATTCATTAGTGAATTCCTCACAGACATGAAAAGTGTCAGGAGAAACATTGGGGGGGGGGCATTATTTGGCAGGACACATGCAGCCTTTTTTAAAACAAATCGCTTCACTAAGACTGAGCATCCCTTCCCTAGCACAGTGATTGGTAAAAGGTCTAGCACCCTTGAGTGTTATGGTCTCTGCAGTACGAATAGCTTTCGTGAATGTTTGCACCATTTCATTTCACTTAGAGTAGAAGCCAAGGCACTTCATTTCCTTCAACTTCTTGGTATGGATGAGAGGTCAGCTTCACAGCTCACAGATTTGGTTATATTTGGAGCCACAGTTTCATTTTGTCAAAAAAATATGAGAGCCACAAAGTGAAACAATGAAACAGAAATATAAACACCCAAGGTAATTATTTCAAAATGAAAATCTGATGGTTTACAAATTATCAAGTTTCTAAGGCAATGCGAGATTTAAGATAGACGTGTCTTATGATCCTTCCTAGACGCCACTATATTTTTATTGGATGGTGTCATTGTATATGACTCATTAGTGTGGTCCAGCAGGTAACAACTGCAAAGATGGTAGATATCATCCACAATCTGATGAAGAGTGTATTTTGAATACTCAGTTACGACATTCTAGTAATCACTCATTGTTACATCTAGCAACTAGAAATGTCATCCAGGTTCATGTCAGATATACGGTCAAAAAAAACTCACGTGCGAAATCGTAACTTGCAATAGTATTTTGAAAGAGCATTCATCACTGCTGCTCATCACATTCAATGGCAAAGGCTAGGATTAGGTTATTATTGGGCCTATGGCTAGGGCTGAGTTTGTGTGCTTCAGGTATGTTGATATGTCCTCTCCCACTGATCCTCATATCAAGGAGTGCCTGATTAGCTTTGTCTACTTGGACCGAGCCAATGCTTCATCTATTTCAAGAAAAATTCTTGAAACAGTTTCTAGTCCTTCAGTTTCTTTAGATCCATGTAGAATTAGAGGGCAAGCTTATGATGGAGCATCTGTGATGTCATCCGGCATTGCAGGAGTCCAATCTAAGGTCAAGGAGGTCAGCCCACTAGCTCTGTACACACACTGCTACTCACACTGCCTTAATCTTTGAATTGCCAGAGCATGTCTTGTTCAGGAAAGTACGAAACTTGATTTTAGTTATAAATGAAGCACACCTCTTTTTAGCTCACAGCCCTAAGACAAAACCTTTTTGAACTTACAGTCAATGAATTCTTGCCTTCTTCAAAAGCAAGAAAGCTTCCAGGAATGTGTAAGACAAGATGGGTGGAGAGACATACATGCTTTGAAGTGTTTCTTGAAATGTATGAGCCTTTCTTAGATGCCATTTTGTGTCCTACTGATTACCCAAATTTAGGCTCATCAGATGGGAGCTGGAATTGGGATACTGAGACAAGAGTGAAAGCACAAGGTCTGAAAGCTGCTCTCTCTCTTCTTTTCAAACTCTTGCTGTTTTTATAATCACCAAGAATGTTCTTGATGAAGTGAAAATACTTGCTTCAAAACTTCAGAGCAGGATCAAGATATATATTAGGCCTATAACAAAGTTACTGAAGTGATTGAATGCTTAAAAACCCTCAGAAAGACTATTACCATTTTTAGCTTGTGGCATTGTGAGATACTTGAACTGGCTGAGTCAATTGGTGTGAGTGAGAGTGTTCCAAGAAAGACAAGCATTCAGCGGAATCGAAGCAACACTCCAAGTCAATCAGCAAAAGAGCATTACAAGAGTGTTGTTGCTATACCAGTGCTGGATTCATTCATTAACCAGTTGGAGGAAAGATTTCAAGGTGAGGGAAAACAAAGTCATATGCTTTTGTGCCTTGTGCCTTCAGTGCTCAACTGCAATCCGAGTGTTCACTATCACAACATATAGATGACCTTCTGTACTGGGAACAAGATCTTCCATGTTCCTTGTCTCTCAAAAGTGAACTAAGAAGATGGCAATCATTGTGGGAGCATAAGCGAGACAAAGATGAGGCTACCATACCAAACAATCTTCTCCCAGCTCTTACCTCTTGTGACTCTGACTCTTTCCCAAACATTCATTGCTTACTAGTCATTGCTTGCACTCTGCCTATCACCAGTGCTGAAGCAGAACGATCATTTAGTTTGCTCAGGAGGATAGAGATATATACAAGGTCGACTTTGACTGAACAACACTTTTCTGATCTTGCTGTAATAACCATGAACTATGGAGTGAGAGTGTCAGTTGATGATATCTGCCATGCTTTTGTGCATTGTCCCGAGAAGGCTCTTTCAAGCTTCACTATTTATTGACTGAAAATAGTTTCCTGTTTATCTATAGTTGCTGTTCTTTTAAGCTGATAAATATTCTTATTCGTTACACAGTACAGTGTGCATGGGCTAGTTCTCCACCCATGCACCACCACCCCCCCCCCCCCCCCCCCTCCCTGTACCTTTCTAAAATTCCTGGATCCACCCCAGCATCTTCCTTAGGTTGTTAGTAGGCAGGCAGCCAGGACCATAGCCAGGAATAATTAAGGGAGTTTCCTGAGCACTTGCACAATTTTTTTTAATGATATAATATATATACCATGTTCAATTTTACATTTCTTGTTTGTTATAATGATATGTCTTGTTATATAATTGCTAAGAGAAATGCAGGACGGTACTTTATTGCAAAATGATTAATGATCTGATCATGATTCAGGAAAGAGGGGGAAAGATTTCCGGGCAACATGGAAACTATGGCCGTGAGTAGTTCATCAACCCCCCCAATCTAAAATTCCTGGATCCTCCCCTTGTCCCTCTACTTCGTCAAGCCGTGGATACACTGATAGGTGACCAGGGTTCACCAGATCCTCAACACAGGCACCCATAATGAAAGCGTACAGTTTAGTCTACACGATTGGCGGGAGTGTATAGCTCCGTCAGATTTGACTCTGATCCCGAAGAGTTAAGCTTTAATTAGAATTTCGCTAAGAGCCAAATCTAGAGCCACCATTGGCGCATCGCTGGAATACCCAACCCTAGCACCAAACAGACCTTGCTCTTACGTCACGCCCTCTCCCACAAGACATCAGAGTTTTGTCCGCTACATTGTCTGCTTAGTGTCCCCTAGACCCCCGCCTCCACTCCGCCAGCAAAGCTTGACGTATTCCCAGACCCCTTTCTGGGGTAGCGAAGTCAGGCTACGCGAGACGTGGTAGTATACCGTATAAAAAAACTGTACTTTAATTAAAAATGAAACGTGGAATCCTGTGTTTCAAAGGTTTCTTGGCGAGTTCTGGGCTAGCGGCGATGGAAGTTAATTGGGCGTATTCTCTACTGTGTTTGCCATTGCTATTCAGTACAATTTCAGGTATGAATATGCAAGAATATGCATCTAATGTAAGCTAACTGGTTAATTATTTCGCTGACCTTATTCCATCTACACAAATTTGCGTGATCTTGGTATCAATAGTTCTAGGTGTGTGTTTTTTCTTTGCTTCTTCTTCTTCTTCTTCTTCTCTTCTTCTTCTTCTTCTTCTCTCTCTCCCCTCCCCCCTTGAACAACCACCAGTACATAAAAGAAGTAGTCCCTTAATTTAGGGTTGTAATTTTGTTAAGACTGGATTGTATGTGTTATCAGTTGCTTTACAGTAGCTACACATAGACTTTGTAGCTGTTATGATAGGGCTTTGTCTCATGGAAGATTGCTCTATCAGCTCTTTGGTGTAGGGGGGGGGGCACTCGGGGCTATCTATGGAAGAAACGATCAGTTGTCATAGAGAGACATATTTCTTGAATTGGACTGGCCTTGTTTAAAAGCCCTGGAGAGATGTCTTTCTTGAACTGGACTTTGTAGAAGCCTTAGTGTTCTCCTCCACCACTCAATTAAATTATAGAGAAACAAAGAAGCAAAAAAGAAGTTGAAACAAGAGGAAGCATGTTTTAATTACATTGTTGTACCCATGTACATTTAGATGACCTAATACCATTTAAAATCTTGTACATCAATATTGTACTATATTTAAAATCATTGGTGTGTATGGGAAAGTTGACTGTTGCTGTCTACAGCTGGTTTCTTTGCCTTTTTAACAAGTCAATCTAATATAGTTATTGGGTTTTTTTAATTCAAAACATTTTTATTCCTGTATGACACTGTGTTAGTGTGCCAGGCCTTTTCCAACATAGTGGTTGGTAACAAGACTAGCTCTAAAAACCATGCCTTCACTATGGCCAGTACCATCCTAATTCTCTTCAACCTGTGATCTGTCTATACTCATAACACATAACATAACTAACATACATTTCTAGTTTTTAGATTTGACTTTTTAATTGTGAGCTAGCTGATTTTCAAGTAGTTATCGGTGAAAGGATCCTTTGTTTCTTTGCTTTGTAGAAAGGCCTGGAATATGAGGTCTGAGAAGTGAGATTTAAAGGCCTGTCCACACTGCACTTAAACTGATGTGCATTAATGCGCATTGGGTCAGAGGAAAATGCTGACGTGCATCGATGCACATTCGTTGCATCCACACTGGCAACAAAATAAACCGTATAAAGCAAAAATAATCAGCCTACCAAAATCAGTCAAAATCATATACTGTAGCTGTAGTTGAGATCAAGTTGTTGTTTTTTGGCATCCTTTTCTTGCTGCGCAGGAAACACTTTCTGCAGAGAAGAAAGAAGAGAAAGCTGAGGGAAAGGTAGAACCAATGAAGGTTAAGACTGTACAAACTTCAGAAGTCCAGTTGCAGAGCGTACACAACAATTCTCTAGCCATGTAGTTGATCTAGGTAGCGCTCTAGCTAGCTAGTTTGGCCACAGGCCACAGATGTATAAAGCTAGCTCCAAAGTTCTTGACTGCAGCATCACGAAGACACAAGTGAATGGAATTCTTATCAACACACACTCGTGTCTTCAAGTAGAAATAAAATGAACTTGGGTTGAGGGGTTGTGGTACAAACTGCAAGAGCAAATAGTATAGAATCGCTGGAAAATACAATTTAAAGTAGCTAATGAAAGTTTCAAATATGATTCTACCAAATAGTAACGTTATTAAGACAGTTGCCCTGAGGGGTAAGGAGTAGGGGCTGATGGGTTACATAAACCATAAACAGACAAATTTGAATGGTATTAGATCAGAAATCACAACCCAGAACAGGAACAGGAAGCAGGAAGAGTGTAACTTAGCTACTCTATATAGCCATGCAAACATCCATAACAAGCACATTAGTTTATACAAGGATGTGAGTAGTCACCTACCTCATCCTTATCTCTGTCCCTCATCCTGTCAGTCAACAACTCTGCAATGGTTAGACTCTCTCCCCTGCATACTTCAGGCATTGTAGCTAAATTGATCCATCTGCACTGTAGACATGGAATTCAGAAAAGACAAAATAGCTTGTTGTAATAGTTTATTATAATCTAGTTGTTTACACCAAATGCATTGTTGCAATGCCACACCAAGGCCCTGCACCATAACACATGGAGGTTTAATCTCATCCATCAGAAACATTTAGTTCTGCACAGCTGCACATTCTAAAGTGTAAGATAACAATTATCACTATTGTTATATCAGGATTTTGTTTTCTTCGTTATCACCATTACCATCATCACCATAGATGGCATTATAGTATGGGGGATCATATTGAACAATCCTATCACTTATGAATGCCATCTTGTGTAGAATCTTGCTTGGATGGCACCACTGAACCACTGATATCTGGCAGTAGATACAGAGTTCAAGACCAGTTCTTTGAAGCAGATTCTGTGGATGGTAATTATACTCCTCAGCAGGCGAGGTTGGGAAGGGACTCATGGTGTTCTTCTGATTCTCTCACTGCATCATCGGAACATCCCTGGCTGCAGGTCACCTTCACAAAGGAATTTAATATTTCCGTCATTCAAACTGGTGGTTATGATGGTTTTAGTAATTATTACCTGACCAGTTTTCAAGTCCACATTGGCAATGGTACAGAGGGAAGTCTTCGTCCATTGACAATGTCTGATAATTCCACACAACCTCTAGTAAGATAATAATATTTTAAGTTGGTTTTACTGCATGTCAGGACAAATAATGAGTTGTGTATTTAGATAGACATACTGCAGGGAAACAATGGTTGAGAGGTTAAAAAATTATTACTTAACTAGACCCTATAACACCATTACAAAACATGATCAAGTCCATAGCATACAATAATCCACCATTGACAATACACACCACACCAAAGGCATTGACCATCCCACAATAGTCCTTCTGTCTTCTGGTTATCAATAGAACAAAAGTTGTTCTCCATCCCACTGCAGTGCTGACTAGCTCCTTATTTGTCAATAAATGTGAGGTGAGATCTAACAACTCTGTCTTTGTGATCCATCCTGGTAGGTACAGTATCTGAGTGGCATATCAAAGCTTAGAGATTGCTTCTATGATTTAGATCAGCTAATGATGAGAGCCAATAGAAAGATGAGTGGTGGTCCCTTTGGAAACTTTTTGGGGGTTTTCCCGAAAAAACATACATTTTGCTTAATAATTAAACCGGGATTGGTGAAGGGGGAGATATTACAATCACCCACATCCATTCTCTCATCCCATATCAGATGCTACAGTGAAAAGGGAAGCATGTCTCGGGTTTCCTAATAACAACAATAACCAACTGTACATATATGTTTTAAAAAAAGGTCTTTGTCCGTACAATGAGCCACGATATTGAGGACACTGTGCTACCATCACCAGTCATTGCTCGAGTTCTACGCATAGTGGCAGTTGGATGGACTCCTCAGAATCAAGTCTGTTTAAGATTAGAGGCACTTGGGTGTTCTATCTCGCCAGGTATGTAACATTTACACAGTATTCTCACTTGTGTGCTGATGTGTTAGAAAGGTGCATTTGGCACTATGTAATACTTTTACAATTAGGAATAATTAATAAACACTGTGTGCCAATGCACTTTCTCATAGTGCCAAAATAGTATGAAATTTGTAAGCATCTCCCCTCTCATCCCCCCCACCCCCCTCCCCCCCCCCCCCCCCCCCACCACCACCACTACAACTACCTCCTAATCTTAGACAGACCACAAAGGGAGCATGCTGTTGAGGGTAGATCACAGTTTTTGCTGTAGCTGAGGTGGCCTTGGTTGCAGTGACCCAATAGCAACTGCTAGTCTATATATGCATATCATAGAAGCACGAAATCCTGATAGCCAGCAAAGATCAATGATTCACATGGTGTTCATATGCTGATGTACAATTGGACAAGGTCAGACACACAAGTCATTTCATTTTTAACAACTAGTTTTCGAGGTATCGCTTAAGTATATGGAAATTATGATAAAGCTACTTTTACCAAAGGTGAGCATTTCCCTACACTTTTTCTTTTTGTTTTTAGCCCTTGCCTTGCATGTGCAAAGCAAAGTAAAGTATTATACAGCGAAAAATTTCTATGCAAACCCCCTCAGCCGAAAAGCTTCCAGAATCAGTAGGATCGGCCAGATGAATACTATTGAAAATGGCTGAGTGATCGGTAAATACCCCCTCAAACAGGACTTGAGAAAATTTGCTGCTAATACAGAACTAGCAGTCTTCTGACCTCAGCTCCATGCTTTATAATTGAATTTCTTGAATGGTATATCAATTAGCTGAGGAATGTATTAAGTGTAAAATGACTAAGTAAGCTGAAGGCTCCATGCCAAGCAGAGGGGAAGCAAGCAGAGAGGAAACTGGAAAACAAAATACAAAATCTAGTCTTGACCTGCTCTACTTTTATGGTGATTATACATACAATATTTATGGCAACAATTGTGGAATATGGGAAAGTTCATCTACATGATTATAGATGGATGGCAGTACTGACTCTGAGTCACAGTGAGGATAGTACAATGAAGGGTGTTAAAAGACTCATATTTTTACAGATCCTTGTGGTGTGTATGGGGTGGTTTAGAGGAGTGGGTGCTTTTGCTTGTTTGGCGGTGGTTGGATGTTACAGATCCTTGTGCCTGTGTAGAGGAGGTTGAAAGGTGGAATGTTTGGTTTGGGTTGTGATGGTTAACCTAGTTGGTGAAGCCTATAAATGCTTTATGATTATATCACGATAGATCATGTGTTTGATGCATACATGTAGCTGGCACATACATGTAGGTTGGATCGATCTTTGAACTTCAGACTACAGTATGACATCTTGTTACTACTATACTCAAAATGACCTAAAATGCACAGCAGCAGAGGAAGTGGTGACTGAGCTAAGTTTATTGTCTTCACTCATCTAAATTTCATAGTGGTAATCATTGAAATAGAGCAGTCCAGATCTTTTGGAACTAGCTTAGTGTTCATAATGTTTCAGCTCTAGAGTGACTTTGTGGGGCTTCACCTTAAATCATGCCACAGCTTTGACCGAAGATTGCACCACCAAACCAGCATGTGGAGATGGAAACTACAACTTGTCACTCTGGAGATCTTAACACAATATCAGAAGTTTTCATCGAATTTCAGGAATACGTGCATAGTCGGTGCAATCTTATTATGAGCACTCTTATTCAGTGGCAGAGAAGCAGAGAATCTGGGGTGGGGGGGGGGTGAGGGTGGGTGGGGGGCAAAGGGGTTTAGTCCGCCCTCACCCAATAAAGTCCAGTATCAGTATTGTTTGCTATAGCTGAAAGCTCATATTCTGCTCTGAAGCATGTTTATGCCAAAATGAGGTCAACAATGACTGAACAGAGGCTGAGTGTCTAACTGTCTCTTACTTCACATACATAAAAAGATTTAGATCTAGTTCGCATTGTAATCGGGAGTGACAAATGTAAAGAAAATTGGTAATTATTAAAACATTAAAATCACCTTCTCAATAATCAACTTCAAATTGTATTCACTTGATGTTTCGACTAGATGCTCTAGCCTTCATTAGGATTTGTATTATGTCAACTGACAGTTCATTAAGAGATTATGATTTTATTGCCTGTTCAATTACCTCTTTGCATTTCTAAAAAAATTATATGCTACTGGGTTCAATTAAACTGCATTTCTGCATTACTTTGTGCCATCCCTTCATTCCATTGAGCTCCCCACCCGCACACATTTAATGTTCTGTCTCTGCCACTGATATGACTAAGTGTAGCTATTGGAAAGCTAAAGTTTCTTCAAGAGAAGTTTACATGAAGGAGGTGTTACTGTAAAGAAGGGAAGCATTGACTGTCATTTGCCAATGTCTCAAGTTAATCAATTAGCTCTCCAAAATATAGCTACTGCTGAGTGAGGGAGGATCGAGGATGCTGTCGAAAGGCCTTGAGTTCTTCAAGAGGCACACGTTGGTTTTTATGCTAACCCCACACATGTGAAGGCAACTATACAAATGTCAACCTTATTCAGTAGTCTTACAATTAGTGTGGTGAGAGCTTTGTACTCGCTGGACATTTGCAAATAATATATTAAACAGCACCAAATTTGGGATGACCTCACTCTGGAGATCACTTAGCAGACTCCATTTATGGCTAAAACAACTACTCTCACAAGATTGAATTTTTTGTTGCCAAAATACATACTGAACAAAAACTAGTGTCTGATGCGAGAGACTTCTACTGTTTGGCTGCCACTCACTCAATACTGACTGAACCTCCAGTTTTTAGTCATGCACAAAGGTAACTACTAATAGAAACTGCAATTAGTAATTGTCTCACCTTACTTACAAGTAATTATTATTAGAAGGGCAGTTAGGATGGTTACTATCAGGGTTTCGGGAGGTGTGCAACGATTTTTTTCTGGCGAACCTGTCAGTTTCTGGAACATTTTCTTTGACGGCTACAAAAACACCTGTACCTGCTTGGAAAAGTCTGCATCCCTTAGGAGAGAGGAGGAATTCCAGACGACTGTATTTCCTCTAAGTTTAGTTGCAGACACAGTCTTTTGTTTGGTCAGTTCAGAGGAGTCATAGAGCAGTTTCAAGGGGGGAAGGGGGGGGGGGGGGAAGAGGGGGGAGACCATAAAATTCTAACTTGTGCTTACAATTTTGGAGCTCAATAGATTCTGCACATTTCACTGTATGAACTTCATATATAATAGGTCTCTCTGTGTGTTCTCTTTTGATACTAATAATGTAGCATAGGTGTAATCACACCAAATTATTTGCAGCCGAAGTGGGAAAAATCTGAGTGCCTGATCAAGTGTGATTGTTGATTGGAAAATGTTAGTGAGCTGAAATTACAAATTATTATGTGGCCAGAAGAAGCCCTTCTCTACATTTTGATTAGATGCTACAATGTGATCCAGTAGGCAGTCAAGTGCACTGAATATTAATTTCCCTCTGTCAATCCCATAGACACCTTCAGTACCATACTAGCCCCATTTTAACGCCTAAGCAAAGCACCCACTATCATAGTGCAATGTTTCAGCTTGCTATGCTTGCCATCTAGCACTCTCCAATCAGCACACTTGTAACAAGTTCAGCACTCAGATTTGACGATACCCCTACTAGCTGCAGGTACCTAACATTTTAGTAATTAAAACAGAGCACACAGAGAGGCCTAACTTTTGAGCTATCCATCAAGTTCATACAGTAAAGTATGCAGAATCTATGGAGCTCCAAAGTCATAACCACAAGCTTTTTGTTTGGTTTTCTATTTTATGGTATTAACCCCCCATAGTCTGAAACTGATTTTCCCCCGAAAGATATTTGAAAATTGCATGTGGAAGGGTGATTATAATTGGAACAGATTGAGGCTGAGCTGTGTATGAGATTGGAGTTGAAGAAGCTTGTCTGTCTTTTTGCACTAAAATTATGAGAATGGTGCTCTGGGGAAGAATTTGTTGAGCACTTGGAAAAATTCCTTGTTATTCCTCATTGTATATAAAACAAAGTGAAAGGCACATATATATAATTAGACTTATATGGAACACATGTGTTGTAAAGAAAATATGACAGTATCATTTACAAAATAATGTCTCATCATTGTAGAACCTTGCTTGAATAGCACCATTGAACAAGTAATATCCGGCAGTAGATACAAAGTTCCTGATGTGGACATTAAAGCAAACTCGGCAGTGAGCAGTTACACTCCTCAGCAGGCGCGGCTGGAAGGAAACTCATGGTGTTCTTCTGATTCACTCACTGCATCATCGGAGCTTCCCTGGCTGCAGGTTACCTTCGGGATGGATTTCAATATTTTCATAATCCAAACTGGTGGATTCAATGGGGGATTTTTTTCAGCAGATCACTATGTGACCAAATTTGAAGTCCACGTTGGTGATACAGAGGGAAGTCTTCATCCATTGACAATATCCAATGAACCCTCGCAACCTATGGTTAGTTAGTAATTGGTTTATTGAATATATATCAGAACCAGTGATGAACTTTGTTTTGGACATCACACTCATAACAGTTTCTCGGTAACTCGGTAAAGGGGTATTTGAGGTTCAAAGTTTAATTAAATACCCTAACAAAGAGCATTTATCATACTAAACTAAATGCATGTCAATGTTCAAGTTGAGCCAGCTCTGAGCATAGACAATGACCTTCCAACTGTCGAAAGCTAAATCAAAAACCAAAAAGAGGAATACTTTGGTAGTTTTGGTGAGGTCCCTTCTTCTTTAATGTGATGGCAACTAGAGAAGTATGTGCTTGATGGTTGAATATTTATTAGAAAAATATTTCTTACACACTCATGATAAGATATACATTGATGAACACCAGAAAGGTTATTTATTTGAACGTTGATAAACAATGTCAATGAATCTCATTGCCGTTAGAAGGATAAGGGAGTGTAGTGTGTGGGTGTGTGTTTGTGTTTATTTGATTACATGGCTCGGAAGGTTCTCTCTGAGCATTTGTCATTGACCAGTTGTGAAGGCTTTAGGAATTGGTGATGCTAAACCACCATCTCAGGAAAGTTATTCTCTGGATTTCCAAAAGTACAATACACCTTCTATCCTTGAGTAAGCTGATGAGCCACCTGAAAACATAGAAAATAATATGTGATGTACTTGTGCCTGACATTTATACTTCAAACAAGTAAGTTATGTATGCTTAGCTTTATGTTTGTTGTTACATGTGTGTCTCTATACATTGAACTAGTCGCACCTTCCAAAAGTAGCATGTGCAGAAAAGGGAATGGGAGAAAGGAAAACCTGAGCAGGTTACAAGACCCTAACTTCCATTGAATAGTATAATTGAGGTACATAATGCAGTAGCAGGTAATCTCAACAATGTGAGTCTGCATAGTATTTGGGACAGAGTTATACTGCCTCGGTGTACCCAAAATTATCCATTGGGGGCAATCAGCTGATGTAGGCAGTACCTGAGTGAATACTTGAAAATGAATTGTTTGCTGTAAGGAATGGTTTGCCTTCGACTGCTTCTCTCCACCAGTATATTGACACCCAATAGAGGACAGTGTGAAGGAGTGGGTGTAGTTGCAGGTGTAAATTACTCCTTGGCTTCTTGGAGAAATAAAATATTGCAACATCCATTTAAGGTATGTTCATTTTGTTCATGACTGAAAATGGTTTTAATTTGGCTCTGTGCCATTTAGTGTTGCATATCACTTCACTATGCAAACAAATGAAATTTCTTAAATAACATTTTTCATTCCGCTTCTTCGCAATGCCGACCATTTACCAATTGTTATGAAGGTCAAGGCTCTGACCAATAGCAGGTGTTTTTTTGTGCAGCTGCACTGGGAGTCCATGTTGATTGCTCATTGTTCACCAATCTCTTTTTTTGGTCAGCAGATTTTATCTTAAATGATCTACACAGAACCATGCTAGCAACCTCAAAAATGTTTTGAGTTGCAAATGTAAGTTGGGTTACAGATTCATGAACCCCAGAAGCCATAAAAAACACGTCATTTGGAAATACCCAGTGCAGCAATCGTTCTCACCCATCATGAAATATCAGTAACAGAGAGTAAATAACATCCTTTAGACATATATAGCATCCCTCAATTGCTTGATAAGAGCTGTGCAAACTGTGAAATATTTTGAGCATCACACCTTTGGCTTTTTCACTTCATCAAAATACTTACAGTTTCATAATCATGGCCTAGATTTGAACTTTACGATCAGAAAATTTCAATTTTAATTTTTTTCCTCGTATCCACAGCATATCAGGTTGGTTTGGCCCATTTTTAAAAAGGCAACCCTAAAGTTCATATCTCAGCTAAAACAATCAGAAACTTCTTAGATGCCTAAATAGTGGTTTCTGTCGTTATTAGGACTCCCAGTGTGATTATTTTAAGGGGGAAAAACAAAACAAAAAAGATTGTGGCTAGAACTTAACTTTGGAGTCCCATAGATTCTGAACACTTCACTGTAAGAAATTTTTATATGCCTAAAAAGATAGATCTCTCCGTGTGCTCTCTTCTGGTGCCAAAAATGTTGCTCATGCCACCAGAGTTACTGCAGCCAAAGTTGGAGTGCCTCAAAACCTGTAGTGCTTGAATTTTGAATTTGTTGCAAATGTGATGAAATTAGTATCTGTGGTAAAGAGGAAGGCATACTCCAGCCTTGTCAATGTCAACTTGTAGATACATTTATACATGACTGTGTTGCTACATTTAACAGGTCTTTGTGCGTAAGGGGACACACAATATTGAGAATACAACACTACCATCAGTAGTCACCGCTAAAGTCCTACGCATTGTGGTTGTTGAGTGGACTCCTAAGAATCAAGTGTGTCTGAGACTAGAGGCTCTTGGCTGCCTATCCTCACCAGGTATACGACATTTACATAATAACCTTTCTTGTGTGTTGGGACAGTGGAAAAGTTCATTGTGTATGATTGTTACCATTATAATTAAGACAATGCTGATATATTGGATACAACCACAAAAGATGTTCTCACTGCATGTTCTCATAATGCATTCAATTTGCAACTTGTGAGTACTCCTTTCCGGTTCTCTCCTGTTTTTACTCCTTCTGGGGGGAGGGAAGCTAGTCAACATGGATGAGCTGTTTCATGGCATTAAAAAATTGAAACGTTGTTTGTATGTGTATGTGTGTGTGCATGTTCAGATACGTAACTAGACCAAATTCAACCCTTGTCGATTTGTGTTCTAGCATTAAATACTGCCCAGAGTTCGTTATTACGTCTTGTCTTTGGACACTGTCTGGTCAAATGTAACCTTTTGCTCATTTGTTTGGGTGTTGATGGAAACAATCCAAACCAAGTAGACTAAGGCTAGCAGTAGCAGTTGTTGCAGTTGGCTAGCAGTCATGTAGATCACTTTTTTTACTGGGGATTGGGGGGAGAAGGAGAAGAAACATCCCAAAGAAAGTAGACTCTTTAGGTATCATGACTTGTAGCTCTAGTGAGGGTAGTATATAACGGTTACCATTTCCAAAAGGAGAAGGTTGTCTATACTAGATAGAACACAATAACTTGAGGAGGCTTCTCACTCACATAATTTCATTACATAGTGTTAGGCCTGCAGTTATATTTGGGGTGATCTAGGCTTGGGATTAGGGCAGGAATGCTAGGAATTAAAGTTGTTGCATTGGGGATCATGCTAAAAGTAAATTGTCTACCTCTCCATCACCACCTTAATAGTAATTACTATTATTGTGAAACATGCTTCAGTCAAAGGAACTTCAATACAGCTTTTGTGGGAGGTTTAGCCAACTTTTTTTAACCTTGGTATTCAGAGATCATGCTAAGAGAGACATGCACCGAACAAGCCCACCTTCAGCACATCTTCCCCTGAAATTTCTTTATAGGACAGATGAATGAGGAATTTTACCAGAAGAAAATACCTTTGTCGGACTTAGATGATGATTATAGAAAGCTTTGTTTTCAAGGCTCTATGCCAGCTAGAGGAAAGACAAGCATTAAAGAATGACTTGGTCTGCACTCCTTTTCTGTCGATTAGCTCAATAACTCAAGGTTTAAGGCAATATTTGCAAGATAAAGGAATAGATAGATGGGGAATACTCACTCTGTGAATAAGGAAGAGGAGTTTTTCCTTGCTGTGCACTTTGAGTCGCATGGCAGATGATTGTAGTGTGCATGTTTGGAGTGATCTCTGCCACAATCAAATAAGTTAATGGTTGCATGTATATGTGTTTTAACAGATCCCTGACTTATCTTTGATTAGCCATGAAGCAGCTAGCAACTGCAGAAGACTTATATATGTTCCAATATAAGCCTGCCACAGGTATTACCCCTATCCCTCCCTGGTCTGTCTAAGTGCCCATTGAGGACATAGGAATACCGACAGGCAGAAACAGTTGATGGAAATATTATAGTGCCAACTCTGAGTCTGCCTAATTGTAGCTGGTTTCAAAGCTTTGGGGGAATGTCATGGCCAGGGGGAAAGGCATACGATACCAAAACTCTGCCTGTGTTCTTCTGGTCAAGTTATCCCTAGTCCTCCTGGGTTTCATCTGCCCTGGTTTGGTTGTTATGGCTATTTTTAAAAAATAGGGTATGGTCTACTTATCTAAAACTCCACCCATGTCCTTCTCCTTGTTGAGTTACCCCTATCCTCCTTGGTTGCATCTTCCCTAGGTCCTTAGTATGATCAGCCATTGAAACACAAACAGATAGAACGGGTCAGAAAATATTAGTGTTGTATTTAACCTATTCTTGAGATGGTTTGGTTGAGTAAAAAGGTTGGATTTGGTTGTAGAGTGGAGCTGAAATTCACCCTATAGAATGAAGCCTGAGTTCAAACTTGTTTCTTGTCACTGAGGTGCTGATACCTAATGTTGGAGAAGAACTGAAACGTGTCCACAGAGGCTAGCATCTGTATATCATCACTGCAGAGATTTACCTCGGTATTGCAGCTTGTCCTTACTATTTTACTTGATTTAAATAAAAAATAATACTCACAACAACAACCACATCAACAACAACAACAACCACATCAACAACAACAATAACCACATCAACAATGACAAAGTGAAAATAAACAAGTGTGTGTAATTATTTTCAATGAATATTGGTTCCACCTACAGATCCCATGACAACCACCGAACCATACACTGAAGTAACACCTCATACCACTCAGGAGACTCCAACTACTGGAGAAATATCAGAAGCGACATCCTATGCCACTCAGGAGACAACCACCACTGGAGAAATATCAGAAGCAACGTCGAATAGCATGCAGGAAATTAATCTAGGGTCTCCTCAGAGTCGATCTAGAGTGGCCATAGTGGGAGGAGCAGTAGGAGGAGGGATGAGCCTCTTGGTGGCATTGCTATTGCTCATCTTAGTAGTAGAAGCCATTCTTATTTACACAAGAAAGAAAAGGTAATAAGGAGTGTAGTTGTACTATAACATGAGGTTATGCAGTGACCATTGTGGCCCCAGAATCTCATAGAGCCAGATCCTGTACTAGTCACTGGTGGTAAAGGTACAGGCTCTTCAAAACTAATGTAATGTAAAGATGGAAGCCATTTCTCGTTACCCAATTAAACAATTAATTGCACAATAAATAATATTCCATTGCATTGACTGAGGGTCGAATAAATTATTCAACTCCCGAAACTTGACGGTACAATCTTTGCTTTTATATACACACAAGACATTTCCTGAAATGACAGTGGTATCTTGACCACCAGGGTATAAAAGAGTCTAGTATATTACCAGCTGCCATGAATCATATGATTCTCCATTTTTGTACATGTTTGTATATCTAACACATATGCATATGTAATCCAGAAATAGTCAAAATCTACCGACATCATCAGGCGTAACATAGCGATACCCATACAGCAAGTACCCAAAAAAGGAGTGGCCAACAGAATGGAGATGTAACGCACATACAGATGGATATAATACACTTATACACCCAGTATTGGCTAGATTTTCAGGACAGCCTATTCCACAAGTGTGGTCAGTATGGCAAGTAGCTGCCTTAATTTACCACCCATGCTTCCAAGTGATGCACCACTCTTCCAAGTACTCAGTGTATGACAGGTCAGCTATACCAAACTGGTAATGAAAGCCTTATGAACTTCAAATATATTCCTCTCTGTGATGTTCTTCCATCACTCATATATACCCTCCTCAACATACATCACATATATGTATTTGTGTGTGGGGATTATACATTTAGAGAGAGCTTACTCGATATGTATTACTTAAGATGGGCACTGATGAAGGTGGTATAGAAACTATTGAGTATGTGCGTGAGTGTATATTAGTAGTCAGCAAAACATGTTCATGGACCATCCTGGAGATAATGTCTACAGGAAGACAAGAGGATGGTGAGCCTGAAGAAGAGAGTGAGGAGAAGAAATGGAAGTAGCCGCTGCTTGTTTGAGATTGAGATATTATAAAACTTGTGTGGTTTGACAGAATTGGGTTAAGCTTAAAGACGAGTTTGAATGCTAATTAACAAAGTGGTGAGGAAGTGGATGAGCTATAGACATTATGAGGACTTCAGATGAGTTGCATGAGAAAAATAAGGAAATGAGTTCTTGATGCTGATCGAGTAGATATTGGAGTAATCCCAGTTAGTGAAAGGAGCACCTTCATTATCAAGCTATAAAAATATTGACTTTCAAACAATCATTCACAAGAGCTGGTTCAAAGTGATGCAAACTTAAATAGCAATTAAAATTGGTTTTTACTCTTTGTCCACCTGTCTAGCAAATACCTTATTCATGACAGCAATAGTGACCACTTCATTATGTCATTCACTCTGTATTCTTATTTTAGCATGAAATATGAATGTTGTCAGCGGAGCATCAAGCTGTGTTTGTGTGCGTGTTTATTTATACAGAGCACGAGTTCAACTCACGGAGAACTGTGAAGCTATTCCAGAGCACATGTGTAAAAATGCCATATATGGAAAGTGAGTTGACCACTCCACAGCTTAGTGAACTTGGTTATAGTGAAATGTGATGAATTCTAATGTAATCTCATAGGGAACGAGCTTTGCCTATTCCTTCCAATAATGTACCTGGCAGTTCAAGGTATGTTGTTTTTAAAGTAATTCGCTTCTCAAGTTAATAGTAGAATAGTCCAGTGATAGGTGAAAGCATCTCATTATGTACAGTCATGGCTTTCTCTCTCTCTATATATATATATCATAATCTTAGTTGTTTAGTGTCCTTGCAAATTTTTAAGAAAAACAGCGCATAAGCAAATTGCTTGCTAATTAGCCATACATCCATTGATTTTTCCACAACCTATACACACCTTGCATAATTTGTTTGACTTGAGCAGAGAAAGAGTTAGTCTTGTGAGCCAGAAGCAGAGCTAGCAATAGCCTCTCAGCACATGTTGTGATGGAGTTCACTTTCCATAGTTTCTCAAGGACACCACATCTACAAAACTATATGGACACATTTCATTGGCGAAAGGTTCTGTTAGGCCAAAGACAAGAAAGGTTATTGCAGCAGACTTGCTATTGGCGAGCAAGATATAATAAAAGAAATTAATAGGCTGAGGACTTCCCTGTAAAGTAACAGGCACTAGAAGATTGCAAGAAGCTCATTACAAACTATGGGCATTGCACTTTACCTGCCAATTATTTCACCTTAAGGGACTTTTGTCTGTAAATCTTTTGTGGGACTCTTCTAAAGTTAAAATTTTTTCCTGGACAAAGTTCATTGAAGTCTCTATCTGTGGCCTGAAGTAAAGAGTACCTTATTAGAGCAATCTAATGGAAGTCACTAAAAACCAATGTAACTATCAGAACAAATTCACTTTTTCTTACTTCGAGTTCTGGTCAAAAGTAAAATAATCATGAACCTAGGAGGAAATACGTGTTCCTAGTTTAGAGCTCCATAACTTAACCAAATAACTCTATCTCTATAATTATGCTTCTTTTAAGCACCAAAATAGTTGTTATAAGGTTACCATAACAATTATGCATGTACCATAAATCAGAACCTAATTTCACATACATGTATTTGCAAGATCATTAGATTCTGACCATCCTAAGTGGTCATGGGGTGATCATAGACACTTGAATTTTATAGTGAACTTGTGTTGCTATAAGCTTGAATATAGAGTACCTCCTCTTTTACTACTCCTTCACTTTATCTTCAGTGATATTTTGATTTGCGTGACTCCTTATTTAAACAAATGATATTTTCACATGATCTACGAACATATTCTGTGACCTTTTAAAAGGGAAGAATGAGCAGTCTGGCCCAGGCAGCAGAAAAGATATATGATTTCTTCATAATATATATTATATTATGTATCTGCATTGTAAAAAGAAGTATTGAATCCATTATATATAGTAAAAAATTATTTATGCAAAAATATCATTTGTTTAAATAAGGAGTCACGTAAGTCAAAATATCACTGAAGATAAAGTGAAGGAAAATCCATTACTAGCATGCATAAGCCCTATATCTCTAACAAGATAACTAGCTAGTTACACATTGAAAATTATTTGCGCACGAAATGCTTTTTCCTACCTTCATTGCTAGCACTTGGTGTCATCCACTGTCTGGGAGCATCCTTAAGCTCAGGTAAAGCTTCTGCACTCCGTCTTTGCATGTTTCTATTGGAGAACACAAAAGTCGATTGCTTCAATATTGAAGATAGCCTTTGAGATCG
Source organism: Cladorhizidae sp. MBARI D1340-BT2 (assembly GCA_028752905.1). Classification (NCBI taxonomy): domain Eukaryota; kingdom Metazoa; phylum Porifera; class Demospongiae; order Poecilosclerida; family Cladorhizidae; species Cladorhizidae sp. MBARI D1340-BT2. The sequence continues at coordinate 14,136,699 of JAQNBH010000013.1, forward strand.
AAAGCATGTACACCAAGTGGCCACTAATGCATGGTAGACTAGATTGTTTCCATAATCCGGTAGCCAAGGTACCGCTTTCATTAGGGCAGATGGTAGTTGAAGCTCTTCAAACTCTAGTCCAAGCTTTAGGCATTTTTTCTCTCCCATACTGAACAAGGCAGTCACTTGAAAATAACCCCACCCCACACATTATAATTGAATTTTTTTATGAAGCAGTTAAAAGGATAAGGGGTGCTTTACCTTAAATTAGAAGAGACTAAAGAAACTGACTTTAGAGCTCCATAGATTCTCTTTACATTATGTATTTAATATATAGCTCAAAGTCTTTATGTGCTCTTTTTTGATACTAAATGTTTTTGGATAGGTATAACTGGCCAAAACTACTGTAGCTAAAGTGGGCCGCAAAAATTGTCCTGATTTTGTAACAGTTCTAGCGTACTAGACAGCTGAAATTAGTACCAGTTTCTAGAGGAAGCCTTACCGTATACAACGAGTGTTTTTATTAGGCACTAAACGTAAGTACTTGGTCAAGTGCTAGCTGAGTTGGGGAAAAAATACAGTGCGCATGACCACATACTCACATTTTGGCACCAAATGAAAGCACTCATTGTATAAAGTAAGTCTTCATCTAGCAACTAGTACTAATTTCAGCTGTCTAGCACTTTCCAATTAGGAGCTAGATGTTGCAAAATCAGGTTTCAATGTACCCCTACTTTAGCTGCAGTAACTTGGGCATAGTTATACCTATGCAACATCTTTTAGTATCAAAAGAGAGCACACAGAGAGGCCTATCTTTTGAGCTATATCAAGTTCATACAGTGAAATGTGCAGAATCTATGGAGCTCCAAATTTGTGACAACAATTTTTGGGGGGGTTACATGTTGTGGAAGTACTTCTTGAACTAACCACAAAACTTGGTGGTGGGGTGGGGAGTGGGGGTTGGTTGAATGTTAGTTTCCCCCTCAAACTCACCTGAATTTTCCCATTCATGCTATTAATATTACCCATTGACATATATATTAAATTTATTTTCCCCTATTTTGTGCAGTAAAGGAGAGATCAAGACAGAGAATCATCTAGGCATGCCTGGTATCCCTTCATCTATGATGTCAAATATCTATGAGTCGATACCTGCTCCGACCCCAATAATCCATGATCCTATAGAAGACCTTAGTGGATCTATGGATCCACATGATGAAGAGATGGATGACAATCCTCTTTATGGCAAAGACAGTGAAGAAGACTTCAAGATGGAATGTCATCCAGGAATTCCAGGCAACCCTTCATCTAAAATGTCAAATACCTATGAGTCAATAGCTGCCACCACCTCAGTACTCCATGAGACTGTAGAGGATCTTAATGGAATTGTGGATCCACGTGGTGAAGGGATGCATGACAATCCTATTTATGACATAAGCAGTGAAGATGACTTCCAGATGGACTGTGATCTAGCTAGATCAAGCAGCCCTTCATCTACTACATTGAGTACCTAAGAGTCAGTACCTACTACCACTGCAATGCTCCATAAAACTATGCAAGATGTCGAGGGAACTGTGCATCGATATGCTTAACAGATTAGTGACAATCATTTTTATAATGCCTAAATTTGTATATAGAGAATAATCATAATGATTGTGTGTGTTTTTTACATTTTTAGTGCAATAGTTATTTGTGTGTTAAAATGTACATAAGAAACACCATTTTCCATATTCTGGCTGATAATTATACACAAGTGGAGGGATAAAGTGTTATGGTTAGTGAAAGGGGGGGTGAGTGGTGATGTATCGTGCCTTACCCAGACTGCCAATCGAGCAAAACTTCCAAGTCTGGATAAAGGCACAGACAACCAAAACATGAATTAGTGTTAGTCAACAAAGAACACAGACGCAAAGATATTTCCTTGTCATTCTCATGAGTATTTTGGCGACATTAGGAGAGATTTTGCTGGATTCATGAGATCAACTAGAAGTAAAACCAAGCATCTGGCTGCTTGAAAAATCCAACACAATATGGTGCAGTGTGTCTGTGCAGAAGATGAACAAACATGCAACTTTCCACACCAATCGTAGTAGTATGTGAACAGAGAAGAAACCAAGCATGATAAAAATGATGAAGACAAGATATGCACAAGAAACTACTTTCTTTCTGTGAAGGACATAATCTTGGTAAATTTTCTATGAAGGCATAACTTGAATGGAGACATTAATTTAAAAAATTATATTTTCACGTAAAAATAATAACACCCTATATATATTAGTGAAACAACTTTGTTTTTTTCACTGCAACTCACACAAATGACGTACCGCATATATAGCCTAGATGTGACTCTAAACATGAAATCAATATGTGTTTCTACCAGTGAGCCACTCATAACCTCCATCAGTTCCAAAGTTATTATTGCTGTACTTATATAATATATATATACCTAAAAGAATAAGTTTTAGTTGAATATTCATTTTATTTACGATAGAGAGACACATTTTGGAAGAGATTTCAGAGAAAAACATGGATAAATATGGGTTGCCAGTGTAAGACACTCCTGCAGATAACACAGAAGGGGTTGACAAGAAAGCTGAGTTATGAGGGAAAGAGCACCAAGAGGAAAGTCATCTAACAGCAGTAGTGGGGAGGGATGGGGTGTACAAGTTAGCAAAGAATGTTTCAGATTGGAGGGATATGTAAGATCTGAGGGTCATGAAGGTTTGTGATTGATGTTCAGACTTGGGACTCATCAGCATGGTGGTGGATTTTGGTCCCCTCCCTACCCTCCTTCCTTCCAGACTGAACATGTTATATACTAATAGTAATATACAGGCCAAGGACAATTTAACACCTCCAAGCTCCTAATGGTCTCCATAATTGCTCGAGGGCAAGTCTTCCATGCAAAATTCTCCAGAATATATATATTTTTTAATTCTCACGTCTCCAAGGTATGTTCCAATGCTTTTAATATATATAACATATTCATAATTATATTAGTGGCCAGTTGCTTATTATTGGCCATGCCTGCAGAGAACGCCCACTTTGGTGCCAATAAAAAATGATAAATTTAAAAATGACAAAATATTGCTGGTGGTGAGTCTAATCGACCTTTACCTCCCTGGTGGGGAGAAGATGGGAACACTAATAAAAGTCAAGTTGTACTAAATAACTATAGTGGCACTTATTAGGTGTGGCAGCAATTAATTGGTACAGGTTTGTGGCAGCAATTAATTGGTACAGGTTTGTGGCTCAAGGTTAATTGTACTAAGTGGCCTGGTAATGAACATGTAAAGAACACACACACATACATACACATGCACAGACACACAATCACACACAAAAAAGAACTTACATATGAGATACACACACAAAAAAAGCTTAGACTGAAAAAGCCTCCTAAACTTGTATAAAATCTGAACAATTAACTTTGACAGTAACATCAAGGATATTGCTTCAACATTTGTAAGCCTTCCATTCTTACATCTCCACTCATGTATGTAAAAACTGGCTCAGTGGACATACTCCAAGAGAGATAGCACTCGGATTACATCTCCCATTAACTCGCAGAGCAAAAGCACCAAGTAAGGCAGAGTCACTGACAAACTGCACCAGTTTTACCATGTACTCCTTACAGTGTTCCAAATCCTGGTCAAAACATATAGCATGTTGTACTCAACAACTGAGACAAATGACCTGTCATCATTATCCAGCGAGAATAAGGTTTAATCTGAAGAAACTCCTGCATCTGGAATAGTTCTAATACTTTTATGCCACACCATTGATTCTGACTCCACCATATCCTTTCCACCATCAGCCTGCCATAAGCTCTATCCATTGCACATATTCATCATAGATGTTACACAATTTGTCAAAGCATAGTCCAATGCTCAGATAAAACAAGAATACTTGGTCTTCCACCCAAAGGAACATTACCGGAAAGTTCACAACAGTTCCACTCCTAACCTCACAGTCCTCAGAGTGGGTGCATTTCTTCCTACCAGGCCAGACTGCAACAAAAAAATTTTTGCTCCTTCCTGAATAGCGGATTAGTCTCAGAAAACTTTACCTTGTATTGTTAGTGGTTTCCTTGAATTGCAGGACTTTACAATTAGCCGATTCAGCCGGCTTTCCAAGTAACTTCTTCACGATTGCCTTTGTATTCTAAACTGATGCAGATCAAATTTAATCTCTGCCATACTACTCATAAGAGAATTGGTATCACCCAACACTTCAGCCATAAAAGCAGAGTTGGCAACAGAGTTAGAAGCAAGAAGTTGGTTATCAGTGTAGAGGCCTTTTGGCAAAATATCACATGAAACTTGAACCCTATATGCACCCCCAGCCTGAGACATTGACTATCGTTTTTCTCATCTGCATCTCATTTGACTCTGCTGAAGTTCCTCTCCGACTGCTTCGCAGTCTTTGGAATCACTCACAAAACTGACTTGTTTCCTTTAATGGAGCTAACCTAGTACACATGTACAGCTGTACAGGTATTGCGAATTTTATGGTAAAAGTATTAACATTTGTATACAATGTCTACACGGTTTATTTTCACCATCTTGGATTTGACAGTTGGTGACCTTTAGGGTCATTTAACTTCGGAAAACCAATTTCTCAATATAGTACCATAACTCCCTTTAATTACACTTTTACATTTTGATATTAGACTATTTGTGTAGTAAAGTGGAACTCAGATCATTTCCATATCTCATTCCATTCCCAAGTTATAAGCACTTACAGGAAGTTACATTTTACACCTTATGATCAATACATGTGGCAGCCACCAATAATTATTTATGACATGGGTGTAGACTTTTGAAGCACATTCACTGTGTGGAGGATTATCTGCTATATCCCCAAGTGACTTCACACTAACAATTGGAAAATCTGTGTGCTCGGTCAAGGAGATACTGGGTCAGCACTGCAGCTTCTAGCAAACTCAACCAAGGAAGCCTTGGGCAGTGGTTACAAATCACTATCCAATCACCCCAACTAGTGTCAAGAGCTAGAACACATATTGACGTTAAAAGACTTGATGATGGGGATGGCATAGAGGCTGCATTGATGAGACACCAAGCTCACTAGCATATGATAAAACTTCAGAGATGTGCAACAGTACTAGAAGACAGTGCTTTGCTGGCCAAACTTGCACCTGGAGACACGATTGCCCTTGAGGCAAAGTATCACCTGAAATGCCTCCACACTTATAACAGAGCAAAAGCTATTGATCAGGCAGGCACTGATGAGGATAACAATGCTCACTTCCGTGTTATAACCTTTGCAGAAATGGTAGGATTCATGGGCATACGTAAGGAAGAAAGCCATCTTCAAGCTAAATGATTTGGCACATATATACATAATTAATTTGAAACAGCCGGGTGTTACTATTGAAAACCATATTCACATCTCCGGACTGGAAAATAGGCTATTGTCTTGGCTTACTGATTTGAAAGCATGTTCACTGGGAAGAGATATAATTCTCACGTTTGATGAAGATATTTCTACTGCTATTAAGAAGGCATGTGACCATGATGCAATGTACTTGGCATGAGCAGACGCACGCGGTGCATAGGGAAATTATCAAGTGTGAAAAACATATCACTGATGTACTGACCAAGAACAAGTTGACACTTTTTAGTCATCCCTCAATGAAATGCCCTTCAAGACAGAAGATGCAGGTTAAGCACTGAAGAATGACTGCAAACTCTTCTCGCGTCTATATATCTGCTCTGTCAAACTAGAGATGGAGATCTGGATAAGTTCTTTACCTATGAAAACCTGGCCACCCCACCGTCACCGTCACAAGGGATAAGATTTGACTTGGTACAAAAGCAGATCTCCTTCGCTGCCTCCAATAAACAGTATGCCCCATGTTGTCCAAGCCAAGTTGACCCAGGCACAGCAAGCACTTCTCAGCAATATGCTGACACAGTATTCTCTTCATATGTGCTTTCTCAAGTACAGATAGCTGATCGAGTGGACATAGTCTTTGACGTGTACATTCAGAATAGCTTGAAAAGCACGACCTGACAGAAGAGAAGCAAGGGTGACAAGTGGCTTCTACTACAGCCATGCCAAACAGATTTCTTACATGTTGCGGATGAAAACAAAACTGGATTGTTCGGGATTTCTGTCCCATGAGGTGATTCGCCTCCCAACTGACAAATGCAAGAGCATATATGCAACTGATAGAAGAGATGTGTTATGCTCTGGCTGTGGAGTAATCTGCCAGCGCCATTTGTGACGTCATAGTCTCGCTTGTAGGTTAAACAGACCCACCCACATTAACATCAGCTCCCGAGACCTCAGGAAGGGAGATTCCGACTGAGATTGACCAAGAAGGAACGGGATTTTTTCTTTCACTCTCTGCACTACGCAATGGAAGTAAATCGGGTGTGTTCTCTACTGTGTCTGTCACTGCTACTCTGCACACTTTCAGGTAAGGAAGGAATGTATACTAGGACATAATAGTTAACTTGCTTGATCCACATTTTTATAGCTGGATGGTAAAGAATGTACTCCACGAAACTATAACCCAGGTCCTGACAGCCAACTGAAAATACTTGCTGAATCATGAGAATATAAAGCCTGTGCATTTGAGCATGAGAATGATGAATAAAACATGAGAATTGGTAGTCTAGAGCTTTATTGCTTTTTTGATGGCTATAGTACACAGGGCTTCTCTGAATTAGAAACTGTCACACCTTTATATTGGAGCGCTTCTTGCTTAGTTAATAAGTTTGCATGTACCTTTATACTGGAGTGCTTCTTGCTTAGTTAATAAGTTTGCATGTACCTTTATACTGGAGCGCTTCTTGCTTAGTTAACTAGTTTGCATGTAGCGTAAGCTAATTATCGGCACACAAACAGCCGCGTATGTAACTCACTGAAAGTGTATTCCAGGAAGTTGACTCTTTCACAGGAAGGGAACTTACTGACAGCTCTACAACCCTAGGTATTTCCAGGATGTAATCTTGCTCAGCTATTGACTTACAAGGATCAGAGTCCGCCTACTGAAATGCCATCCCGTACCTAATACTGCCACATACAAATCTGTACAGTCGATTATCGGCATTGTTTGATGCTCATGCTTTAGCAGGACCTAACAGATCCATAATAAAATTGCATTTGGTAATAACTTTTACACAGGGATATGATCTTCATACCTGATGTCAACATGGTAAATTTGTCACCAAAACAAAGCCATTTTATTACAAAAAAAAACAACCAACATTAAAAGGAAACGATAGCAATAAATATAAGCATGCTACACAATGGAAATCTCTATCCTCCATCAGTATCATAGATTAGAGAGTCGATGCATTATTCCTCCAACTAGTAACCCATGCATAGCTACATATGCACAGGTTTGATCATTAGGTTGTTTTCTTCTAGTAGCCGATCATCTAAAGTCTTCTCTTTTTGAGAAATCCTTTCTCTCTGGCAAAATTCTGGTGTGCCTTTATCTGGTTTTTCCCCAGCTGATTTTCCCAACTACCAGGATGAATCCACCAAGTTCAGTCTTCTCAATAGCAGAAACAAGTCTGTGGTCCTGCTCATGGCATGTGTAACCTAGCCAAGATATCTGTACTGTTATTTTCAACGACTGCATGCTGAACATGTCAACCATCCTTAACTGCTGCAAGCAACTTGCATGACTCATCTGACCAATGCTTTCTCTTACTCCTTAATGTGGTCAACAAGGGAAGAGCAGATTTGATCTCGACCTTCCTACTTGTGGCATCCTACCGATTTTATGCTGAATATTGTTTTATAAAGTTGGCAATGAGAGGGTAAATAATGAGCAACCACAGAAAAGAAATATCCATGCTTGGTGTAATCAATTTTGTGTATAATAATATGAATGATGGAGTGTATATATATATATGAAGAGTGAATGGTTAATGTCATGTGGACTATCCCATCTACAAATTTGTCTGGTTGCCAGCAGGAAGAAACACTAACTTTTGAGTAGAGTGAATGACCGATGCTTAATAAACCATCAGTAAAGTATAAGCAAACCAACTTTTATAGTATGTTGGCCCAGAATTACTCCCAAACTATATAGCCTATTGTCAACCTATGATTACCCCTTCCATCTTCTGTAATGTGTACGACACATGAGACTAGGCATGCATGATGGTTTGGTTACCATATCCCAGTGATTATGTTGAATTTTATCCCATACAATAATAGGTATTGGTGAAGTGTGCAGGCATAAGAAACTTTGGATGCCTAAGGCTTTAATTGCAAAATGGCACCTTTTCCTCACATGGTCAGGAATGAGACAGTGTGTATCTCAAATTTCTGAGAGGACCATATATGGGATGTTCTATGTCTTTGTCTTGCCAAAGACTTTTTCTGGGTTCTGTGGTCAAAACACTGTAAGGTGGTTGCTACTGATAGAGCTTCCTTCTCTCTCAATTTTTCTGTTAGAAACATCATGTTCACTCATGTTAACTGCTGCTTGTATATATATAGAGGCACCTCACTAGCCTTTTGTGGCCTTCCAGGGTGTGTTTTCACTTCCTTACTTTTTGGAAGTAGGCTTGGCTTCCCAAGTAGATACCAGTGGACTGAATTTTGGTTGTACAGCACAGAACTAGCAAAGATATGTGCATTTGTTTGTTGGCTTGCTTTGTTTATTCATTCTTCCCTTTTTTCAACTTTCATTCAGTCATTCATTAATCATTGTTTAATAGCCACCACATCAAGGGTACATTGCCATGTGGATAATGCATAAGCATTATTTATTCCAAGCAAGCTTGAATATCCATATTTACCACATAGTCCCATTTTATCAAAGTTCTAATCATGGATTGAGGATGAACAAGAACTATCTTTTCTATGACTCTAAAATAACTGAAGTTGAAAGATGTGCTCTAGGACCCTAGGCTATCATGGAAGCAGATATGTTGTCATAGTGTGAAGAAAGACTATTTCCTGCTGAGTAGCAGAAAACTTATGTTAACAGCTGATGACAATATAAAGCTCAAAATTACCCATGAGTTCCATGAACTCTGTGGCTACAAGCCACTAATTATGCGCCAATTTTTCCATAAAGCTTTGTGCCAGACCCTTTCCAACATAGTGATTAGTAGAGGGTCTGGCTAACAAGACTAACTCTAAGAAACAACATCTTCTGCATCTTTCTCTCCAGTGTTGGGATTAGTTTGTGGACATAAAAAGTGTTTGCTAACACAATTTAGCATTCCTGATAATGTGAATCTGGAAAGTGAGATTAAGAGAAAGATAAAGTAAATCGTGAGAAGGAATTATTTAAGTTAAGCAGAATTGAGGAGCTGTGGGATGAATTGCTAATGGTAGTTTATAGGAAATCACTGAAAATATAATTTGTCTGTAGCTTCAAACTGATTCTGTACCTAACTTGGTTATTCAAATTGCAGCAAGGGATACAGGCTGACAAGGACATATATACAGAGACAAATTTGAATCTAATATTGAAGAATTAACCATGATGATATCATATAATGTTGCATAGATTCTTGCTTGAATGGCATCACTGAACGACTGATTTCTGGCAAGAGATACAGAGTTTCCGACCAGCTCTTTGAAACAGATACTATAGGCAGTGGTTACACTCCTCAGCAGGCAAGACTGGAAGGAGAATCATGGTGTTCTAAAATTCTTACACCACCATTTGATCCTCCCTGGCTGCAGGTCACCTTTGGAATGGAAGTTAATATTTCCATCATCCAAACTGGCGGATATGCGGGTTATTTTAATGATTATTATGTAACCAATTTTGAAGTCCACATTGGCAATGGCACAGAGGAAAGTCTTCATCCATTGACAAACTCTGATAATTCCACGGAACTTATAGTAAGAGAGTAATATTATATGTCCATGTCAGAACCAGTAATGAGCATTGCTTTGGATGTCATGTATCAAAATTTGACAAAATATATTTTGGTAGAGGGGGAATTGATATTAAAGGTTCAAAGGTTACTTAATCCCCCCCTAACAAGGAGCATTTGCCCTATTACACAACATCACAAAATACACAGCAATGTTCAAGTTCAGACAAGTTTACGAGAGTAAGACCACCATTGGTAAGTACATCAAAGAGACTGCTCAACCCTTAATGGTTAGTCTAGCTTCTGAGTATCGACAGGAACACCAAACACCAAAAAGGTAACCTGCCTGCTGGAGGGTTAGACCTTTTTTATTCTAATATCTAAATAATGAAAACCTTATTTTAGTTCGTAGGATGGGGCTAAGCAACTCTGTGTTTCATAAAACTAATACAAGAATGAGTGATTTTCGAAATCTTGGAAAATTTTGTCAAAAGCAGACACATTGAGCTACAGTTGCTGACTATGAACAAATAAATATACCCTTGCTTTTTTATTTTACCTGATCAAAGAAGGGGGAGGAGAAAATATTGGCTGCCACACCTCATCCTCATCCCGTATGAGATGGGACACTGGGTATATATGTCACAGTGGAAATGGAAGCATATTTTTGACATTGTTGTTATTACTATTATATCCTATTAGCAACAACACTGCATATATTATTTGTATTGTTCTTCTTTTCTTGAGGTCTTCGAGCATACAAGAACATATGAAGTTGAGGATACTGTGCTACCATCACCAGTCATTGCTCGAGTCCTACGCATAGTGGCAGTTGGGTGGACTCCTCAAGATCAAGTGTGTCTGAGACTAGAGGCACTTGGGTGCGTACCCTCCACAGGTATGTGGTGTTTACGTAGCATCCTCTTTGACTTGCTGTGATGGTGGTGAGATACATTATTTATTGACATTACTTTATGAATGGGATAAAATAATACTTAAAATGCTTAGTAAATATCCATTCCATGATGACATTTGCATACTGCATAGCTTTGCACTTTCTTAAGTGCTGTATTTTCTCCATTTTTGGTTCTACCTATTTTTACCAGGAACACATCGTTCTTTGCTGGCGGTATTTGTAAATCAGCTGGCGATTAGCTTTTTTGGCTGATCATGTATATATTAAAGGAACTTTTGCGCAAGTGCCTAGTATACTACAGGAAGTGTTGTAATAAAGTAATTATCACTCAAGTATGAGACCCACATGTAAATTATCTATTGCTTTTGAGTCCAGCAGTGCACACTTGTGAGAGTGGACTCCAATTTTATGAGCCTAAAAGGGTTAAAGTGACCAAGCAGTAGCTGCAAGGCCATCAATCATGTTGCAAGTTAGGAAGAGCCGAGTAGAAAATCATACAAGAATTACAGAGGTTAATTTATCATTTGCCAAGGTCCTTAGCAGAGGTCTAGTAAACACTATTCAAGATTTGGCTAAAATATACACGGTATGCATTACCTCATTCAACTATGGGTGAGCACTTTCCCCACAACATCATTAGCTCACTCAACTATGGGTGAGCACTTTCCCCACAACATCATTAGCTCACTCAACTATGGGTGAGCACTTTCCCCACAACATCATTAGCTCACTCAACTATGGGTGAGCACTTTCCCCATAACATCATTAGCTCACTCAACTATGGGTGAGCACTTTCCCCACAACATCATTAGCTCACTCGACCATGGATGAGCACTTTCCCCATAACATCATTAGCTCACTCGACCATGGATGAGCACTTTCCCCACAACATCATTAGCTCACTCAACCATGGGTGAGCACTTTCCCTATAACATCATTAGCTCACTCAACTATGGGTGAGCACTTTCCCCATAACATCATTAGCTCACTCAACTATGGGTGAGCTATAACATCATTAGCTCACTCAACTATGGGTGAGCACTTTCCCTATAACATCATTAGCTCACTCAACTATGGATGAGCAATTTCCCCATAACATCATTAGCTCACTCAACTATGGGTGAGCACTTTCCCCATAACATCATTACCTCACACTCAACTATGGGTGAGCACTTTCCCCATTACATCATTAGCTCAGTCAACTATGGGTGAGCACTTTCCCCATTACATCATTAGCTCAGTCAACTATGGGTGAGCACTTTCCCCACAACATCATTAGCTCACTCGACCATGGATGAGCACTTTCCCCATAACATCATTAGCTCACTCAACTATGGGTGAGCACTTTCCCCCCAACATCATTAGCTCACTCAACCATGGGTGAGCACTTTCCCTATAACATCATTAGCTCAGTCAACTATGGGTGAGCACTTTCCCCATAACATCATTAGCTCACTCAACTATGGATGAGCACTTTCCCCATAACATCATTAGCTCACTCAACTATGGGTGAGCACTTTCCCTATAACATCATTACCTCACTCAACAATGGGTGAGCACTTTCCCTATAACATCATTAGCTATGGATGAGCACTTTCCCCATAACATCATTAGCTCACTCAACTATGGGTGAGCACTTTCCCTATAACATCATTAGCTCACTCAACTATGGATGAGCACTTTCCCCATAATATCAATAGCTCACTCAACTATGGGTGAGCACTTTCCCTATAACATCATTAGCTATGGATGAGCACTTTCCCCATAACATCATTAGCTCACTCAACTATGGGTGAGCACTTTCCCCATAACATCATTAGCTCAGTCAACTATGGGTGAGCACTTTCCCCATAACATCATTAGCTCACTCAATTATGGGTGAGCACTTTCCCTACAACATCATTAGCTCACTCAACTATGGATGAGCACTTTCCCCATAACATCATTAGCTCACTCAACTATGGGTGAGCACTTTCCCCACAACATCATTAGCTCACTCAACTATGGGTGAGCACTTTCCCTATAACATCATTAGCTCATTCAACTATGGGTGAGCACTTTCCCCATTACATCATTAGCTCAGTCAACTATGGGTGAGCACTTTCCCCATAACATCATTAGTCCACTCAACTATGGGTGAGCACTTTCCCCACAGCATTCATTAGATCACTCAACTATGGGTGAGCACTTTCCCACAACATCATTAGCTCACTCAACTATATGTATATATACTGGCTGAGAGCACAACTTATTCGGGCTCTCAGGCATCCCCCCCCCCCCCCCCCCCCCCCCGCCGGGATTCTAGTCCAGAGCTGGACCAAACTTTATAAAAACATCTGGGAATCCCATAGGTAAAGGATCCTACCTTTGATTTGGTCAAGATGTGACGAACACATCAGCAACTTAGCTTTGTTAGTGCCTAGTAGAGGTAGTCTTGGTTATAAGAATGCCCCCGCCCCCATATATACTAACTATCCAACCTTCCAGCTGTAAACACAACAAATTTTATTGCTAGAACTTTATTCCCAAGAAACTCTCAGTTGACATAGTAAATAAGTTGACATAGTAAATACAATGATTTTGTTGATAATTATTGCTTTAAGCTAATTTACATTGATTATCAAAAAAGCCACTCATGGAACTTCATTTCTGCAAATACAATAAACTGCAGTTTGGTTGAAACCACTCCATTGAAGTGAGCCAACAAATACTACGTCAGACTAGATTATAGAAAAATCATCCTGGATCACCTCCTTTCTCAAATTGAAAGGATTTTCGTGAAGGCATAGGCTTCTATGCAGCGTTCATTAGCAGAACCAGAATTGGATTTTTTTTTTAACTGTTGAAGATGGCAGAGCAATCAGCCAATGCAAATTTTCAACAAAAAAATTGACCTACACATTATCAACTGAACTTAATAATAGACCCCACCCTTCCTTCCAAATACTAAACATCCTTCCAATAATAAGTGCAGATAGAAATTTCTACTTCTTGCCTCTATTACAGCATTTATAACACCACAAAGGATACTTCAGCATCTTTATGGAAGTTTTCCATCAGAAAAACTGAAAATCATTAATCCCTCTCAATCCAGAAAGCTGGATCCATATATCTGCTCTAATTATTGGCAATCACAGGTCCAGGTATATATGGTTAGTGGTTATGCTACCTCTGTAGTTACCAATTATATATAGGCTAATTGGGGTCTAAAAAAAAAAGGTTAACAGTGCTTAGAATTTTTATGTGTTTTTCATGTGCATTTCATCACTATCATTTCCTGGAGAGCACCCTATGAATTCATGGACTTATCCCTTCATGAAATTTTTAGATTTCATGTCACTTCAATAGGCACAATTTAAACTGTAGAATAAATATCTCATAGTTATTATCTCCTAGTTAATATCCCATATCTTAGGCCATATCAGGGAATGAGGTAGCACTAACTATATTGGTTGGACCCCTATTCAAAGTGGTGTATGACAAACCCTCCAAAAACCAAACCTATCCCTCAGTAACTGACATCGGCAGCTTCTTAACTGCCTAAATGGTGGTCTCAGCTGCTACAGCTACAAAAGGTCTCCAAGCATGCCCAATTTTTCACAGGCAGAGCAAAAATCAAATGAAATAAACCATCTTGGATCTTTATTTGTATGATTCATATTTTTTCTTTGTTTGGTTTCCCACTTGCATAACTTGAGGTCCAATCATAAACTCTTTAGAACCAGAAGCTTCCAATTGTTGCAATGCATTGCAGCGATTAGTCTGTTTCCTGATTACAGAACAGATATGTAGATTAGAGTTCTTGTCCATGATGCAATCAATCTGGCTCATGTGCGGTTTCATTATCAGATTTGAGTAAAAAATGCCTGTGATGTTTTTTTAAGCCAAATGGATCAACCATGCTCAGTTCTGTTGTTTAGTTTGTGGAGTTCTGGGACCCTGCATAAAGTCCAAAGGAGGCATAGCCTACATGGGCTAGACGTGGTGATAAGTATAGTATTAAACCACAATGACAAGTTGAAGTGTTTAACACCCCTAGAACTCTGACTTAGTGTGGTATCTATGGTGAGCTAAAATATACAGAAACACAAAACAACATACAAGAAGCATTTGAAACAACAAAATCAACTCTATTACCTAAAAAAAGGGAAATAAAGTGTGTGTTTTTAATCATGATTGCATTACCATCAGTGTAGGTATACGTAATTTTGGGATTATCCAATGGTTGTGGTCTACTTGGTTATAGTCTCAATTTCTTTCTTTCTTGACAGGTCAATCCAGTAAAATTTGTTATTGTTCTATGTTCTTGTTCCATTGAGTTTCTTCACAATAGTGTCAGATGACCCTTTACCATATTGTAAAAATGACCGCTTTAAATGGTACTTCAGAAGAAATGACAATGACACATCTGAAAATGTTTTAAAAAAACTTGTTTGGTCTTTATGGATACAGTCTTGTTTTTGAGAGGTCTGTGTATCTTTGTTTATAGTTTAAAAGTAAACTTTTTTTTGTAAAGTGGCCTGCTACCCAAAATTTTAAGGCAGTTGTTGGAGTAAAGTTTATTACCATAGTTACAGATGATAGTACTGACTTTCTAATATGGAAGAAGATTTCTTTCTTAGTGTGGACTTTGACCCACATAGTGGGGATGGTAGCACAATGTAAGGCAGGGAAGAATCTGTTAAAAGATGCACACAAGTGTGTCTTTAACAGAAGGTTGAGGTGAGAGGAGAGTTTGGTTTGGTTGTGGTGGTTTACCAGGATGAGTGAAGCCTTAATGCTTGCTTAATCCTTAATGCTTGCTTAATCAGTGTGACTGGTCATGTACATGATGCATAAGTGAAATACATATATGTAAGTTGATATGATATATTAGTACTTGACTCAAAATGACCTAAAAGTGCAGAGAGCTGGAACTGAGGTAAGTATTTGATCTCATTTTTCTTATGGCAATCATTGAAATAAGTCAGTCAAGAGTTTCTTATTTGGAACTAGCTTAGCGTTGATAAGGTTTCAACTCTAGAGTGACTCTATGGGGCTTCTCCTTGTAATACAGCTTTGACCTAAGATTGCAGCACCTATCCAGCTGATAAGCAAAATCATAACTTAGTGGAGCGTAGGAAAGTGTGTATTCCTGAAATTTGTGTGCAGCTGTAAAGCTCTCTAGAGTGCAGTCAGTACTATCTGAGCACTGTTTATTGGACTTGTTTCTTGAGGAGGAACAGTTTCCATACACCAAGGAGGTATTACTGAGGAGAAGAGAAACATAGTTATTGTCTTTATGAATACCAAAATAGCTCTCTAAAATTTGACTACTAAAGGTGAAAGAAGGTCGAGAATGCTACCCAGGGCCTTCCTTACCTTTTAGAGCTTGTGGCTTGTGACTCCTCTTCAAGTGCCCTTATCTAGTATACAGGCATGGGAAGACTACGAGATGTTAACCTTTTTCAGAAGTCTTACAAGTAATGTAGCGAAAGGTTTCAACTCACTGGACATTTGCAAATATATTTGAACCTCTCTTCAAAATAAACAACACCTATTTGGATGATCTCACTCTGGAGATATCCTAGCTAGCTGTGCATGTAAGCTATGCTCACAAGATTGACCTTTTTGTTGCCAAGATACATTCCTGAGCAAATAATAGTCGTCAATATGGGGCACCTCCACTATTTTGCATGTTACTGACCCAATAATTGATGAAACCCCAATAATTATTTTAACATGACATTCGCTATATTGGTTAGACCCACTTTTCATTTCCCTCCCCCTCCCCTTTCAGCCCCCAAAAAGCTCAAGCAAAAAATTTCTCTCTGTGTTTTCCTCTCGCATACAATAGGTCTGACATTAAAGACCTATCCACACTGCACCTAAACTGATGCACATCCTTAGGGGGGAAAACTCTCAAGTCAATGCTCATTCATCGCATCAACACTTGCACTGTAATATACCATACAAAGAAAAAAGCCTACCAAAGTCAGTCAAAATCATATAGTGCAACTGTGGTTGAGATGGAGTTTGCTTTTGCATTCTTTTCTTGTTGATCATCTACCTACAGATGCATAGTCTGCAGAGAAGATAAGAGAGAGAGCTCAGGAAAAGGCAGAACCAATGAAGGTTGTGACTGCATGAACTTCAGAAATCCAGATGCAGGAAGGATAAACATATCTAGTATGCAGTTAATCTAGCTATCTAGTCTAGCTGGCTAATTTGGCCGCAGGCCACATTGTATACAGAGGTCCAAAGATCCAAACTGCAGCCATCACCCAGATGCGAGTGAATGAAATTATTTTCAATGCATACTCATTTAGTTAGCTTTGATTTATTTGTCCTTTCTACTCAAACCACCTATCGAGGTGGACCACATTAATGCACATTATTTTTATTTTTATTCAGTGTGAATGCGACCAATTGTGCATTAATGCACATTGACTTGTGCAGTGTGGACAGGCCTTAAATGTTCCAATGCACACCCATGACTACTCCATTTTTCGATTGCAGCAAAAAGACATGGGTAGCAGCGGCTGTGGATGATGCAATCGAGTTAGCTCATGCGTTGTTTTATACATATAGAATTGAGTAAAGACTGCACCTTCTCTATTATAAGCAATGAATTATGTGCACTCAGTTCTGCTGTTTACTTTGTTAAGTTTTCACTCCTGGAGATTGGATTGTTAACAAGTTCAAAGTGTCTGATCCTCTAGCAAAACATCAGCTGTTTTTCGGGGTTGGTGAGTTCTCCTGTGCAACTGTTACCAAGTCCTTGAAGAAACAACAGGAGCAAGGCAAGGCATGTGCTGACATGAGCAGTCTACAACAACAATAAACAAGTTAGCCAAGTACATTCCTGCTGATACTTGGTGCAGTCCTTCACTGCTCAATTATAATGTACAGAAGTGCTAAAAACAACAGCACGAACAAAAACTGACTTGAACAAGAACTTGTTTTAAATTTGTATATTGTATTGGCCTGTCAAAAAGGACGCAAAGCAGACTCTACCAATCTATACCACAACCAGTTAGATGAACTTTTACCATTAAATGGTCTCGTTAAGTAGGGATTGGTATAGTCTAATTACCTTGACAGGTTAATCCAATATAGTCATTTGTTTCTAATTATGTTATTCTAACGACTTTCTCAATAATCGACTTAAATTTTCTTGTTGATACTTCAGCAGATGCTGTAGCCTTCATCAGTAATTTTCATCTAGCTGAAATGTCGAGAAGAAAATTTAATTTTACAATAGCCATCTCAATAATCAACTTGAAATTGTACTCTCTCAATGTTTCGACTAGCTGTTGTAGCCTTCATCAGTAATTTTCATCTAGCTGAAATGTCGAGAAGAAAATTCAATAGCCTTCTC
This sequence comes from Cladorhizidae sp. MBARI D1340-BT2, assembly GCA_028752905.1. Taxonomy (NCBI): domain Eukaryota; kingdom Metazoa; phylum Porifera; class Demospongiae; order Poecilosclerida; family Cladorhizidae; species Cladorhizidae sp. MBARI D1340-BT2. The sequence continues at coordinate 14,154,778 of JAQNBH010000013.1, forward strand.
AATAATCAACTTGAAATTGTACTCTCTCAATGTTTTGACTAGATGTTGTAGCCTTCATCAGTAATTTTCATCTAGCTGAAATGTCAAGAAGAAAAATTAATTTTACAATAGCCTTCTCAATAATCAACTTGAAATTGTGCTCTCTCAATGTTTCGACTAGATGCTCTAGCCTTCATCAGGAATAATTAGACTCACATGAGCTTGACCGATATCAGCACATGCATCCAGCACATGAACCGCATGTGAACCAGTGTGGGAAAATAAAATGAAGATAATATTAGCTCATATTATTAATATAATAATAAAATATTGCCTGTTTATCATGTATTCGCAATTATTAATCAATTAAAATAAAGATATATACGCACATTTTAGCACTTAGTTAAATGAGAACAATAATTTTGTAGAATGGGTTTCCTCTTGCCACTAGTAACATCTGGCACTTTCCAATCAGAAGCCAGGACTGCAGAGAATTCAAGCATGGAGATTTTGCTTAACTTTGACCACATCTACCTTTGACATGGTCACACTTATGAATTAGTAATATAAAAAAACACAGAGAGCTATCTTGTGAAGTATATATGCAGAATCTATGGAGCTCCAAATTTGTAACCACAAGTTTTTCTTTTATAATTGTAAAAAATGGTATCGTCCCCCCTTAGGAAAAATTCACTAGATCTTTAGGTCTCTATTTAAAACAAAGAGAGGTACGCACTAATGTTTGACTGCTATGGAATGCATTGTTGTAAAACTAATTCAATGTTATCATTTCCAATGTCTCAGCTTATGTAGAACCATGCTTGAATGGTACCTTTCAACGGGCGATATCTGGGAGTTGGTACAGAGTTCAAGACCAGTCCTTTAAAGCAGATTCTGTGGACACTATTTACACTCCTGAGCAGGCGAGGCTGGAAGGACTCTCATGGTGTTCATCTGCTTCTCTCACAGCATCATCGGAGCCTCCCTGGCTACAAGTCACCTTCGGGATGGAAGTCAATATTTCCATAATCCAAACTGGTGGACACAATGGTTATTTTTCAGATTACTATGTAACCAGATTTGAAGTCCACATTGGTGATGGCACGAAGGAAAGTCTTCATCCATTGACAATATCTGATGATTCCACACAACCTATGGTAAGATAGTAAAAGTATTAAGTTTGTTTACTGCATCTCATAACTAGTGATGAGCATCGTTGGATGTCATGTCAAGGTTTCATATTAGGGTAAAGGGAAAAAAGATGAAAGATTGTTAATTCCTGGTGCATTCACCTTACAACACAACATGCACAATATTTACAGGGGAAGCAAAGAAAGAGGTTATGGATCTTAGTATTCTTCCTTGTTATTGGCATTTCCTTTTCCTGGTTCACCAATGTTCAAGTTCAGTCCTGACAAGGCACAGCAAAGGAACTGCCCGTCCTTCCATGGCCTATTGTGTCTTCCAACTTAAACATTGCTAGATGAACTAATGAACTGTTCATATTATTCAATAATAACCATCAAACACAGCAACTGTCCATTCTATATCATCCATTCTGGCTTACAACTGTGGATAGCAAACATCAAACCCCAAGGATTCTAGCCACCCAAACCAGAGTGTTGACCACTTTTAAGCTGCTGCTTTAGGATAAATTCTAATGTATATTGTGGCTAGGCAACTAGGACTCGAGGACTATTTTTGGATAATATAAATAATTCATTAGCGATGTTTTTTATATTAAAAGTTTGTGATATAGAGATGTAATTTAAAGACATCGATGAACACCATTAAGAATATGTTTGAAGTACAAATCATTCAGCACTAGTTGTATGTATATTGTAAATGAATCACGAAATTAACATTAACTTCAGTGTAAAATAAGACATTCTATTTATTATAAGCCTAAGGAAAGTGACATGAAACATTTCATTCTGAGTATTCGCCATTGGTCAGTTATGGGAGACTTGTAGAAGCTTAGTTATGCTGGACTACTATCTCTAGCATAATTATTTTATTGCTTATTCTCTTGATTTCCAAAAGTGTAATAAAGCATGTTAATTGAGTAATCTGATAAGAACCTGCAGTTGCAGCAAATAGTATAGAATATACGTGGGTCATAATGCCCGACATTGGTACTTCTAACAAGATTCTGTTCCAATGTGTGACTCTACATTGAACCAGTCTCGTGTTCCTGCGGTACATGTAACATACATTAAATGCCAGTTTTACAATTGGATACACTGTATTGTATGCATCACTTATGAATACATCACTTGTTGATGCATCAGAATATACATCGTAATGTGTTGCATCACTAATGCAGAGCAGGAAAGAAGAGGAGGGGGGGGGGGGGGGGGGGGAGGGGGGGAACACTTTATAATTTTATAACTAACAACTTTCTGAACAATCAACACAAGTTTTCCTGTAGACATGACAGCTAGATGATCTAGCCTTGTCTGGAAGGGTAGAGCGCCTTGCCTTGTCAGGAAGGGTGGAGCACCTTGCCTTGTCATGAAGGATAGAGCGCCTTGCCTTGTCAGGAAGGGTAAGAGCGCTTTGCCTTGTCAGGAAGGGTAGAGCGCCTTGCCTTGTCAGGAGAAGGGTAGAGCACCTTGCCTTGTCTGGAAGGGTAGAGCACCTTGCCTTGTCAGGAAGGGTAGAGCACCTTGCCTTGTCTGGAAGGGTAGAGCGCCTTGCCTTGTCAGGAAGGGTAAGAGCGCTTTGCCTTGTCAGGAAGGGTAGAGTGCCTTGCCTTGTCAGGAAGGGTAGAGCACCTTGCCTTGTCTGGAAGGGTAGAGCACCTTGCCTTGTCAGGAAGAGTAGAGCAGCTTGCCTTGTCAGGAAGGGTAGAGCACCTTGCCTTGTCAGGAAGGGTAGAGCACCTTGCCTTGTCAGGAAGGGTAGAGCACCTTACCTTGTCAGGAAGTGTAGAGCACCTTGCCTTGTCAGGAAGGGTAGAGCACCTTCCGAAATGTGTTGAGAAGAAAAATTGTTGAGGAAGTCATTATATTCTACTATATCAACTCAGAGTTTGTTGAGAGTGAAACTTTAGCCAGGATTTCATTGATCACTCTCAGAATGTTCACACCGCAATTTGATTGGTCAAGTCACATGATCTCAACGTATATTATATCTCAAGGATATGATTTTAATATCCTTCTACATGTGAAGCAGTACTCTGCATAATTGCAGCACTGGTAGCATTGGGACATGGTCATACTGCCTTGGTGTAGCGAAAACTATCCAGTGGGGACAATCAGCTGGTGTAGAGCAGTGCCTGAGCAGAACTGTACCTGCAAAAGAATTTTTTGCTGGAAGTGTCTGCCTTTGACTGCTTTAACCACCAACAGTGACAGCCAACAGAAGATAGTGTGATGGAATAGTTGCAGATGTAAATTACTCCACAGACTCTTTGAAAATGAAACAGAAAATGCAATACGATTTGTAAATATTTGAAAGTTGTTCATTTTTGGTTCATGACTAAAAATAGTTGCTCTATGTACAGTACTGCAGTATTATATATCACTGTGTAAACAAATAATTTGTAATGTAAATAAGAATTTGAGTAACCACCGTCTCATTTAATCTCTCATGGCCATGTATCTCTTATATAAGTTGGGTGATATGTTTCATGAACACACAAATTTGTTACCCATCCCTTAGCCAGAGCATATATTACAAGATGCTTTAAAAGTTAGTTGACCAAACCCAGTGCAGCAAATGGTCTCATTCACTCTGAAACATCAGTGACAGATAGTAACTTTGTTGAAATAAAGTTTGGAAATAAAATCGATACGAAATGGCTGATATGTATGTACCTTAGTTTCTTGAGAAGAACTCTCATATCTTTTATGCAAAGAATGTTTATGAGTGGGGATCAGATGGCTTTTTTATGTCATTCATGTCATCAAAAATCTTTTAGTGTGGCATAAGGTTGAGAATCATCATCAGTAAATCAATTTCTTTGGCAGAAAACTGAAGTCAGATTTGGCCGGATTAGAGTACTTTCTGAAAATGAAAATCGCCTCCTTATCCATTTATATCCTGAAATGCTTTGACTTTGGCACCATTTTTTTTCCGACTAGGAGTTGCTTTAGAGTGGCTTGTAAACTTTATGATGACCATATTCAGAACTATGGATAACATGCATGTGCTATACTATGGAGTTATCTCTTCTTGATGAGCTGTACCCTGCAAAATACACAAGCTTGCTGTTTCTGGCCTGCAACTCTTTCATGAAAATGGTCATTTGATTTGCATTTCTTATCCATGAACATGCTGACTGCTTAATAGTACAAGCATGATTGGCATTTTAACTGTGATTTTAGTATAGTATGCTTTGCATACAAGTCAATTCTATTCATTTTGTAAAGTATATTCCTGGCTAAAACTAACATATGTGGTGTTCCCTTGCAAGCAGCATCCATCTGACCCATGAAACAACCTCAAACCTAAAATATAAGAGGTGGAAACATTGCTCATGAATATTCATATCCAATCAAGGCCCTCCCCATTAACATAGTTCCATCATAGCATTGTCAATGTCAACTTGTAGATATATGTATGACTGTGTTGCTGCATTTAAAAGGTATTTGTGCGTACGGGGACGCACGATATTGAGAATACAACACTACCATCAGTAGTCACTGCTAAAGTCCTACGCATTGTGGCTGTTGGGTGGACTCCTGAGAATCAAGTGTGTCTGAGACTAGAGGCGCTTGGGTGCCTACCCTACCCAGGTAGGTGGCATTGTAACCACTTCTGTACTGTGATGCTGGAAAAGTATGTTATGTAATTCTGTTACCATTACAAATAGGGCAACAATGTCGTGTACACAGCATCCTCCAAAGAACCCTTTTGTTCCATTATAAACCTTTTGTTGTACATTCTCACAATATCAACATTCTCACAATATCATCGACTGCCAATTTTGAGCACTCCATCCTATTCCCCACTTTTTCATATTTTTAACAAGTCGAGATAGTATATTAACCATGAGTGAACTTTTGGCCTTTTTAAGATTATTTTCTAGGAATGCAATGGAGCACAAAATGGCGTAGAATAAATCTGAAATGGTTTTAATCCCTGCTTTACACGTACATGCTAAGAAAAAGCATATCTTGTAATTTGTTGTTTTAGCATTAAATATTGCTCACTTAATTACGTCCAGATGTTCGACATTTTCTAGACATATGTAATCTTTAGCTCCCTTATTTAGATGCTGAGAAGACAATAATCCAAACCAAGTAGACTGTGGCTAGCTAGCAATTTGCACAGACAACTTTTTGTTTGGACTGGGTACTGGGGTGGAGAGAGAGAAGAATTATCAAAACATAGAAGATTTTAGATAACACGCCTTGTGAGGTTAATATAATTATAGTGGCCACAAGGCTAACTGGAGAACTATAACTTGAGGAGGCTGCTCACAGACATGGTCACATTTTGTGACAAGGTTCAGTCAACCATCCGGCTTTTGTGGAAATAGTGTGAGCGACATGCACTAGAAAGCCATTTTAATGCTGCCAAACCATCCTGACCTTCATCACTTGTGTCCTTAAAATCTCTACAGGGCAAATCAATCAGCTAGGAACCTAACAAAAGGAAATTCCTATGACAGGCTTAAATAGAGAAGGCTTTGCTTTAAATAAAATGAAGGTTCTATTCTAGCTAGTGGGGAGACATGGATTAGAGAATGACTGGGCCTGTTGTACTTTTTTATTGACTACATAACTCGAGGTTTACTTTGAGTGTCAGTAATGCTTTCAAGTGTGCACACTCACTCACCATCATTTGGCGGTAATATATTTATGCGTTGTAGCTTTTTTCTATAAGTAACTGTCATTTTCTGTCTTCATATACACTTTTACTATGAAATAGGCATAGAGTCATTTGCAGTAGTTACCGTCAGTTCCAGTTTTGGGGGGCTGAAATACCTGACTGGCCCCCAAGTGGGCTTTGGCAATGACTTCTAGAGCTATGTGGATGAGGGCATTTTTGCGGAGCAACACATGAGCAGCCGATGCTTCACTTGATATTTGTGTCTACCAGTAGCCTAATGGCAGTGGAGCTTCTTTGACCTTCCAAAGAACAAAGTATGTCTCCTGAACAGTTTTCATCTACCCTCCTGTCACAGGTGTCAAGCAACTCTACCAACACTCACTTCCAGCTCCCCCTACTCCTACTTCAATTCAATCCTCTAGATTTCTTTCTGATTTCACAGGTTATTTATTTAAATAAAACATTATCAATTGCGAAAATTAACTTCAATTATTCATTGAAGAATTGGCTTTTACAGAGTTCCTTGTTCAGAACATATCCACCTGCATTTGGAGACAAGATGGAAATTATCATAAAAGTGGCTCATCATATCTACTATTACTCTCAATGAACTCCCAATCGACATAATTTAGATACAATGACTTTAGCTACATTAACTCTAGTCTTCTAGAAGCAAGTGTTAGGCAGTTGATAGCCTAGCTTTTAGTTGGTTAACCTTTAGTTGGTTACCTAACATTGAACAGCTAGATTATCTTACCTTCTGTGATACCTCTGCTTCTTAGAAGATCATTGTTCTGGTTACCGCTTTTCTGGGCACTAATTATAAATTTTGCTGACCGAAGAATTGGTGTGACCATAATATGCACTAAGTGTTTTACAACCTGTTATTTGTAGCCTATATTTGCTGTTTGATTTTTTTTTTAACTACATCAATGCTAAGGCAAGTAGATAAAGCCTAGAAGTATCTGTTCCTCTATTATTCACTACCTAGCTAGCAATTAATTTCCTGTATAGTTAAACTGTTTCTATGGCAAACATACTTAGTGATAATGCCTGTAGACATAGTTTTGGGGTGTAACAACACTTAGGCTGTTGGATATCCTCTGGAATATGCTGTAGCTGAATCTCTTTATTCTGGCATAATATACTATTACCATTATTATAGACTTTACATAATCATATGACAATATGGAATAGTGGTGGGTTGATATAGATAATTATAATTATGTAGGTTAAATAACAGCCACCAAGAGCAGTTAGCTATGTCAGCTAGAATAAGAATAAAAGCATTCTATTAGAGCTAGCTAGGCTTTTCATGAAAGACAAAGTAATTTGGGTCCCCTATTCTGGGCTTCTTTTAGGAATTAATAGTTTGGACAGTTGATAGCCAAGTTTTTGTCAGTTAGTTTGATCAGTTAGCTACCTAGACACTAAAGAGCTAGCTAACCTTTTGTGGTGGCTCTGCTCTGTAGAGCGAGATGTAACAAGAACTTTGTCACCACACCCAGATGGGTACTAATTAGAAATTTTGTTACAAATTATGGGTGTGACACAAATAAGTACTATGTCGCCTACGATAAGATTTACAGGGAAAAACTTGGAATGGCACTGGCAAACCTTAGATTTGTTGTTCAGTCTGATCATCCAATTTATCCATTTCGACTTTTAAGTAAAAGCTAAAGCTTAGAATCGCCATCATCTTAACTAGCTAGCAATTTCTTTTCTGTATATAGCTGAACTGTTTCTACGGCAAACTTACTTATTGTTGATGGCTCTCGAATTGTTCTGGGGCTTAGAAATGCTTAGACTGGCTGTAAAATATACCTTAGGGTCACAAGCTTTTTCTTTTAATTTTCCATCGACTACAGATATGCAATAATTATTTGCGTAGATGGTAGTAATGACTGTGAATGAAAAAGAGCCCTTCTCTTCACTCACACAGGGGTGCCAGTAATGTGTTGTTAGTGGTGAAGCATATGCAGTCAAAAATTGGTTGATGCTAGTAGGGGTGTTTTGACAGATACTCACTTACAACACTTTGGGATGAGGTAAGTAAGATGGTTGGGTTTGGATTTAGCTTTGGTGTTTGAGGTAATTGGATTTGATTGTGATGGAGCTCAAGTTAACCTTGGAGAGTGAAGCCTTAGTTTAAGCTTTACAGTGTGATATAGTGCTACTTTTTGTCTTGTAACGGAAATGCTGAGACATATTGCAGAACAACTATAATAATGGGCAATACAAGAGCTTACCTTCCTATTCAAGCTACTTGCTTTATGGTACTAATGGTTATACTTGACTGCAAAAATAATTAACACTCACAATAACTCATTGTTTAATGAAAACAACAAGAGCTTATGTAATAAATACAACAAAAGCAGCAACAACATCAACAACCACAACAACAAAGTTATAACAATCAGGTGTTATATTTTTGTGTTATAGGTCCACCTACAGATCCCACAACAACCACTGCACCAAACACATCCTACACCACTCGGGAAACAAAACATCAGGGCCAACCTAGAGCATCCATAGTGGGTGGAGCAGTGGGAGGAAGTATGAGCCTTCTAGTGGCACTGCTATTGCTCATTGTTGTGGTAATACCCATTTTTTTCTTCATAAGAAGGAGAAGGTATGTACATAATGGTAAAGAGTGTGATCTTAGTACAGCTCACTGTAACATGTAATATATATTGGACTGGCTTGTCAAGAAAACGAAGTTACCAAACTTGTATGGTGATTTTCATTACAAGACTGAGTATTTATCTTTTATTCAGCTTTTAGGGTTATTTTGCCAACATTTCAACCTAATCCTTCACTTAAGTGATGTTGAAATGTTGGTAGGGAAAAAAATAAAGGAGATTTAAAAAACTTGTTTTAAGAATTTGCCTTCGGAGACTGCACTGCTCTAACGTTCCTTCACAATAAATACCAAATATAAAGCAGGTGTAAAAAAAGTTTAAAACAATGAATATTGATTTAAAAAGCAGTGTAATATTGGTATTCATTATTTTGAAATTGTAAAGGGTCCTATCAATGTGCTCTACATTGGTATTATATCCTTAGCCAAGTTCTTGCTGCTTGACTATATATGAGAGGAAGCAAAACAAGACCAAATAAAAATGAGATAAAAAATGTCGATTGAAAATATGTGAATCAGAGTAAAGTAATCAAGTTGTCTCTTGGCATACACAATATGTTTATACATATTTTTATTTATATATATATACAATATATGTATATATATATTTATATATAATATGTATATATGTATATTTTTATACTTATATACTATATATATTTATACGTATATGTGTATATGTCCAGTCATAAAATTTTCACTCTTTAACATAAGCTATCGGAATTTAGTAGCTGTCCTGACATGACCTGAAAAGTCATTTAGCCATCTCAATCCAAATAATGTCCATTGGAATATTGGGAGTCTTGTTTTAGAGCTAGATCCTTGAATATGGGTTATTTTAAACTCTATTTACATTTTCAGGTCTGCTAGTTTGCTACCTTAGCAAACAATTCAAGACATGCCGAAAGTGCTTCTTGAATGAATAATATGGCTTAAACCACCATTATAGACATCAAGAAGATACCAATGCGAGTTTTAGCCGAGAAAAGGAAAGTCACAAATATGCATTGCAGGCTTATACAACTTCCCACAATCAAAAATGACTGACATTACAGAGAGAGGATACACAAGCATATTGCTGCTAGTGACTGTCCCTCCTTTTCAAAGAAGTGGTGTCATGAAAGAAGCTGTATTTGAGAAGGTTGACCAGGCTATCTCTGTTACAGCAGCTCCATAGGAGCTCCAATTAGTGGTCCAGTTCTTCAAGAGAAAAGAGAAGGCACTGCAGTTTTTTCCAGAGTTGTACCCTGAGGTAAGCATAGACTCCTTCAAGGCCAGTTCACAAATAACTATATCTAGGCATCCATTTCATTTTCATTACAAGGAGAGAAGACTCTGTCAGCTGATTCTTTGATGGGCATTGAAATGTTTAGGAGAGAGCTTTTGAGATGATAGAAAAGGAGGGTTCAGTGTTGAACCTGATATTTAATGCTGATGAAATTGGCTTGTGTGGGAAATTGATGCCTTCTAAGACCTTTGTTCTTCATGGAGAAGTGCAAGCTAAGAATTAAAAATGGCCAAAGGATCAGGTTACTTTGATGGGATGTGCAAGCCTGCTGGAACATGTAGATTACCACTGGGCAGTGTTCACAAGCCTCGCTGTTTCCAGCATATGAACATGAGGACACTTCCAGTTCACTACTGCTGGAACATGTAGATTACCACTGGTGGTTATTCACAAGAGTGCTAAATCCTCGCTGTTTCACAGAAAAGTGCATGGATTGATAGAACAACTTTTGGGGGATGGTTTCATGAACATTTTGTGTCACATGTCAGATGATTTAGCATGGAAAATGACATTGAATGTCAAGTGTTGTTATTCCTCAACAATGCTCCAGCCCACCACCTTCTGCTGCTGCACTGTAGTCAAGTGATGTATAAGGTAGATCAAGAATCAAGGCCTGAAAAGACAATATAAAAAGTAATTTTTACGTCACCTAATTTTAGAAAATGGTTCATCCATTTCTATAAATTGTAAAAAAAATTAGCAATCAAGGATGCAGTTATTGTAGTGCTCAATCATGGGATATAATAACCTCTGACCCTTGAAAAAAGATTGGAATAAGCTTCTTCTTTCTGATCAAGATGGGAGCACGGTATATGGGAATGTGAGAAGAAGAATAAACATAAGATCCTTGAAAACTAATTCATGGGTGTTTCATGTTTCTGTGTCTGCTTGTATTCCTTTTTGATAAAGGATTTGAAGCACTGGATTAAATTAAACTGACCAAACCACCATTTAGAATGCTAAGAAGCTGCCAAAATGAGTATTAGCTAAGATATTGACATGGGCATAGGAACGATTGGTATCGCTGAGGTAGACATAAGAGTGTGCGTTATGCACAATGACAACCTGGCATCCTGTCTTTTTTTCTGTAAGTACCAACACTGAAGTTTACTTAACAACACAGCATTAACAATAATAAATTATGGCACCTATATCGCTGTAAAATCTCTTATGATAATAGTTATTTAGCCACAAATGTTTCAAACTTGTTTTGCCTTCTTGAGAAATAAAATCTTCAGCCATTTGTGATAAGATGAGTTTTCAGTTTCATGTTTGTGCTCATGCAAGATCAACATGTGATTCAGCCCTTTCGGCGTCATTGAGAGTTTCCTAGTAACAATTAAGAACTAGCAGTGCTGTTATAACTAAAGTAGTTTATATTTCAGAGAACAGGTTTGATGAAGTGTTAGTGGATTAGTAACGAAGAATATCTGATAGACACGGGTTGCTATCAGGAACTACAACTGAGAAAATATGAAGCAGCCTTAAGTGATAAAGATCTTGACCAAAATTGTTACAGATTTTAGTACATGTATTAGCATTTCTCTATTTCAAGCTACAGATATAACTAGCTCTTCTGCTTCCACATACAATTATTAATTTTCCTAATAAATCACTTATTTAGTTCAACTTTATTCATTGAAAATATTCCACAAAATTAAAGTTTGGGAGACTTTTTTGAGGCCTGCTGGATCATGATGGACATGATTATATTAAACCAACTCTGCATTCTTTCCTATAGCCTCTGTCACAAAGGACTCACACTCCTTATCAAACCTCACTTTCAATCTTGTTTTATTGATGCATGTGTAGTGTTAGCACCATACACCTTTTTCCTTGCAAATTACAACTAAGTTCATCGGATACCAAAACATTGGCATAACTCAAAAAATCAGAAGGTTTCCATTGATTTAGACCTCACTTCAAAGTTACTTGTGCTACTCTCAGATGTGATTTCCTGAAGTATTGCTTCACAAATTTAAAATACAGAGTAAAAGGGGTTTAGCTTTCACTGTCCCCACTAGTGAGACAAAGGGTTATGAGAGAATGCAACTATGAATATTTAAATCTTGCTTGGTTTTTTCAAATGTTTTTTTGGCTCGGGACTAAAATGAATTAAATTTGGTAACTCTTGAATTGTATCAAAGGTGTTTCTGATTAAAAGAATTTCTTTTGGATGAAGGTTGTTCAAGGATGGCAAAACAATTAACCTTCGCTCTCATTCTTCATTAGGACTTGCTTGATACCAGATAAAACTCCACTTTATTTGATTCTTCATCGTAAACTTGTACTTGCCAATTAGAAAGATCAAGTCTAAGTCTACACAGTGCATCCTTGTGTATGTTTGTTATTGCTTGAGCTGCTGTGTTAGCTGTTTCATAGAGACCATTGAAATCTTCAGTAGCTTCCTATGTTTCAAAAAAATTCCTCATGTAAATTGACACTTGTTCTTTAAAGCTTGTACATTTACTTCATCTGCTATTATTGCACAGTGGCTTCAACTGCTATTATTGCTCAGTGGCTTCATCTGCTATTATTGTGCAGTGGCTTCGTCTATCACAGTGGCTTCATCTGCTATTATTACACAGTGCTAGTATGGCACAGTGGCTTCATCTGCTATTATTGCACAGTGGCTTCATCTGCTATTATTGCTCAGTGACTTCATCTGCTAGTATTGCACAGTGGCTTCATCTGCTATTATTGCACAGTGGCTTCATCTTCTAGTATTGCTCAGTGGCTTCATCTTCTATTATTGCGCAGTGGCTTCATCTGCTATTATTGCACAGTGGCTTCATCTGCTAGTATTGCTCAGTGGCTTCATCTGCTAGTATTGCTCAGTGGCTTCATCTGCTATTATTGCACATTGGCTTCATCTGCTGGTATTGCTCAGTGGCTTCATCTGCTAGTATTGCTCAGTGGCTTCAGCTGCTATTATTGCGCAGTGGCTTCATCTTCTATTATTGCACAGTGGCTTCATCTGCTAGTATTGCTCAGTGGCTTCACTGCTATTATTGCACAGTGGCTTCATCTGCTATTATTGCACAGTGGCTTCATCTGCTAGTATTGTACATTGGCTTCATGCTATTATTGCGCAGTGGCTTCATCTGCTAGTATTGCTCAGTGGCTTCATCACACTTGTTCTTTAAAGCTTGCACATTTACTTCATCTGGTATTATTGCGCAGCGGCTTTATCTGCTACTTTTGCACAGTGGCTTCATCTGTTATTATTGTGCCTATGGCTTCATTTGCTACTATTGCAAAGTATTTGTTATTTTGAATTTTATCTTGAATGAGCCATTATTTCAAGGAGCTCATTTTGAACATTGTGAGATATCCAGTTCTGACACTTTTTTAGCCACTAATCGAGCAGGGACAATCATTTCTGCAAACTTTTAGAGGCTGAACCCTTCAATTTCATCAAGGCCCCAAGCAGCTAAATCTTGAACCTATAAACTGAAAGTATTACGACACTTTCATGCCATAATTTGGTCATCACACAACTGCTATGAAAGTTGTGCCAACAAAGAGTGAGATTTTGTATAATGGTTGCATTTCATGAGACTATCCATAATGACTAAAGGATGATTCATGCTTTCTATAGCATCATGTGGCATCTTTCCAATTCGTTCAGCTGAAAAGACTTTTTTCAGCTTTATTACATTACATTTTATAGTAGTAGCCATCCAGCAGGGATGACAAAAGGCACCTTCTGACTTTTCATCTCATTCTAGCCAAGGCCATTTATAAAACCAACTTGTTCGAAAACTTCTAGAGTGCTTACCAAAAATGATTTTGCTAACATTTAGCTTTGTATATACTCTATCTTCATGCACATTTGATTGGCATTGATCTGACTGACTCACTTCATGCTCTGATGTAACATGACTATATAAAGTCATGGAAGACTCTGCCTCAGAACCAGAACTAGGAGAATTACTAACATTATACTTGACAGATTCAGTTGAAGTAGATTTGTCTGTACACACATGAAATGGATGTACTTAAACTTGATGGCACTGACAAAAAATAATCTAGGGTTCACTGAGAGCCAATTTCAGGGTGGTGAGGCAACATAATCAATGGTCCACGGTCCCCAATTCATTCAAGTCCCACATGGTAAGATAACAAATTGAGTAGCTGCTGTTTGACAATAAAAGCAGCTGCTATACATTACAAGTGATCTACACAAACTACACAAAGTTATCTGTCAATTAATTGAACCACACACAAATATTATATTTACACACACACACATAATTGTATGCATTACATGAACATGTACATATACATACTTACATATGGCACAAATATTTCATGGATGAGTGAGCAAATCCTCATTGGGGAGTTGCAGTTTTGTTGCAAGTTTATATTGTCCTCATATTACTGTGTCTATGCAGTGTATATGTATGTATGTGTGTATATGTGTACATGTATCCTTGCTGTATGTGATGTGTACATGTATATGGGTGTATGCATGTATTTGTGTGCATAGATGTATATGTGTACATGTATGTGTGTATGTATGTATGGATGAACCTATAGAAATATTTCTTATTATTTTTTGGTACGGCTCAGCCTTCATAAAATGTTGATATGGCCTATCACCCTTTTGCCGAATCTGATTCTCTGCCACTGATAGACTTTGTATCAAGATGTTTTTGGCATCCACCATTTTGACATTGGGTCTAACCAATATAGGGAGTACTAGCATCATACAGCCACTTACAGTAATGTTATGGCCATGCATGGAAATACAAACTTCATTCAACTCCACATCGAGGGTTGTCTTTGCTTGCCAAGTCATTCAAATGATTATTCACAAATAACTGCAATAGGCGACATTTAATTAGTTTGTGCTCTACAATGAGGGCACCTCTAGTAATGTGATAGTGGCTCTCATATAATGCAATCTACTCTGTGATTCACATTCTTAAGCACAATGTGTGAGTTTTGTCAATCGACCATCAAATTATGTTTGTATTACACAGAGCATGTGTTCAACTCTCGGAGAGTTGTGAAGCTGTTCCAGAGCACAGGTTTGATAATACCTTATATCGAAAGTGAGTTGATCTTATGATATTCTCATGGGATTTTATTAAAGTATATGGTGATGAGATTTAGTTTTTCATAGGGACAAGCTTTTCCTATTCTTTCCAATGAAGCAGACAGTGCAAGTTGTGCTTGTTTAAAGTAATTGACTTCATACACCATATAACTGTGTTTATAACAGAGTAGTTCAGTGATATATAAAAGTATCTCAATATCTCTATAGTATACATAAACTCTGCTTTTATCCCCCTGCCTCTTTTACCCACCAAACTGGCCAAGAAAACCAACATGTAAGCAAATGACTTACTACTTATTGATTCTTCTGCCAAATTTAACATCATTTCTTTGACTTGAGTAGAGAAGAAGCTACTCTCATGAGTCAGGAAAGGGAATAAATGTTATCCTCTCAGGCACAAGTTGTGATTGTCATTCTCCAAATTTAGTTTGAGGTCCTACAATAGCTATTTGCATGCCTTTTCATTTGCAAAAAGCTACATTTAACAAACATGGTAACAATCCTTGTAGTAGGTTTGTTATTAACCCTTGTAGTAGGTTTGTTATTAACCCTTGTAGTAGGTTTGTTATTAATCCTTGTAGTATGTTTGTTATTAACCCTTGTAGTAGGTTTGTTGTTAATCCTTGTAGTAGGTTTGTTATTAACCCTTGTAGTAGGTTCTTTGTAGTTGGTTTGTTATTAATCCTTGTAGCTGGTTTGTTATTAATCCATGTAGTAGGTTTGTTATTAACCCTTGTAGTAGGTTTGTTATTAATCCTTGTAGTTGGTTTGTTATTAACCCTTGTAGTAGGTTTGCTATTAATCCTTGTAATAGGTTTGTTATTAATCCTTGTAGTAAGTATGTTATTAATCCTTGTAGTAGGTTTGCTATTAATCTATTAATCCTTGTAGTAGATTTGTTATTAACCCTTGTAGTAGGTTTGTTATTAATCTATTATTCCTTGTAGTAGGTTTGTTATTAATCCTTGTAGTAGGTTTGTTATTAATCCTTGTAGTAGGTTTGTTATTAATCCTTGTAGTAGGTTTGTTACTAATCCTTGTAGTAGGTTTGTTATTAATCCTTGTAGTTGGTTTGTTATTAACCCTTGTAGTAGGTTTGTTATTAATCTATTAATCCTTGTAATAGGTTTGTTATCCTTGTAGTAAGTATGTTATTAATCCTTGTAGTAGGTTTGTTATTAATCCTTGTATATAGTAGGTTTGTTATTAATCCTTGTAGTAGGTTTGTTATTAATCTATTAATCCTTGTAATAGGTTTGTTGTCCTTGTAGTAAGTATGTTATTAATCCTTGTAGTAGGTTTGATATTAATCCTTGTAGTAGGTTTGTTGTTAACTCTTGTAGTAGGTTTGTTATTAATGGTTTGTTATTAACCCTTGTAGTAGGTTTGTTATTAATCCTTGTAGTAGGTTCCTTGTAATAGGTTTGTTATTAATCCTTGTAATAGGTTTGTTATTAATCCTTGTGGTAGGTTTGTTATTAATCCTTGTCAAGACACTTTTTTTTTGTTTGGTTTGTTGTTTCTAGTTGAACAGGAGAACTAGACCAAGTGTGATCTTCTTCAGGAAGAAAATTTATTTTCAGTGGTCATGCTTGACCATCTGATCATACTTTAGCACTTATTTAAAGCACTCATCCAGTAGAGCAGAGCTACCAGAGGTACTAATTTCAGCTCTCTAGCACTTACTTATCAAGAGCCACACTTGCAGCAAATTCAGGCTTGAAATGTTGAGGTACTCACATTCCAGCTGCAGGTCACAATCTTTTTTTTCAAACAGGCTTTTTCTTACTTGTTTGTTGACATTGTACACTACACATGTACACATGCAGTCCTCCTCACAAAAATTAGTGCATATCATACGTTGTTGATGTTGCTCCCTGTACCCCTGTACGGTCAGCTACAGCCTCTTTCAAGGACTTATTAACAGCACAGGAGAACTCCACCAACCAGATTGCAGATATTTTGATCAACAATCAGCTACAGTCCCCTTTGAACCTGGTAATAGTTTCCCAGTAGCGAGAACTTCACAAACCAAAGATCTGAACTGAGCATGGTCATTCATTCTGTCTGCTTAAAGCTAATACAGCAAATGCAGTGTTTACTCAATTCCAAATAGAACATGAGCTAGCTTGATTACATCATAGCCTGTGTGCTACTCAAGTCCTTTTACTGCAATTAAGAAATGAGTAGTCATGGATGTGCATTTGATCATTTGAGTTTTCTGGTACCAAATCCTTGAGAATTTAAAGTTTTTGGGGAGCAAATATAGGCTGAAACCATTTAGGAAGCTATGACTGATGTATACGATTGAGGGGAAATGTGTGCCATACATTAGAGCTTCATAACTTCCACATCGCTCAAGGTTAAGCATCTATTTATATAACGTGATCTGTGCACTCCTTTTTCGCACCAAAATTATTGGTACAGAATAACCATACCAATAACACATGCATCTAAATTTTCATAAATTTGCAGGGTCACTCACTTTCGTGAGATGCTCATGGATACTTAAAATTGGGTATTCACTTGTGTTGTTATAATATTGGCTTGACCATTTCATTGTTTCTGTACTGTTCCTTAGCAATGGCACTTTGTCCTATTACAATAAGGGATGTCTTCTTATGAAATATTCTGGACCAAACTATTTACTCTAATGAGGAATGACAGCCAAATGGCCCAGGTAGCAGAAAATAAATAACGGTACCCTATTATGCTCCTGCTTTATATAATATCCACTGATGTGTGAATAGTATTTATGGTTGATTGTATTTATATTACCTGAATCTGCCTAAATTTACTTTAAACCACATAGAAATAAACATTTAAAGCATGGGACATATGGTGGAGTGCTTCACTAACTTTGTTTTTGTTTGTTTGTTTACATATTTGGGAAGAGTGTTTTTATGTTTGGGGATAGTTACCTTCCGAACATTCACACATTATAATATTATTTGTATCTTATTTTTATCAAATGCAGTGGAGAAGAGGTTAACCATCTAGGAGTACCAGACATCCCTTCACCAAATATCTATGAGTCCATACCTGCCACCTCCACAATACTCCATGAGCCTATTCATGACCTTAATGGCAGTGTACATTCACATGATGAAGGAATGCATGAGAATCCACTTTATAACGAAAGCGTTGTGGAAGACTTTCAGATGGAATATCATCTAGCTGAACCATGCAACCCTTTATCTAATACCTATGAATCAATGATCACTGCCACCTCAATATTTCATGAGCCTATACAAGATATTAATGAAAATGTGGCTCCACACAATGAAGAGATGGAAGACAATCCTCATTATGACAAAAGCAGTGAAGACTTCATGATACATCCAGGGGTATCGGGAATCCCTTTATCTCTTTCATTAAAAACGTCTGTGTCAACACCCACCAACACTTCAATACTCCATGAATCAATAGAAGATCTCGATAGGAATGTGGATGATGAAGAGATGGTTGATAATCCTCTTTATGACAAAAACAATGGAGAAGGCTTCAAGATTGAATATCATCTGGGAAGGCCAGACAACCCTATTAGCTATGAGTCAGTACCTACCCCTTCCATAATACTCCATGAACCTTTATGTATACAAGATCATAATGGACCTGTTGGTCCAGATGATGAAGAAATGTATAATAATCCTCTTTATGGAAAATGTATTACCTAGATTTGTCGCAAGGTCACCAGACTTATATATGCATGCATACTGCATGTGTGTGTATTATATGTATATATGTGCATCATTGCTTCATCACATTACACTTGTCAGTGCCATAACTTTGGGTAGTGAAATGTGTGTAATGGACTTAGAGTGCCCTTCTTTAGATTAGTGTCATGTAGCTTACCCTTTCAGGCCCGTACACAGGGGGGGTGCAAAGGCGTGTACTTGTACCCCTCTTTCAAATTAATGATATTCATATATATAGCCTCCTTAACAAAGATCCAATTATAGTAACTTGGAAACTTTAATGCACATTGTCATTTTTCTAATCACCAAGTGAGCCTTTGACCACTTCAAACAATGCACCCTACGGCTGACATGCTTTGAATATATTTTACACCTCTAGTGTTCGTGTCACATGCTGACTTAGCTTATCATAATATGATAATATGATGATTATGATCTCATCCTTGCTAGCTTCTGTGTAGCATGCAGTGAGAGAGCACACCAAGCCTGACTATGAAGAGACAACATTCAAGTGATATAAGATCTTTCTTCAACATAAAAACTTCTTAGGAAGAGAGTTACGCCAATCTCTAGCTGTTTACTTAGGGTACAAAATCTAATGCTCTTTTACATCAAAATTTTAGAGCCATCAAGTTTATCAACCAACAATCTAATGCTTTGCTCTCTGAACTACCACCATTCGAAGGCATTGGAAATTTGTTTGAACCAACAAAATCCATTGACACCATATGCCGGTCAGTGAGTAGTCTTACCAACGAGGCAAAGTATTCTGTGTCATCATATAGCACCACCTAACATTTTGCCCACCACGTATTCTCGTGGTTGCAATCGGAAGTTTAATACCACTTGGCTTACAAAGTATCCCTGGCTTCTCTATAGCCCCAAGTTAAAATGTTGTCTTCTGTGGACCATGCCCACTCTTCCTTTCTAGTGACAAGAGAAAAGATAAAGGATTACTTGTAAATAGGCCTTACTCCAATTGGTCCAAAATAGGCAGTGCTTTGAGTAATCACTCCTCCCTTATCATCAGGATTGTGTGCAATATAGAAAAATACTATTGAAAATCCAGTTTCACGTATTGATATTATGGTCAGTAGTGATATCCAAATGCGAATGGATGAGAATAAGCATTTCGTGATGATAATGAAGATCTCGGCACTACAAAAAATCCTGGAAATGTCTTGGCTTTACTTAAGTGTTTTGCTTAGAGTGATTCTATTCTTTTTAATCACCTCTATAAACCAAGGGCCAAAAATGCCAATTATATTTCCCCAAGGACATCATCAGTGTTATTGGCCATTACATAATCTTAGCTAATATAGTAGCAGAGATTATTCAGTTTTTGCAGATGAAGTTAGCTGTCATAACGTGGAGCAATTACCCATTTGCATTCGATTTGTGGACAGCGAATGCAACATTCGTAAAGAATTAAAGTTAAATAAAGTTAGAGCAGTTGACATTGCATGCTATAGTTAAATGTTTGGAGAATCTTGGTTTATCTTTGAGTGAGTTATTTGGCCAAGGTTATGATGGTGTGTCTACAATGAGTGTACATGAATCCGGTGTTCAGGCAGGAATCCGAGAAAAACAACCCAAAGCCACTATGCTAGCCATTCTCTTAATCTTTTGATCGTAACTCATGCTCTGTTCCAGAAATTAGGAATTGCATTGATAGTATTAAAAGTATAACCATTTGGGTTAAATACTCCCCTAAACAAGAAGCTCTCCTTAAAGCAATTACAGGTTAGAGTATATATATCCTTAATATCTGTATTACTCGTTGGGTTGAGAATATAGATGGTTGGGCCTTGACTCATCCATTGGTGAAGATGTTCGAAGTGATACTTTATGGAAGTAGTGACTTTCCATACAATGATGGATGGTCATTCAGAGGGTAAACAAAATGCACTTGCTTATATGAAGACAATGGAATCTTTTGAGTTTATCTATTCCATGGTAAACCTTTTTTGGTCTTTATTATACCTTAAAGAAGCTGTTGTAAACTTACAAGGTAAAAATAAGGACATAGTATCTAGTGTATCCACTGTCATGCAGTCCTGTGAATAGCTAAAAAAGGTGAGAGAGGTCAGGACATTGAGGCTTATTCCCAGCATATTTATCTGCATAGATGTAGAATTGCTAGGAAATCAGGCATATCTATAGCAATGCCTCGCACAGTTTATTCTGATGATCTTCCAAACCCTAACATCCTCGATGAAGAACTTTGTCGTTGGAAGACCAAGTGGCTAGAAGTTAAACAGCAAGATCATCCAGAAACCATTAGTGACACACTGAGGCAATGTTGCCCTACCTCACTTCCCAACATTTTTACATCGCTCAAACTTTTTGGAACAATTCCATTAAGCTCATGCTCATGTGAAAGATCGGCATCTGCACTCAGGTGACTTAACAATTATATGCGATGCACTCAGTCAGAACAGCGGCTAAGTGATTTAGCCCAACTATGGATATGGCATCTGCACTCAGGCAACTTAACAATTATATGTGATGCACTCAGTCAGAACAGCAGCTAAGTGCTTTAGCCCAACTATGGATATGGCATCTGCACTTAACAATTATATGCGATGCACTCAGTCAGAACAGTGGCTAAGTGCTTTAGCCCTTATTCACATGAACTATGGATATGACATTAACATTGATCATGTATGTAAGCTAATATCCACTAAAATGGAAAAAGTTATTTTTTTCTTAAATATGATTTTTCACCATAATTAAATATAATTATCATGACTACTATTACATAATAATTTTTTCACCAACATCCTGCATATGGGCCTGCCTTTGCTTGGCAGATCTGGAGAGTGTATTGGGATTGCTTTCTGCATGCACACTCTTGTCAATAAATAAGGGGGGAAATGTTTGTTTTACTACTAGAGATGGGAAAGTGGAAATGACCCGAGAGGTTCCAATATTGATTGACACATTGGAAGGAGGAAAGTGGCATCTTGTCCACAGGAAATGGAAGCATGGGTATTACAACTATCCTGGAACATTGTATAGTCCATTATTTTTGCTTGTTTGGAGAGGAGAAGGTAGTTACATATTTACATGTTTTAAATTTTAACTCCATGCAATAAACAGTAATTGCCTACTTGAACAATCTCCATGTGTCCTAGCCAACAGGGTCACTAGATTCTATCTTTATATATATTTTTTTGTAATGACAAATTCGAGATGTTGAAACAGTCTAGTAATCGTTTACACTGCATGAGAGTATAGTGCAACTGTGTGCATAGTATACTTTCATAGAGTATGAAATAATACTTGACTCAACATCCTCTATCTAGTGTTTAGCTCTATGAACTCATTAAATGAGAAGAAATTATAACTTGAGCATTCAAAAAGTGGTTCATAAATCTGGCAGAGATGTTCAATCAAAAAATTATAAAACTTCAAAAAATGCAATGAAGTTCATTAATGGCTATGATAAGAAAGAATGGTTGGGTAAGATACGCTCCCTCTTATGTATTTTCTAGAAATTAAAGAAATTTAAATATTTTTCTGCATTAAATGCATGAAATTGCTATCTGACCACATAAAGATTACAAACTATATAAACTTCAGCAAGATACCACTTGATTGAGGTTTCTCATGAAAAAGGTGATATTGAACATGAGATTACTAGCCACCCTAGTTATGGAATTCATTGCCTCCAATGGCACAGTTAAATTACGATTATTTTCAGCTGACATCAAATACTGCATGGATTTCATTTTCAATCAGCTGCCCTTATTGCCAAGAATTCAGCTGGAATGCTTCAGTCTTCAGCACACTCACTGGTAAAGCATTCCACACAAAAAAGTGCATGTCATGATCCATCTGAATACCACTGCATAAGCATAGCAACAACCATGCAAGTAGACCTGAACAAGGAGACTGGCCATCTTCTCACAGGGTTGTCAACAGCCGCTTCAACAGAGCCAGAAGAGTCACAATCATAAGTAGAACTTAAACAGGGAGACTGACCATCTTCTCACAGGGTTGTCAGCCGCTTCAACAGAACCATGCAAGTAGATCTGAACAGGGAGACTCACCATCTTCTCACAGGGTTGTCAACAGCCACTATCACAGAGCCAGAAGAGTGACAACCATGCAAGTAGACCTGAACAGGGAGACTGACTATTTTGGCCAAGCAATGTCCACTTACTACCGTCCATCTGCTCGGCTTCGAAAGAGTCACTGGAGAAGGGAGAAAAGAAAACAAGGTATTGAAGAGAATAGAAGACTGACCTAACGAAGATATTAGACATGTCTGTGAGAACATTAATGTCAAGTCATTATCTTTAAATTGGGCATGGCATTAAGATCTTAGCATACCAGGGTCAGAGGTAAATTGGGTACTGCCATGAACTCATCCATTATTTTTAGAACTTCCTGAAGCTGTGGGAAAGTGTACATTGGGAGAGAAAGAGAGATTGGAGACCCGAATCAAGGAGCTTAAAAATGCATGCATGGAAGGGAGAACTTGAAAAATCTACTATTGCAGAGCATGTATTGAACCAATGCCACCTAATCATTGGGAAGAGCATCAGTGATTGATAAAGTCATTAAATGGAGGAAATGCTTGTAAAGGAGGTGTTATTCCCAAGGATAAGCGATTCAATCGAAATGTAGAGTAGAGCTGGATCAACCCGATTGTTCGGTCTTGACTCACACGACTACACATATGGAACCGTGCCCATCATTATCTGTCTGATATATTGTGTACCAATACACTCTGGTATTCAGACAGATTATGAATAGCATGCATTTTTGGGGTGAAACACATTTCCAGCAAGTGTGGATGGGTTTCATGTTTTTTAAACTAGTGCCGATGTATTTGGGTCAGAATGTTGGCAATAAAAACAAAGTCCTGGATTGCAAAAGAAATCTACAGAGTGCACATTTTGTTGTAGTTGTTATTATTGCTGTTTTACGTAAGTTTTATGAAGAGTGTTTTTTTAATGACAAGTAATCGCCAATCTTCTTCCTTACAATTACAGTGCCCTGTTACCAGAATGTATGTTGTCTAGTTCTTGTAGTGTATAGCTACATGTACTCTGTATTATCTCTCTATGTGTTCAATTAACTGGTATTCAGACAGATTATGAATAGCATGCATTTTTGGGGTGAAACACATTTCCAGCAAGTGTGGATGGGTTTCATGTTTTTTAAACTAGTGCCGATGTATTTGGGTCAGAATGTTGGCAATAAAAACAAAGTCCTGGATTGCAAAAGAAATCTACAGAGTGCACATTTTGTTGTAGTTGTTATTATTGCTGTTTTACGTAAGTTTTATGAAGAGTTTTTTTTTAATGACAAGTAATCGCCAATCTTCTTCCTTACAATTACAGTGCCCTGTTACCAGAATGTATGTTGTCTAGTTCTTGTAGTATAGCTACATGTACTCTGTATTATCTCTCTATGTGTTCAATTAACTTGTGACAGTTTGTATAACAATTCTGTACGGTACCGACTACTCAAAAATGCTTCAAAAAAGTCATTTTGAGAATAAACAATTGAGGAAGCCCTAGCTCACCTAATATCACAGACCAGATCTATGAAGGTCAAATATACTCGCCTATATATCTGTCATCATAGAATGTATAGTTTGGCACAGCAAATTCTTGACTTTCCTTATCTTGGGGTCAAGGAAAGAAAGAGTTTGGTACATGTAGCATACATGAATTTAACATTGCACACCACCTATATATTTAAATCTGAATAAATAGCTGGCAGCATTTTTCATGTATAATAGTGCAAGTGCAGGATGATAACTTGTACAGACTACTGGCAGCTACATAGTGGTTGCTTCTGTGTGTTCCTCTTCAGCACTGAGGCTTGTTTATCTTGCTTATATTAATCTCAGCATTCATCCTTTCATGTGCCTGGACTGTTATCAACAGGAAAACTGCGACCTGATTGGGCCACAACTATAATTGCTCGATATGTTGTATTTACTGTGCCTGAAACACAATGAAGGTCAAGAGTTGATAATCTCAGGGGGCATGCCTATGGGCCAGACATAGTAAAATGTATGTCCAATGGTGTAGTTAAACTTTTGTATGCCAGGTTGGAATGCTGACAACACGACTCTATTGGTCATTGTCATCAAGCATCACTATCAGCTAAAATAATAGCATGTGAGTAAAAAATTACTCCAGTTCTTATGCAATTATTTTATACGCTGTGTGAATATATAACACTTGGGCATGCTTGATCTTGAGATGTAAATTAAGGAACCAAAAATGTACAAAATGATCAACTACTGGTCTATTGGATTTCCAGGCCAAAAAAGAAAGGAAGCAGGTGTGTATGTACACATGTTGACTACAGCTAGTCAGATGAAAATCATATATACCAATCAGTTGATGTATGAAAGTTTAAATGGTAAAGGGTCATCTAACTATTTTGAACTCCTATACTACATAAATTTACTACATAAATTTACTTCAATGATTGCTCTGGATGGGCTCTGCAGAATGATGGATCATTACATCACAAAGTCTTTCTTTCCTCTCCTTAATGTAGCCTTTGATCCTCACTTGCTTGATTAATAGAATTGTAAGGTGGCAATCATGAAATGACATTTGTGGTAACCTGGCAAGCCCCATCCCCCCCCCCCCCTCCACACCCCCAAAAAGTTTAAACCAAGATTAACACGTAGAGTTGTACTGGCTTATCCAAATGATGAAGGGGTGACTACACTTGTTCAAAGGAAGACTAGCAACGTCTATATACCTAAAAGAGTATAATGCACTCATTCAGTACATACAGATATTATATTAAAACTGGGTAAGCCTATATAGCCCTTATATGAATCTTATTTCTTTGCTTTCTTGTATTGAAGTGCTTCCTCTACCTCCCAATTTGGTACTGGATAACATAACTGCTGAAAATGGTCCATTTGAATCAAGTAGTCCATTCAAATGTCCGAAATACTGACAAAGTGACACGGTGACCGAGGAAAAATAACAGAAATGGAGCAGAATGTTAGTGATCGCAGATATGGATTTGGCCTACCCATATAATTATTCACAATGAAATTATTACACAAAGGATATATATATTATTCAAGTATTTAAAGATTGTATACATGGCAACCAACAAAATTTATTTAACCCAAAATGAAGTGAAACTGTGGCAAAAATCATAATAATAGTAGCAAATTAAGTAAAATAATAATAACCAAAACAATAATACAATAAATTATAAAATCATCTAAAAACAATAATCTATCAATCAATAAATGATTATAAATAAATATGACGCTTAATAAAAGGACATGTTTTATATTACTAATACTACTAAAACATTAACTATCATTTTACTCCATACTCAATACAAAAAAAAATATGGTGGTATGCTGTCAAGTTGAGGCTCTTGAGAGTGGCCATCCAGCCAGCCAATCCAATATGTATATTTCGTTTATCAATGCATCCCTTCTTTTTCTCCCATAATTACTTGCACACAGTATGTATTTTACTACCAGAAGACACCAAATTTTCCAATGCATTGCAACAACCAACTAATCTGTTCTTCATTCAGCACAATGTATCTTTTTCCAAGCACAACTTGCATACAATATGATAATTTTACTACCAGAAGACTCCGAAACCTCTAAAATACTTGTGGTAATGATCGTTCATATTTCATAAGCACACACGTTGTATGTTTTCGTACCAAGAATGGACCAGTTAGTTTCCTCAGAAATTTACTCTGTTAGCAGCACTGAGTGAGTAAATTTAGGTTGATTATCGAGATAGTCATTGTATCAATTGATGGACTCATTCTGCACAATTTTACCACTAAGAGAGAATGGTCACAGGATATTCATCACTGTGCTATATATATAGCATAACAATTTTACATTGCAGTAATAAAGGGTTATCGTTATATCTTTTATCGAACTTCTGTATGCCAAATGTTTTAGCTCTGTCTGGTTATCAGATATAGTTAGGATGGGTGTCCATATAAATGGAGAGAACTAGTGGAAGTTTAAACTTAAGTTTGAAATGATCTTTTAACAACTGCCCATTCTGGCAGTGTTTCATTTTCAACAGAGGACAAGCTTTCCCATGTCCAACTCTTGTGACCCTCTCTTTGCTGTGTCCTTGACAGAACACTCCCAGTTGAGTACACTTCCATGCATTCACTCAACCACACTTGGGCATACTAACTGCTAAATAATAGAATTAACTCTCATGCTAAAATGTTGCACCACTCTAGTTATTTGTAAAGAAGATTGGGTTCATCTCCTCACTCACGTTGCTTGTGCATATTGCATGTACAATACTTATACACTTATACGACTTGGAAAGCATCATAAAGCTTATCAGTTGGGGTGTGTGGGTGGGAAGATGTGGGACATTTCTTGGTGATGTGGGGATTCGAGAGGGATTGGCTGGTACTGGTGCATGAGGTGCACAGAATCGTAGGGGCTGGAAAGTGGCTGGATGAGTATATGGAAGAGTAGGTAAGGATGGCATTGCTGTTGGAGAAAGGTACGGAGGAAATAAGTGGTGCAGTGATGGAGAAGGTGGGCGAGTGTGTTATGTATTGGGTAGGCAAATAGTGGCAGAGGAGAAAGGAACTCTTGTATGGCAAGCTGATGAATGATCTTTGGTCCCCTACCCTCCCCCCACTTGAGCAGCGGACACTCTTAGCTACTAGTATTATGGACATGACACTGTGCCGTAGTATATGTGGTGGCCTTAACAGGCTCAGCAGTATCAAGATGAATTGCTCTTGACTAAGGAGGTATCTTGCAACTATTTCGATTTCCTGCTCACCTACAAATAAAAGTTTGCCTCTTAATGTCATCTCATCTCTGTTAGACTTCTGCTTGGTTAGATACTAGAATTTAGGATTCCTACTAGATAAGAGTTCTGCCAACTATGTGGCTTTCACTTTCAGCATTCCTGAACTATTGGTGACAGGCGCTGTGCGAAAAGGGCCCACTTTGCGCAGATATTGAAATTGAGATACAACCTAAAACAGTGCTGAGGGCAAAATTTTATAAAACCATTTTATTAGCTTATAAGTATAATCTATTATCTTTTAGCTAACTTTCTGTGAAGTTTGATGACCTAAAAGTGTCTGTTTCATGCCGAGCGTGGCCTCAGAAAACTCAGGCTCAGACTTCTTGACTGGTAACCGAGATTTTTTTTTACAGTAAAACAATATCCTTTTTTCATAATAAAGTAGCTACAAGCCACTAAAAGTTCCAACACACCAACGAAACAATGGCGTAAAAAAGACAGCAGCAAAAACAAAAAACAAAAGCAAGACAAAACCCACAAACAACAACAATAAAAGTACGACCCCATCCACAGCTGGAGAACGGATGGCCAATCTTCTTAGTCAAAGCCTGGCATTACCGCGCCATGGAGAGGCGTTGAAAGAGATGGCAGATGGAATCCGCTGAAGGTATTCCAAGCCGGATTCCCTGCAGGCCAATAGCTCTGATGGTAGAAACTGCTTCAGGGCACCAACCGCCTAAAGACTCGGCCACCAAAGGGATGAAGAGGACACCGACTTCTCGGCAAGCTCCTGAATGAGCTGCTATTTTCCTGTTCATCCCGATAGTGAGCGCATGTCCACGAGTGGAAGCGGCCCCAACCTGAGTCAGATGTTGCATGGTTGAAATTACGGAAACATCAATAGCAGCAGGCTGCCCTCTTTTTTTGTTAGGGATGAAAACATCGGCAGGACGACTACAGGTACCCGGGATCAGTGCAGGAACCTCCTTCCTAGGGGCTAGTGCTGCTGACTGGGCTGCAGAGAAGACAGAATCTCTAATAGAGTCATGACGATGGATTCTCTCTCCGTTACCACCACAACCAACTTGATGATCACCCATAGAATCGGCTATCCTATGGCAGATGGGACATGGCACATTCTCATCGAACATTGGAAGCCCTAGCCAGTAATCAAAACTAAGTCGGAAATTCCGATCATGCAGATGGAGACCCAAAGCTTTAGAGGGAATAAGATTTAACCAGTCTCCAGCATGAGGAAGGGCACAAGAAAGGGCCAGAGCCCGGACATCAGGTGCTTCAGCAATTAAGAGGTCATAACGAGCTTGGTCTATGCAACATGAGAGCGGGCGTTGTCGCAAGGGAACATCAATAGCCTCAAAATCAGACCAATCAAGCCTGCCGGCGGCCAAGGCAAGATCATGCAATGCTGGGGCCAGATGGATGGAGGGATCAAGGGTATACCCGAGGATCCTGATAACTAGGTCACCGGATTGGGTCACAGAGCTGATGTAAGCTGCCAGGCATGAAGAGGCACACCTTAGACCTAGACCACCAAGGGAGCAAGGTAGACTGGCCTTCAGCAAACTCCACTTGGATATCGGGCCACCAGCAAGGTTAGAGAGAGCATCATGCATGGCATTGTCAAAGGCAACACAAACATCCTTGATGTAATTGGGAGGACAAGTACGTAGATCAAAGACCACCTTTGGGAGAGAAAGACAGGAACGAAGAAGAGAAAACTCCATTTGGGAATCCTGAAGATCTGCAACTCTAGCCAGAATAGCCTTCACTTTGACTACCCGTTTGAAGAACAAAAGTCTCACAGTAGGAAGGTGGCCCGATAGGGGACCCTAGAAGACTAAAACCATCAAGCGAGATAGGGATGTCCGGAGGAAGAGGATTGTTGTCGAAATAGGAACTCACAGGTATGTGCAAAAGCGATTTTGAATGGTTCAATCTCAACCCACAAGAGTGGCATTCTTCTTCAATGATGGCAAGAGCGGCACAGAGCTCCTTAGCAGAGCCACACAAGGTGCCATCATCAAGATACCATACATTAAGCAGGAGGCTGGGTACTTTATCTCTAATTCTTTCCAAAATGGGCTGAAGGACCAAAGCAAACCCAAGGGGGCCGAGGTGATCCCCCTGCTGGACACCACTACAACTAAGAATGGTACGATCCCCTAGCCTAAGGTAAGGTTGTGCCCCATAACAACACTCCATCCAAGCAGCCATGGAAGGAATGCAGACTCTCACCTCCCTAAAAATGTTTAACTGCCGCAGAAGAATACTACGTGCACGCGGAAGTATGGGAGGTACCCGCGTGCCTTTAGGACACGTTAACACAGCCACAGCACAAGCTGCAGAATGACTTTTCAAATTAGTGCTGGAGAAGCTGCTAGAGCGGTGAATGCTTTGCTTCACTTTTGTGAGAAAGACCAACAACCCTTTGGATGTCCTTACAAGACTACTTCAACACTCCTTTTGAAGGAGAATGGACAATGATGATGTCACTGGAGCAGCAAATCATGGTGATTTTAGTGAAGACATAGGTGTGTCCATAGCCAAAAAAATTAATAAAGAACTTGGTGACGCACTTCAAGGACAATGGGCTTGCACCACGTTCCATGGAAACACCAGACATCTTCCTCACAATGCCCTTGCATTTGCTTCGGTAGAGTTTGTTGTCAGGTTCTTACTAAACTATGCTGATCAGAATGGCCTCCTCATAGCAGATCTGACATCAAGCTGCTACCTTCTAGCGTGTCCAAGAGAGGGATCTGGAGGGTGTATTGTGAAGCTGCTGACTCCACACCCTGTGCATGTCCTGCTGCATACTCCACCTTCAATAAGCGCTGGCAGTCACTGCTTCCATCTATTATTATTATGAAGCCTGTCTGACTTGTGCTGGCAATGCATTTTTAACCACACAACCTAAATCCCAAATTGCAGCAAATTCAAACGACATCAAGGTGCATTACAGTTTTGATTATGCACAGCAAGTGCATTACCCTTCCGATCCACTCCAGCATGGGCCTATCTTCTTCCTTACACCACAAAAGTGTAGCATTTTTGGTATTAATGAGGCAATACCTCGCCAAAGTAACTTTCTAACTGATGAGGCTGGAAACTGTGGAAAAGGAGCAAATGTCATTGTCAGTTAGCTTCACTATTTTTTCCAGCATCATGGCCTTGGAGAAAAAGAAGTCTTTCTGCATGCTGATAATTGTACCGGTCAGAACAAAAATTGTTGCATGGGACAATATCTTTTGTGGCAATGCTTGACAGGAAGACATATCAAAGTCACCTTGTCCTTTCTTGTCGTAGGACATACCAAGTTTGCACCTGATTGGTGCTTTGGATTGGTCAAACAATTATACTGTAGGACAAAGATTGGCAGCTTGATGGGTATTGCACAAGTAGTGGAGGATTGTGCTGTGTGCAATATACCACAGCTAGTGTCTAGGGAGGATGGGACCACCATTGTGCCAACGTATGACTGGACCGATTTTTTTGCTGCTAAAATGAGTATAAAACAGTTCTCTCACTTTCACTTTGACTCGGTAATCCCAGGGGATGTGGTAATAAAAACACATTCTGACACCTCTGAGCACTCACTCAACCTATTGAAAGCTCCTTGGACTCCTGATGATGAAGATCTTCCAGCCGTTATTCATCCCAAACCAATGTCAGGAGAGACAGTGGTATTTGTACCAACAAATTCGACCATTTTGTCCTGAGATAGAAGGATAGTGCCTATCCTTTGCCAGCTGTCCCCAGGCCTTCCAGCACTCCCTCCTCACCAACTGGTAATCAGAATAAAGAGGATTATCTTCCCTCTGCCAAGAAACGCACTTGTACGATCTGCAGAAAGGAGGGCCATAACAGTAGCTCATGTAACAACAGGCCTCTTTAACCAATGTTGTTGTAACACTGTATAATTATTATTATTATTGTCCTTCTCCTTCTACTTTTTAATTTTAGGTATCTAATAATACTTAGTTCTAACAACAACAACAAAAGAGAAGGAAGACTGGGTTAGGACAAGTAGCCGGCTTACTGCTGAACTGAAACTAAGTTTAATAAACACTAACTGTGGGCTAGAAACAAGTTAACTATGGGCTAGAAACTAAACACTAACTATGGGCTAAATAAATAAAGGCTAACTGTGGGCTAAAAAAACTGTGGACTAGAAAAAAGTTCTAGAAAAAATTCTAACTATATATGGGCTAGAAAACAAGTTAAATAAAGGCTAACTGTGGGCTAGAAAACGAAAACAAGTTAAATAACTAACTGTGGTCTAGAAAAGCAAGTTAAATAAAAGCTAACTGTGGGGTAGAAAAGTTAAAGAAAGTCTGTGTGATAGAAAACAAGTTAAATAAAAGCTAACTGTGGGGTAGAAAAGTTAAAGAAAGTCTGTGTGATAGAAAACAAGTTAAATAAAAGCGAACTGAAGCTAACTGTCAGTGTGGGGTAGAAAAGTTAAAGAAAGTCTAACTGTGGGATAGAAAACAAGTTAAACAAAGGCTTGTGAACAAAGGCTAACTGTGGGCTAGAAAACAAGTTAATCAAAGGCCGACTGTGGGCTTCTTAGAAAACAAGTTAAACAAAGGCCAACTGTGAGCTAAACAAAAAAGTTACAGTTGGTGGTTCAACACAGCTAGTAAAATCTCTCTCCAGCTCTTCCTCCCGAGACTAGCTGCTTGTTTCATGAAAGCACGAAGTTTTTTTGGGGCTCTATATAGTGGTCCTGGGCTGCGCCGCCGAAAAAAGCTTATTTTCTCGCGATCTTGTAATCACGTGCACCTAAAAATCGCAGATTAAAATTAATTGTCGCCTCTTTTTTCCCCTTTTTTTTCTTTCCAGCATTGAACTTTGTTATACTAGTACTAAACATTGAAAGGACGTTTTCTTGTGATGGTTTTGTTCTTAGCTGTGTTAGATCGGTCATAGATCAGCAAACCAACTAGCTATGATGACGCTTCTTAGAAGGTAATAAGGTTCTTGGTGCCAATAACTAAAATTTTATGTCTTATTCGAAGTGGGCCCTTTTCGCAGTATCACGGCTCGTTACTCGGCAGTCCCTCCCACTTAGTGTGATTTACACGTTTACTTCGGCGTCATTGGGGCGCTATAGCAACTCCATAAACGTCCACAAGAAGCTGTTCAGTTGTTAAGAGCCCTAATTGCCCCTCTTATAAGATAGCCACGCGAAATTTCGACCTTAGCTAATGTTGCACGTCGTCTTACCCCTACCGTGAGCGCGAGTACACTTAGTGGGGCTCATGCCTACCCGGAGAATTACAACTAGGAGGACGCCGAATTACAACTAGGAGGACGCCGCGTTTGTATTTTTCGTGCTTTGCTCGCAAAAATGTTTCCATGGCGATTATAATCTTCAACATGCCTAAGGTGTAAAAAAAGGTGTAAACATGGCTAACAAGTTTGGCATTCGGATAAACTGCTGCACTGCACTTCCAGAGAAATGGATTTTAGTAGAGAAAGTGAACATGGAGAAAAGAGACCCTTGTGAAGTAATATATATATATATGATTGTCCCTGATGATTGCATTAGCATGAAACTGCAGTAGGACTAGCCATCCCAGTACTTTTCTATATATATATATATTTATTTTTTTGTAATTTTCTTCTTAATGTCCCTCTCATAATAATCAGATTTGGAGGTCTGGAGTCAATAAGCAAATGTTTGGCTTCAAGGAACAAATGGTAAGCACTCTCATTATAAACATTAAAGGAGCTAATTTAATTATCAGGAGATCTATTAAGCTTTATGCACTGGATCTCTAGGAAGTTAACACATGGCAGTGTAATGGTGTGCTATTAGTAGATACTGGTAGCTCTATATATAGCTATTTGAGAATCTTTATGGGATTTTATAAATACCACTTCCCACACACATGAAAAGTGGCAGAATTGCATGCTAATCTGGTGTGACAGTCTATAACAGAACACACTTGCTTATGTCGCATCTCTAGTTCTTTTTAAAATATTAATTCACATGTTCAAATGCAGGCCTACTGTGTCTCACAATTTTTCGTAAAAACTCTTGATTTTAGTCACTTTTCAATGGGTCTTATGATCTCAAGTTAATATAGAAGTCACACTTTTTTACCTATGGCGGACAATTGATAATACTCTGGAGAAAATCTTCCACTTTAAGTAAAAATTAGGATGATATATAGCCTCTGCTCTAAATTGGATTATAATTTCTAAAAGGCATTCATAAAAGTTCCATGGTTAGAGGATTAGAGTGAGTAGCCATTAGACTCCAACACCTGTTATTTAGCTAGCATTTCCTTTTGAGTTGAAAATTTCTGTTTTGTTTCGATCATAGACTTAGATTGCTGATGAGACTTGTTCAGGAGGCTAGGTGTTTAACATGTTGCTAACTTGTCCAATATTGCCCAACATTTACCAAATCATTATATAGTAGTTTGATAAAGGGTCTGGCAGTGTGAGACTAGCAATATTACAATGACTTCCTCAATAATCAACTTGAATTTATTCACTCAACATTTTGGCTAATGCTCTAGCCTTAAATTCAAGTTAAGTATTGAGAAATTCATTTATCTACCATCAACTGGGATTTCGTTAAGAATAGCTAATTACTTAGCTAGTGGCTAAAGAAGCTTTGGTTCAAGTTTGATTTCATTTGTTCACTTTTTTACCATGGTGGTGTTCCTTCTTGAAGCCTGAAGAGTTTTACCATTGTAGTGTTCCTTCCTGAAGCCTGAAGAGTTTTACCGTTGTGGTGTTCCTTCCTGAAGCCTGAAAAGTATGTCTGTTTGTGTTGCCTATTGGTCGTCTGCAAGTGGACACCATTTCTCACAAGGGAGGCATTGTAATTAAACGTATCTCCTCCAACTCATATATCTACTCAACCCTAATCCTGAATTTTAGTAGCTACCTGTGGACAGAAAGTAATTTCGTTGCGATAAAAAACCCTGAAATACTCATAACCATTTTTGCATGGATCAGATCTGGATAAAACTGCATCACTGTATTATTCTCAACTGTATTTCTTGATTGAAAACATAATCATGTGAAATATATTCCAACTTGCCATGCATACTTAAATTAATGAATTAATTTTTTTCCCATCAGCCTGGTTCTCTGCAAAGTGACAGGTAACTATATAGCTACTTATTAGCACTGTCCACCCCACAGCTAGGGTAAGCAATGCAGAGAGGAGTGATTGGCGGGGAAAATCAATTTAATTATTCCTGCAAGGTGTCACCATAAAGTGTAGAGCCAAAATCTTGAGTGCAATTTAATATCTACAACATATTTGCTTTGAGTGGAAAGCTTCCCACCATGTTTAAAAAATCCTAATTATGGTTCATTAATAAACCTTAGTGTAATTAAGTGTTCATCTGAGATCTGGGAGTATGACTTTTAACTAGCCAGCTATGGGACCATTTGATTTGGGTTAGGGAGACCTGTTCATTTGTGATTAGACTTTGTAGTACCCGGAAAAGTAATTATATTTGATTGTGCATTTGTATGTAAGTTATTCTGTAGGACGGTCATTAGTCAAATGAAAACTCATGATCCTACAAATCCTGCAAGATTCAAATAAAACTACAAGGTCGTCATGCAGTTTCTGACTTTATCGTGCCAATTTCTAACTACAATAAGCCATAAACCCCCTCACTCCCCCTCACTTCCCCTCACTCTCCCCCTCACTCCCCCTCACTCCCCCTCACTCCCCCTCACTCCTCACTCCTCCTCACTCCCCCTCACTACCCCGAGTTTTACACTAATATGAAAATTTGTATGTATATATAATGGTTATGTTTTGTTGCTAAAAAATTGAATGTGACACATCTCAACTTATTGTATAGTATTTTAGTATTCAGCTCCACGTATTATACAATATTCACAATATGTGATAAATATTTTCTATAAACTGAGATCCAGTTGAGATCAGGGCTGCATCCAGGGAGGAGTTAAGAATCTGAACCTTCCCTCCCTTCTTGTAGCTATCTAAACACGCTAAGAGGTTGCTTGGATTCATCAGAAATGCCTACATTTATATATAGCAGCTTACTGTTGATATCAACAAGCCTTTTAAGTGGGGAGCCAAAACTTTTCATTGTGGTACCTATGTTCTCAGAACAAGGGTCTCCACTTTTTCACTTGCCTCTGACCCAATATCTGCCATTATGCCGATTCAAGTATATACAGTACCTGGGCTTATAAGTAATGGTGAGTTATCGAATAAAATATTGCTATAGAAACTCTTCCATTTGTGACACAAGTTTTTTAGGGTCCTGTATAGAATTAAAAACATAAGTGAGTGAGTCTGTGTGTGTGAGTGAGTGGGTGAGCAGCGAGTGAATAGGTGAGTGAGTGGGTTGATGTGTGAGTGGGTGGGTGAGTGAGTGAGTGATTGAGTGAATGAGTCAGCAATCCAGAAGGCATTCATGTTGGCTACTCCTGGCTGCACAGAACATCAGTGCAAGCTGGCTTCCATACTTGATGTGAAGAAGAAGCCTATAGTTATACCTATGAAACATATTTTAGTATCAAAAGAGAGCACACAGAGAGACCTATCTTTTGAGCTATATATCAAGTCTATACCATGAAGGTTGCAGAATCTACGGAGCTCTAAAGTTGTAATCACAAGTTTTAAAAAAATATTAAAAAATACCATTGTCACCCCTTGAAAGTATATAGTCCAACTTCAACAGCGATTTCCCACATTTCAAAAAAAAGAGCCTTTTTGAATTTCAAAAAAGGATATCTCTAAGAAATAGTAGTGTGTACCTACTTAATTATATATCATTTTATAGCTCTGTCTTTGCTCTATGATTTAATAGAGTTACTTAAGTAGTAGCTATAAGCACTTCCAAGTTATAAGTTTATTCACAACTGTCCTTAGTGGCAATTAAAAGTGCTAGCACGCAGCCAATTGTACAGCACTTAGCAAGCACTATTTAACTCTATTAAATCACTCATTAGTGTCTAAGCAATATTATCAGAGTTTTGGAAGCCATAGCTGTTTTATTTTTTTAGCTAGGCTTTGTAGGGTTTTAAGGTTGATTTTTCTCACTTTTCCTAGCTTTTCTGCATGTCACACACTATAATTATACAGATCCTATCCTCAATTCTTTAATGTTTTTTGAAGCACTAAGAGAGATCTATCTTTTGAGCATAAAATCACTGGCATAGGGGGTGTAGTTCAGGAGTTACGGCCCTTGAAAGAGGTGAGAGTTTTTTTTGAAGAAAAAATGGGCCTTAAGCCAGAATACAAGCTCAAGAAAATGGAGTCTGCGGTGGCTCGCAATAATTGATCCACTGGTCATCACAGGTTTGGATGTAGTAGCTGGTAAGTAGTCAGGTTGAAACGATACCAACTTTACTGGTGGCTGAAGCATGTGAATATATCCACTGGTCATCACAGGTTTAGATGTAGTAGCTGGAAAGTGGTCAGGTTGTAACCTTACTGGTGGCTGCACCATGTGCATATCTTCACTGGTCATTGCAGGTTTGGTTTTAGTAGCTGGAAAGTGGTCATGTTGAAACCATACCAGCGTTACTGGTGACAGCAGCATGTCACTGGTCATCACAAGTTTGGATGTAATAGCAGGAAAGTGGTCAGGTTGTAGAGGTTATGTAGATCTCAAGATTTTCACCACAGATGCACTCACACATGCACACTTGCACACACGAGCAGTGCACAAGCACAGACACACACGAGCCATCAAGCGCCTGGCGACCTCAAGCTCAGCAACTACACCAGCAGTTGGGGACTAATTAATATATTATGTGGGAGTCAATTCTGGGACGATATATACAGGCCAGGGGGAGGTAGGGGGGGCGAGGAGGAGAGAAAAAAGGAACAGAACAAGGCATATACTTATCACTTCGTCTCCGTGGGCTGATGGTAAAGTACAGCTTATTTGTGCTATATCAGGTAAAATACCTACAAAGGTGCAGATTCCTCACAGTCTATCCCTGCAGTTTGCAGCTGCTGAGTTAGTAGCATGCAGTACATAGCCTAACTTTGTCTGTCTGGCATATGTGGAAATGCTGGAATTGGTCGTAGATATCGTAAACTTTCTCTCGTCCAAAGCTTGGGGATCTGACAAGTCCCTACGATGAGCATTTGGGATGGTGTTGAGTTGGAAGTGATTCCAATTCTACATCCAAACACCATATTTAGCTTTTAAAAAAATAAAGATAATGGCATTCTGCAGTTATAGGTTGTGAAGGCATTTAATTAGGCCAATAGCCAACACTTGTTTTACCTAAAAAAATTAATGGAATAGTTCCCTCCGACAACAACAAATAGCAAGGGCCACACATTCAGTCTGGACTCACTCCCTAGCCATCACTATAGCCCTCCACTCTCCACTTCTCTTGCTGCCATGCATGCCTCCTTTTAGGAATAGCTCTCTATCAAAACGACAACCCATTAAAAAATTAGACACCAAGATATGTAGAAGAACAAGGTATGTATAGTATGCAGAATGGCAGTCATGATAATTATGGACACAATCATGCTTTTCCTGAGTTTTCGGGAACCACATGCACAGAGCCAGGCTGGGATAAACACAAAGAAGGCCAGGAAAACCCTTCTGTTGACCGTCAAAACAGCAGCATTTGTTGCATAGCTGAAGTCACCACACGCCATCCACACTACACTCAAGTTGATAACAAACAAGCCCCAGGCTAGTCTTAGGGTCACCTTGACCACTCACGAAGACTATCAGCCCGATGACTTACTAGGTAGAATAGCACCCACCCAAGTTAGGAATGTCATTTTAATGAAATTACCGCTCATGCTTGTGAGCAGTCACTTAGAAACAAGATCTCAGACCAATAATCACTATTAATGGATTTTAATATCTGTTTGATGCCTTTCCTGAACAGTTTCCAAGGACATTAATGTTATATATATACATATTACTAGTCAACATGGAATCATTTTATGATTTATCAGAGAACAGAAACAGCTGCCCATCCATACTTGGAATTGGTGATGTATATATACATTTACAGATCACGGCAAAGTGTGCAATGACAGTAACTGAATGCTCTGTCAAGAGAGGTTGTGTGTGTGTGTGTGTGTATGTGTGTGTGTACAAAATAATTGCAAATCTGGTTGCTTTTGGCTGTAGTTTTGTTCTATGGGTATACCACAGCAGCAGTTGTTCTACGTACAGCTACTACCAGTAGCTAGAGCCTTCTGCAAGGCACTTGGCCATGGGTGCTATGTTGAAAGAGGCACTATATGTTAGGTAGTGTGGACTGTGTGTTAACCTAAGCTCTGGTACCCTGTTTGTTCTTGCTCCAGTGTATACAGGCACCCAGTACAAGATCTAGGCATATCTAGGTATACCAAAGGGAATGCCCAGGGGTCAAGCAATATACCTAGATAACTAGTTCAAAGCTAGCCATTGACTAGAATACTCACTATGAAAGCTCCCCAGACTTTCTTCAGGACACTTGTAGATCTTGGAAGGATAATTAATGCAATCACCACACCTTGGGCAAGTAAGAAGCACTTCACTAAACAGCTTCCTGTCTTTGGGGGAATATCCTAGGCTACAGCTAG
This sequence comes from Cladorhizidae sp. MBARI D1340-BT2, assembly GCA_028752905.1. Taxonomy (NCBI): domain Eukaryota; kingdom Metazoa; phylum Porifera; class Demospongiae; order Poecilosclerida; family Cladorhizidae; species Cladorhizidae sp. MBARI D1340-BT2. The sequence goes on from JAQNBH010000013.1 coordinate 14,193,576, forward strand.
TCATGATTTCTGAACTGCATTTGTTGCAACTGGTAATCCTTTATGTAATACTACCTCTCTGAGATATCAGTTTACACCCTCACCAGCTGTTGCTGCTTGCCTCCAAGTAAGGCTCCATACTATCAAATTCTACCCCCTCAAATAACTGGCATTAAATGAAGTTGCTTACTTTTTTGTGCCCGAATAGATTGGATTTGTTATTTCCATGTATGATTGTAGAGAGCTGGTGCTTCCTCGGTCTGAACCATGACCCAGTAATGAGATCTTGGGAATGTCATAGAATAGTGGGTGGGGCTGATCATAGATTAAGTTGATGCTGCCTGGCGTAGTTATTCCTTCGACGATTGTTCTATAGAGAATAGATGTTGTATTTTACCAGGACAGTACCCCACTCCACCAAATACCAAAGAGGATGAGAGTGGAAGCAGCGGTGGAGCATCGAATGACAGAATTGGCTATATAAGGTGAACACACGGACTGAGGTCCTGGCGGCAAGAGCACAACAAATGGGAGAAGACCAGACTAGAAGAACGGAAACCAATGCCAGAAGACAGACCACCACGCCCACCGGCCTTCGACCCAATCCTTAGACCAAGGTGTTTCAGCTGCCATGAATTTGGCCACATAGTGGCAAACTGCCCCAAGAAGTTCACATCCATGGTGGGTTACACATTGAGCTTTTATCACTCCCAGGTACCATCGATGGTCAGTGAAGCAGATGATTCTTGATACCGGAACGATGAAGATACAGGTCCACTCTCAGTGGGTATGAAAAGAGGTGACACCCTTGCAACAGGGTTACATGATCACACATACCATCTACCCATCACTGAAGTTACCCTCATGATGGATATGAGTGCCTTCAAAATAGCAGTTAGTGTCCGTCACAAGCAGCTCCCATACTTCCTCTGTGAAGTATCTCAAAAATAGACCATATGCTGAAGAAGAGGAGCTGGAGATGTAGGACCTGGTATCTTTGAGTACATGTAATGGTTCCACGTGACTCCACTTTTGTCCAACTACCAAACTACTGGTATATATGACATGGGCACACTGAAGAAGAAGGAGCAAGATGTGTAATGGAACCATGTGGATGGAACCTTGGAACAGCAGTAGAACCAGAGGAAACAGGACAGAAGTACTGGCAGCGGAAATACTGGCAGAAGTCCCAGCAGAAATACTGGCAGAAGTACCAGCAGAAATACAGGCAAAAGTCCCAGCAGAAGTTCCAGCAGAAGTCCCAGTGGAAATCATAGCAGAAATCCAAGAAGAAATACCAGCATCACCAGATGTTATACGACTCTTTCTAGTTGCAGGCATACGAGACTGTACTTATGATTATCGTGAATAAAATGAAGGAGTTCTGTCACAAGACAATGTAAGTGAGGGTGCTAGGGATGGAGTGTTCGGTAAAAGCATGGTCAATGGACGTGAGATACCTGAAGTCACAGAAGCTGCTGGACTCACAACAGATGCAATAGTCCACTTGATAGTAAGAGGGGCTAGAGTTACTCTAGCTCTTTCACACTCCAAATAGATTTCTTCATCTAAATACAAGCCACTCGAAGTCATACTTTATCTGCCAAATACCCGCCTTCAAATTTATTTGTATTGGAGGAATTACCCAGGAAAAACTGAAAAAAATACTTTTTCAATCATACTCTGTATATTCTAACTAGACAACTAAATACAAGTCAACTCATTTTAGGATATTAGTAATGTATTATGAAATGCTACTTAATAAATTATCACTCACGGATATATACGTTTACACCAGCAAGTGCGGGTTAAACTCGCATGAGCCTTTTTGAGGAAGACCAGAGCGGGAAATGTTTATGATCATAGTTGTTGAATCTGTGCAGTTCTAGGCCGCTCTCTCCCTCCCCCTCTCTTTTGCCTCCTTAAATCTCCTACCAAACTTGTGTTGAGAAGCGTGCACTTTTACCAGCTGAACACGAAAAGCAGAAGCAGCAAAAAAAAATTGTGTTAGTAGCCGACGATAGTCTGTCTTACTCTGCTATAACCTATAATTAAGAATGAATGGAGTGATTAATGCCTTAACAGTAACAAACAGGGAAGCTGTTTTCTTAACTAGCTTCACGAATACATGGCTGCAATCTAACTTCATCTTCACTATATATAAATATCATACCTTCATCTTATTACCTTGCATGTTGTAAAGTTCAATGAAATGAAATGAATAATATAAAATAATTTGTAAAAAAAAATGGTCACTAATATCCATTAGTTATCAATCAAGATCTACAAGTAATACTAAGTGGAAAATCTGAGAAGAGCTCCTAGTAGTTATAACTAGTTGTCAAGCTTATACATGTATATCTTTACAACTAAAGCTTTATTCAATTTGCATCTCCCTATCTAGTATACCCTCTTCAGTAAAACAAAAGCTAGTTATCTACTCTTGGGAGTTCCTTCATAATAGACCTAAGTTTTATAAGCTTTGTTTGTTCTGGTCCTAATGTAAGTGTCCAGCAACAGAGCTAGATATATATATATATATATGGAAACTCTCAAGAGTAGATGTTGTAAATAGCTTTTGTTCAGGTGGTTTAACTTGTTTATCTACTAGAGAGTTAGTTCCCTTTAGATATCCCTAGCTCTGTTGCTGGATTTCCATACTACAATAAGAACAAACAAAGCTCATAAAAGCACAAGAACTTAGGTTGGCCACTCTACTCATCAGTATGAACATAGCGCTTGAGGTTCATGCAAAAGCTATAGATAACTACAGTGGTCCTAATAGCTTCTTTTGGTGTAGACTTACGCCCACTGAACAAGACCACAGATAAAAACTTACTTTAACAGGTCCATAACCACTGCGGCTTGTGTAGCCAAAATCAATGAGGTCAAAGGAACGAAGCTGACCCGTATCAACAGCATAATAACTAGAGGCGAAAGTTATTGGCAAACTACCACTTGAGCCATTTCAGTCGAAGAATATAGTCTTCCCTTCCCAGTCATTTGGTATAGGTGCACCAGTAAATCGTCCATTTCAGGCTAACAACTTTAAGTGGCTACAGTAAGATATTGTGCAGGATGGTGCTAGATGCATGACATGCTGCAAGGCTCTACAGGATGGCTGTGGTTACTGTTGTCACTGACTGAACCTTTCTAGTGAGTTAAGAGCAAAAACATGAGTAATTAGTTTAGCTCCTGAGTTGAAAATCAATTTCCTAAAATCCCTTCGCTTGACCACCCACTCACGTTTTTGTGCCTAATAAAAACAATGAAGAGTAGAGCTTCTTCTATTATAGCCAATTATAGTGTCCAGCACTTCCCAATCAGAAGCTACAACTGCAGAGAATTCAGGCATGCAGGTTTTGATCTACCCAACTTTGACATTCTGTAACTTTGGTATGGTTATAGCTATGCAATAGTTTTAGTATCAAAATAAAGTACACAGAGAGAGAATTAAATAACGAGTGAAATGTGCAGAATCTATGGAGCTCCAAAGAGTCAATTTTTTTAACACTTGTAAAAACATGGTATCATCTCCTCTCTATAAGTAAAATATTTTTGTAAGAAAGATCATGGATAATATCCTACATAACTTGAGATGGAACATCCAAATGCTTTCAAATTTGAAAGACAGCTAATATAGAGGCATGCTATGATATATGCCCAATCAAAAACCTTTGCTAAATCATGCCAAAAAGCCAAAATTGTGTATCTTATTCCCTTGAAATTGGTGATAGTATATATATAATCACCTTCTCAATAATCAACTTCAATTTTTATTTACTCGACATTTCGACTGGATGCTCTAGTCTTAGTCGAAACATCAAGTGAATAAAAATTGAAGTTGATTATTGAGAAGGTGATTTCAATGTTATTATGTCAACTGAGAGTTGATTGAGAGTATATATATATATCGCTATGCTAAAGAAAGAGTTCTTGAACTGCAATATTGTTTTTTTCCCTCCCTACATGTTAACATTGTATAACCTCATGGGCTATAACTGAAACAACCTCAGATAACAACAACAAAAATTACAATTGCCAGTGGAAATAAGTAATCAGTTATAAGTTGGAAGAATTGATGACCTTTGTTGTACCATCAAATAACCATGGATATAGAAATTGTATTTTCTGTGCGAGAATCTTCCTTAATACTGTGTATATCAACTTGAAATGGATAATTGGGTGTGGTGAAGGGGCAACCGAATTTATAGTGCGATACATTCAGGAAGGCATCTTGATGCAGTTTGCATGGCATTAATAGATTCACTTATGAACAACTGGCTATGATCTTCCTGACATAAATGGAACCAGAGCATTCGTAATGTACAACACTACCAAGATTGGAAATCGTTCAGAGCAAACAATTGTGGTTGAGTCTGAGAGACCTGTCATGATTCCAGCTCCTAGAATCATACCATCTGGGAAGCACAACTTCTCTGTGGTCATCTGCACTACTAAAGCACACAACAGGAAGATTACCTTACTGCCAGAGTTCTTGAGGTATCTGAAGACACTATGGGTGGATCATGTGCACCTGGATGAATTCATAACAGATGGAGGATATCAAGACTTCTTGCTAACTGATCCCTCCTTCATCAAAGCTAAAAAGGAGAATTTCATCAGCATGCAAGTGTGGAAGGAGCGGTACAAAAATAATGAGTCCTATGGCCATGGTACTATCTTTATGTATCTTGATTGCATCTATCATTATCGAGGGACATAAATATGACTATGTGTCACTCATGGATTCTGATGATTTCTTCACTCCTCTTGATCCCAATAAGCAATTCAAGGATACTATACAGAAGTACTTTTTAAGAAACCAAGAGGTTCTTGTAGCTTTAAATGGCTATTCTTCTCTCCCAGAATTTGTGGAATGGAAAGTAAAGTAGGAGAAATGGAAATGTAATTGCTCATCTATTCCCCCATCATGCAGAATTATAAGTCTGTTCACTCTATAGTACCTATGGTGGATTCATCTTACCACGATGCCACATGCAATGGTTGCCTCTTGTCTGTAGCCCACGTGCTACGTCATGAAGCTTATGTAGCACACAACAGAATGTACACAGGAGGAGATAAGCTAGAAAGATGTCACATGTAATTAACACTGGGTCCTTCTACTATCATACTCTGTATTCTAGTATTTTTGTTTTTATCTTATCTGTTATTTTATAACATATGTGATAATCAGAAATAAAGTGTTAACAAACTCTTAGTTAACAGTGTAGCTATTGACAATACCTATCTCTATAATCAGGGGGGATGATACAATATAACTGCTTGTGGTTATGACATTGAAGCTCCATCAATGCTGCACACTTCACTGTATGACCTTTAAATATATAGCTCAAAAGAGGAATTCTGAGACATCTCTTTTTGTACTAAAAAGTGTAGCGGATGTATAGCCAGCATTGCATGCATTTGTCGAACTTACTAAAGCTTTTGACACTGAATGGGAAGATGTTGGGGTAGGTTCTCTGCAAATTTGGCTGCCCACCAAAGTTCCTTGCTCTTCTCTGACAGTTCCACGATGGTATGCACTATCTAAAGACGCAAATGCTGGAAGTGACCATTGGTGTCAAAGATGGGTGTATGCTCATTCCAGTGCCTATTCCTTGTTGCCATATTTCTTTTAATCTGGAATGCCACAGAAATGCATACCAGCAATGGGACTGCAAATTAAAACTGTTGTGCTACTTCATTCAAAGCACTCTCAGCCACAAACAACACGCACTCAAGTTTGGAGGATGATCAGCTTAAATCCACTAAATGCTTCACATATCTTGGTATTATTCTCACATCATCTTCTGCCATAGATGAGGAAGTACATTGGTGAGCGAAGTGAGCGTCACTGATGGAAAACTTGATATTGCTGTGCATTACGTGTCTCTATGTATCTTTTTTTATGGAGCAATAAATTTCCTACTACAACAAAAATAAGTGGATATCAATCAATAGTATCAAAAGTGACTAATCACTGAACCTCATTTACCTGGATTAGGATCCTCCTTAAGCACAGGATAGCATTCCTTCTCCAGAGGCAGACGGCAAGTCCCTGCAACAAGTGGGTGGTTGATTTAGCTAGAAAATGCCTAGTTTCTGGACCTGCCGGCGGTCAATGCTTTGACACAATTGCACTGGGGGCCCAGCCACCAAAAGTTTCTGGTGTTAGTGGAATGAAATTTATCACCACAGCATGACACGCTTTAGCATGAGCCACCTTCCTGTCGTAGCCAACTGAAAAGGCATGGCTCTGGATAGTAGAGGCTCCATTGACATTCAACTGTTGGATGGTCAAGATCACACATTGATTGATAGTTGCAGACTGACTGTGAGTCCAAAGAGGTAGATAGATATCTGTTGGGAGGCTGCTGGATCCAGGGATAATTGGCAGCACCTCCCTCTGGGTGCTAAAGCTGCAGACTCAACAATAGAGAACAGAGTGAGTCATGGCAGTGAATTCGGTCACTGTTTCACTCACAACCAATCTGGTGGTCACTGAATGGGTCAGCAGTGCCTTGGCAAACAGTATATTGTCCCATACTTGCCCATTTTAACCTCTAGCAAGTAATGGAGGAATAGCCAGAACACCCACTCGTAAAGATGGTGACCTAGAGACAGAGATGGCACAACGTTCAGCCATTTCCCATCATGATTGATGACTGAGGAAAGGGCCGGAGTATTCGAATGAGTGTCAGAGACTTCAGAGCTGACCTTGTTGTAGATAGCCTGTTCAATGGCCATGAAGAGGAGACATTGGCAAGTGGGACATCCACATTTTCTATAGTTAATCAGTTTCCTTCCAGTGTCCTTTGCTATGGTGTGAATTGTTGGTGTCAGGTGTCTATCAGAAAGTGCATCCAACATGGAGTTATTAAATGAAGAAACTACTTCTTGAGTGATGGCTAGGAAGATCTGATCGGCGAGCGAAGGACAACTTTAGAAGAGCAAGGCAGCACCAGAGAATAGTCATTTCCAATGTCCTCCAGAACTTCTCGTACTTTCCTCAGCCTTTTCACATCGCCGCTTTGTAGTGTGAAAGGAATGGGAAAGCCAAGGAGTTCAAACCCCACTCTGTTGACTAGGACCTGGGGTGGGAGAGGATTGAGGGGTCAGATGTGGTATCCCCAAGTTTGTTCAATTGAGTTGAGACTTCTCCAAGTTTAAGTGAGCCCCCTAGCAGGACCATCTTCCTTGATAGAAAGAGCAGCATATAAATTGCTGGCTGAACAACACAGTGTTCCACGATCAAGGAACAAGGCATTTCTATCAATAATTGGTTGGAGAGCAAGAGGAAAAGGTGAAGGTACAAGAGGAAGCCTTGCTGAACGCCACATGGCATTGGTTGAAAAGGATTTGCTGCCTAAAGTGGAGCAGAAGTTGGGCTCCATAGCAGGACTCTGGACAGGCCACAATGGATGCTAAGGTTTGTACCTCCTCAAACATCACACCAAAGTTGATGCTGTTGAAAGCATTACACTAGTATGTATTGACCCAACATTCACCTGCAAACATTACAGGGAAGCCATAGGTATGAATATGCATTTGCACTGATATTTGGAAATGGTTATCTGAAATCTGAACGGATTCATAATAATAATAGATTATAACAATTGTGGTAAAATGAATTCATTTTCATTAACAGGAAATCCTTCCCAAAATACCAGCAACCTCTAGGCACACTGTGCTGACCCAGGAGTTTTCAATGAATGCTGTTTGGCTTTATATGACACTGGAAACGACTGGCAGAAGCAGAGGAGTATATGTGTGTATGTATGTGTGTGTGTGTTTGTGTATGTGTGCAGTTTGTCATGCATGCTGTTTGGCTTTATGATACTGGAAATGATGACTGCATCCTGCACTGGCCAAAGAGAAGAAGCATGTACGTATGTGTGTGTGCAAATAATTATGTTACCTTGTATTACCAGCTTTGTATCTTAATGTACATTTGAGAGGAGAGAGAAGAGGTACATATGTGAGAGCTTGGATATGAGAGAGAACTTGTGTTATAGCTGGATAATAACTTGCCACAAACGCTGATAATGCAATAAAGAATCTAAAGGAAATCGTTTTGCCATTAGCTAGCTACAATGTACCAAACCAACAGAATTTTCCAGATTCGGACGACAAATTTGGAATTAGAACCAGTATCAACTCAAATCAGCAGACAAAGCTTGGCCTAATCTCTGGGAGTGTTTATCACATCATATCTTAGCTCTATCTAGCAAGAGCTAGCTACATATTGAAAATTATTCCTGTGCGTAATTGTATTTGATATAGCTATAGTATTAGGCATTATTCACCATCCTGAAGTTTCCTTTGGCCTTGGTACAGCTTCTACACAAGATCTGTCCAAGTTTCTATAAGAGAAGGAGCATCACAAAAGTCAGTAATTCACTCAACTTTGCCATTGGGATAAAAATTCAAACAGTCATTGCGGTGTGACACACTATATACATTAATTTCTGTGCGAAAGCTATAGCTATATGTATAGCTTTGGGGAAAAGAAAGAAATCTATAAAGAAAATTTAACATATCAAGCTACTACCTTTCTAAGTGCCCACAGCTTCTACGATACCTACATGTAGGATATGTTGTGATCTTGAGTGCAGCAAGAAAGCACACCACAGCTGCATCAATAACAGCTGCAATGGTCTGGGCTTGGAACAAAGAAGGAAGTCTTCGACTATAATGTTAGCTGCTAAAGCATTCCCCGATGTTCACCCCTGTTAAAGATCAGCTGCTACAGCACTAACTGCTACAGCAGTAGCGCTTATAGCAAACACCAATGAATGTTCATCCCATTCAAAGATCAGTATTGTCCAGTTATGTAGGATTGGAAAAGTCATCATGTGAATAATTATTGCGGCACATCTATGTACTAAAACCATAGCTATGCACACAACTCCTAATAATTATATTCTTGCCATGAAGGTATATACATTCTAAACCATAGCTATGCACACAGCTCTAGATACTCCAGCATTATAGCTAGTTGTTTATTTGTCAAAATCGATAAAGAAAATAGGCTTCAGAAAAGGAGAGAGAGAGAAAAGTCAAACTGTCTTTCTGAAAAAGCAGACTGAGATTGGCCATGCACACTGTGCTGACCCAATAGTTTGCCATTAACGCTCAGTTTGGCTTTATCGTACCGGAAACAGTGACTGCATCCTGCTTAGGCAGAAGAAGTGAATTGTGTGTGTGTATGTGTTTGTGTGCGTTTGTATGTGTGTTTGAGAGAGAGAGAGAGAGAGAAATAATCAACTTGAAAAATACTCTCGTGATATTTTGGCTAGATGTTCTATATAGACTACATCAGAAATAAACACATTACCTTATAATCTTTGTATCATTTATAGTCCTAATGTAAAACACTTGAGAGAAGAGAGGGGAAGCACATGCATGAGTGTTGAACTTGCTTTGAATGCTGAAAAAGCTGATGCAGTGGGCAATCTATAGGCCAAACTTTTGCCATCAGCTATTTGATTACTAAACCACTATGATTTATATGACTTACCATCAACCCAGCAAAAAAATGTGAGGACAAAACTTGAATATTTCTAGCTAAGTGTCTGAGACAATTTAAGAATTTTTATTAGCTATATCTAGCAAGATAATATAGATAGCAAATATTTGTGGTCCATAACTATAGTTGCCTATTTACTGCCTTCGTTACTAGTACTTGGCATCATCATCAAGAAGTTGCCTTAGGCTCTAGTTTAGCTTCTACACTCGATCTGTCCAGGTTTCTAAAAGAGAAAATTCATCACAAAAGTATGTTATTAATAACTAATTCTTGAAGATTTCCATTAAGATCTAGAAGTTTGAATTAAACAATCTCTAAAACATGACAAAATATATGAATGGATGACTTGAGTGATGTAAGAAAGCCACAATATCAGTCTCATCTGTAGCTATAGCTACTGCATTGTACTACACTTTCTAGGGAGGATTTAAACTTAGTCCGATGGGAATTATGCTTATAAATTTATTTTTCCCCTCTCTCTCCATCAGACCTACACTCAGCACACAATGCCCTCTCTCTCCATCACACCTACACTCAGCACACAATGCCCTCTCTCTCCATCACACCTCCACTCAGCACACAATGCCCTCTCCCTCCATCACACCTCCACTCAGCCCTCTCTCTCCATCACACCTACACTCAGCACACAAGGCCTTGCATTCACTATTAGTATTCTAGGAATGTAGTGCCAAGATATATATAGAACATTTATGACTACGTCCACAATCCTTTCCTCTCAGCCATGCAGCCAATCCTCATCTGCCTTTGCAGAAAATTTACTTTGACTGAGGGTGGGTGGGTGGGTAGGTGAGGGGTTGCTCACTTGTTTTTGGTAGTTCATCGAACCGATGATGTGACAATCACACCTTCATGGCAGTTGATATGAGTGCTGGTGTGAGTTCAGCCCAGAGCAGCTCTGACACTGCTGACAGGTTTGGCAGATGTCGATGGCCACTATGAGCGAAGGATTGGCTGCCTTTAGATGTTGGTGTGCTCTTTGTTCTTCTGGGAAGGCGTTCACTCGGCTTCAAAGAAGCTTACGGCTTGACATATACTTCTCCATGCTGTTCATCTTCTGCCAATGGGATATGGGAAGCAAGAATGTTACACATCTTCAGGACTGCATAAACGATATTTGTAGGATTTTCTCTGGCCGCCTGATGAGCAGTTGCCTTGACTCAGCTGATTGCTGGACTCAACTATCCTTACAGAAGTTTGTGGGTCATGCTGTTATGACAATCACATGTACCAGCCAGCGAAGTTTAGCACCATGATGATTTCATTATCGTGCTCCCATACTTTGCCAGAATTTCAACATGTGAGACCTTGTTCTTTAATTTGAGGTACCTGATGCGGTATGCCTCCATTAACTTCACGCACCTCCTGTATGGGCATCCAAGTCTTGCATCTGTACAGTATTGATAGACAGCAAACCAGCATGCCAACCTTGAGGTTCCTGTAAGAAGAAACACACTCTCAGAGATGTCCAAATGAAGCAGAGGTGCAGCTGATCCTGTTGTGTACTTCCTCATCTATGGCAGAAGATATTGTGAAAATAATACCAAGATATGTGAAGCATTCAGCTGAGTCATCACCCATACTTGAGTGCGTGCTGTTTGGGGCTGACAGTGCTTGATTGAAGCAGCACAACAGTTTTAATTTGCAGGCACATGTGGTGGCATGCATTTCTGTGGCATTCTGGATTAGAAAAAACATGGCAACAAGGAATAGGTTGAAGGTCACCGACGCAAGCATACACCCATCTTTGACACCAATGGTCACTTCGCAAGGTCGGATGCATGGCCACCTTAGATAGCGCATGCATGCATACCACGTGGAGCTGTCATAGAAGAGCAAGAAACTTTGTTGGACAGCCAAATTTACAGAGAAAGCCCCAACATCTCCCAGGTAGTGTCAATAGCTTTAGTAAGGTTGACAAATGGACCGCAGTAGCTGGCCGGCACTTTCCAATCATACCTATGCTCAGTGGGGTTCAATTAATTCAAAGTTGAATTAGTTAGACTGACATTTGGGTTATTTAATTCAACTGGTTTAGTTAGTTTGTCACAGTTATTTTATTTATTTAAACTGGTTTTTGAGGTCCATTGATCCATTAATTCAAAGTTGAATTAAAATGTAATTAAGGGGGCATAGACCATATTTGTGGTCACCAATTTAATGCTTCATCCATTTTGAATGGTTTTGATCTCAAAAGGTAGCTCATTCTCTGTGCTTTCCCATTATTTATAGCCTATAGGCAAAGCAGTGTTGCCATCAACATCTGGCTGACAGCCTGACACACTGGCAATAGTATATACAGAGGTGTTTTTTTTACAGCCTTCATCAAGACTTGCCATTTATATTGCTGTCAGTCAATTTCTAATAAAACTTCCCCCCCCCCCCCCCCCTTTTTCATTCAGAAGGAAAAGTGAGCTCACAGAATGAACCGTACCTCATGGAAAATTGGCTGGATTGAAAAAAGTGATCATTTATTTTGAAGAGCAAAGAGAGAGCATTCAAATGGTATAGAAATTATATACTATAGACAAAAATTGAGTAAGCAAAACTGTGAATAATGTCGGGAATACACATTTCTTTGAATCATGAGAAAATAATGTTCAAAATACAACACTCCCGGGGCAGGGGTAGATCCAGGGTGGTTGTAAACCCCTCATTTTTCTCTTGATCATGACTATCATTCTTGCACTCGTTCATCAGCAACAGAAAGACTCACCAGAAATATAGTGACTGAGCAGGGTTGACACAGGAGCTGTGATAGCCAGCGCTAGGGAAGGACCAGCTACAGATGCCATCTGAAGGTAAAGGGTGGAGCATAAACGGTAAAACCATTAATACTATAGTTCCAAACTTTCAGCATCATTTGAGTCTTCAGCTTCTAGATATCTCTTCTTCTCCCACGATTCTAACCCAGAAGATCCTTCGTAACTCTTCATCATGACTCCATACTTTCGTCTTTTGTTTGCCTTCTTCTTGACATGGAATTTAATAGTATTAATAATGCTAACAAGTAAATAGCAGTACCAATGTGGGTGTGTGTCAAACAAGTGGCCACAAAACCCGAACATAAGGTCCGGTGAAACTAAAAAAGTAGAGTTTTCAAAGCCTTCAAATAGAGTTTCCAAAGCCCACTTCCAAGGTGGTGGGAAAAACGAACATGAAAATGAAATGAACGGACTTGCCTCAAAAAAGCCAATCTTATGGTCTCTCAAAATTAGTTCATTTTAGTTGACTTGTCATGTCAATATTAGTTGAATTGTTTAGTTAAACTGTCATTTCAGTTAACTTGTCACATCAAATTTAATTGAACCCCACTGCAAAAGTGTAGCATAGGCTATGCTACACTTTTTAGTATAAAAAGAGATGTTGCTCAGAGGTCCTCTTTTGAGCTACATATTTCACGGTCATAAAGTAAAGTGTGCAGCATCGATGGAGCTACAATATCGTAAGCACAGACTATTATATCTTATGGTATCATCCACCCTGATGATTATTGATATATATACCAGTAGTTATTGTAGCTACACTGTTAACTGAGCACTTTATTTCTGTTTATCCCTTTTCACGTTCTGTTTATAATAATAATAATAATGGTAGTAGTAGTAATAGTAGTAGTAGTAATAGTAGTAGTAGTAATAGTAGTAGTAGTAATAGTAGTAGAAATAGTAGTAGTAATAGTAGTAGAAATAGTAGTAGTAATAGTAGTAGTAATAGTAGTAGTAATAGTAGTAGTAATAGTAGTAGTAGTAATAGTAGTAGTGGTGGTAGTAGTAGTAGTAGGAGTAGTGTTGGTAGTAGTAGTAGTAGTAGTAATAGTAATATTATAATAATGATAATAATAATGATAATAATAATAATGAGATGATGATAATAAAGATGATGATAATGATGATAATAATGATGATAATAAGGATGATGATAATGATGATGATGATGATAATGATGATAATAATGATGATGATAATGATAATGATGATAATAATGATGATGATAATGATGATAATAATGATAATAATAATGATGAATAATGATGATAATGATGATGATAATGATGATAATAATGATGATAATAATGATGATAATAATGATGATGATAATGATGAAAAGAAGAAAAGTTGGAGCTTCACAGAGTTGATCTCAAACTTATGATGCTATGATTATCACAAGTTCAAGCATTGAATGTACCCTCTGCTTCGATTAATACCAAGCTAATGTGTCATCTGATGGAGTTCTAGTGAAAATTGGGTTCAGCATATAAGCATCATGTATTTTTATTATTATTATTATTATTACTATTATTATTATTATTATTATTATGAAAATAAATATATTATTATTATTTTTTTACGTCTGGTTCTCCTGTTGGACGCATGTACCGGTTCACATCTGCGAAGTGTTTCTGATGAAGGCTGGAGAATCTAGTTGAAAATCGAGAGAATACAATTTCAAGTTGATTATTGTAAATTGCTAGATAATGGAGGAACAGACTTTAGCTACTTGCCCTAGCATTGATGTGGTATGTTTTTTTTGTCAGAAAAACAGCTAATCTAGGCTGTGCTAGTGCCAAATACTAGCTTATAGACAACTTAGTAGATATTAGGGTCACACCGATTCTTCTCTCAGCAAAATTTATAATTATTTCCCAGAAGAAAGCTTTAACTAGCACAATGATCTTATGGCATCCTGCTCTTCTAAGAAGCAGAAGTATCACAGAAGGTAAGATAATCTAGCTGTTCAATGTTAGGTAACCAACTAAAAGCTAGACTATCAACTGCCTAACACTTGCTTCTAGAAGGCTAGAGCTGATGTAGCTAAAGTCATTGTATCTAAATTGTGTCAACTGGGAGTTCTTTGAGAGTAATAGTAAATATGATGAACGGCTTTTATAATAATTTCCATCTTGTCCCCAAATGCAGGTGGATATGTTTGAACAAGAAACTGTAAAAGCCAGTTATTCAATGAATAAATGTTTACAATTGATTATGAATAAATTACCTGTGAAATCAGAAACCAATCTAGAGAATTTAATTGCAGTTAGGAATAATAGGAGCTGGAAATGAGTGTGAGGAGTGGCTTGACAACTGTGATGGGAGGGGAACTGAAAACAGTTCTTTGGAAGGTCAAAGAAGCTCCACTGCCATTAGGCTTCTGGTGGACACAAATATCAAGAGAAGCGTCGGCTGCTCATGTGTTCCTCTGCAAAAATGACTTCGCCCACCTAGCCCTAGAAATCATTGTCAGAGCATTCACTTGGGGCCCTGCCAAGTATTTCAGCAACTACTGCAAACAATTCCTTCAACAGAGCATGTGCCAACAATACCCTGGTTAACCACACCTGTACAATTCATAGTAAAATTATATATGAAGATGGGAAATGCCAATTTCTTATGCTATAATGCATAAATATATTACTGCCAAATAATCTGGGGTGAGTTTGCATGTTGTAAAGCATTACTGACTGTCAAAGATTAAACCTCGAGTTATGTAGTCAATTTAAAAAAAGTACAACAGGCCCAGTCATTCTCTAATCCATGTCTCCCCACTAGTTGGCATAGAACCTTCATCTTGTTTTAAAGCAGAGTCTTTTCTAGTCATTATTTAAGCCTAGGCTGGCTTCATTGCAGCTATGTAGGGACACAATTCCTTCCAGTAGTGTTGTGAGTGCATGCAGTATGCAGTGTTGTGAGTGCATGCAGTATGCAGTGTTGTGAGTGCATGCAGTATGCAGTGTTGTGAGTGCATGCAATGTGTAGTGTTGTGAGTGCATGCAGTATGTAGTGTTGTGAGTGCATGCAGTATGCAGTGTTGTGAGTGCATGCAGTATGCAGTGTTGTGAGTGCATGCAATGTGTAGTGTTGTGAGTGCATGCAGTATGTAGTGTTGTGAGTGCATGCAGTGTGTATTGCATGCATTATGTAGTGTTCTGAGTGCATGCAATGTGTAGTGTTGTGAGTGCATGCAGTATGCAGTGTTGTGAGTGCATGCATTATGTAGTGTTGTGAGTGCATGCCGTGTGTAGTGTTGTGAGTGCATGCAGTATGTAGTGTTGTGAGTGCATGCAATGTGTAGTGTTGTGAGTGCATGCAGTATGTAGTGTTGTGAGCCAGACAATTGTTATGTGGAGAAGCTTCTTGGGACAGTTGCATGGTTTTTGGGGACCTTGGTGAATCCCACAGAAGCCAAATAATTCCTTATAATTCAAAATCGTTATAAGAAAAATTGGTATGTTCTAGTTTGGAACAGCTTAAAACCACAATCATTACCGACCAGACACGTCTGGCCATGAGAGTAAACACTATCATCACAGATGGCATGCCTCCACACACATTGGAATGATTATGCCCAATCCATTTTCAGGCCAAAACATATCGTTTGAAATATTGGGTAACATAACCATTCTAATGTGATGCATAGTGAAGTCTATAATTAGCATGCCACATTGTCAGCTGATAGGCTATAGTGCTTGCACTCATAAATATCTATAAGTATGTGATCCAATGTAATCATGTATAACTTTTTTTGTTCATATGATGCTAATATATCTGGGAACTGAGATGGGTAACTGGACAACCAACTTGTGTACATGCATTGGCTGCCATGGTAATGACCATTGAACTTTAAATCATACTTCTTGTAAAAAAATTAATATTCTAGTAATATCTCAACAATGCTCCTCTCAATTTTTATAGTAAAGAAATTTTTCATCGTGGCCCCAAGCAGCTATACCATAATGACCTATAAACTAAAAGCATTACCATTAAACACTTGCATAATTTGGTCATCAACACAACTGCTATGAAAGTAGTGCCAAGAAAGAGTGAGATTTTGTGCATTTCGTGAGACCCTCCATATGACTAAAAAATGATTCTTGCATCTTTCCAATTCTAAAAACTCATGAAATTTGTTCCACAGTCTGTGAGGATTTCATCTGTTATTCCAAATTGGATAAAGAGTACTATCAGTTCAACTGCTGCCTGTCTTCTGTTGGAAAAGCTTCCAGGCATCTAGCTGTGCCATCAACTGCTACAAGGATGTGTCTGTGTCCAGCTTCAGTTCTATGAAGGGGTCCAACTAACTAGGTCCACTCCTATCCTCGCAAACGGGGTGTTGATGACTGGGAGATGTTGGAGAGGGTCTCTCTGCTTGGAGTAGGCTGACTTCTGGCATTCTGGGCATGCAAGGCACAGCTTCTTTACATCTGTAAGAACTCTGGGCCAATAGCATTCATCTAGAACCCTCTGAGTGGTCCGGTCTCGCCCCAGGTGGCCAGGCCTATGTGCCAGGGACAGCACCAATGTCTGGTGTTTTCCCAGCACTCATAACTGTAGCGTTTCTTCTCCTAGTCTGTCCTTTGACTGTCTCCAGAGAAGGTTGTTCAAAACAACAAACTCAGTGTCCTCCTTCACAGACTTCTTCCAGCACTGTTTTAACAACTCAACTGTTTTCTGCACTTTTTGGAATTGTAGTCCAGTGGGTGTCTTTCTTTGTTGATCATGAAAAGAGCTGTAGCCTTCCGACGACCGGCTGTGCTGCTGGAATGGTTGTCTTTTCTTGTGACTGTTCTGCATCTGACTGTTCTTCATCTGTGTGAAGGGTTATCTGATCTTCACTGGCTTAGTCTCACCATGGCTGGTCGTCTCTTTCATCGAACTCTTCTTTTTCTGGCTCTGACTCTGTGGAACACTTTAAAAATTCCAAATTTTGCCATGACAAACATCAATAAAGTCTCTCTCTGTTACTCAAATAACAGAAATGTCTTTACTGGAGCAATCCAGTTGAAGCCCTCATAGCCAACTATCAACATACTCTAATACCTCATTCAAACTACACAGGGGGGGAATTGTACTTAATTTAAAACATGACCTTTTTTTAAAAAAGAAGAGAATTCTAGATGCATCCATGCGGACCACAGCCAGTGAGATGACTCTTTACCATTTACAATCATGTCCACCAATAGGTTGAGGTTTCCCTTTCAATCACAGCATTTCAACCAAAATACTTCAGTCTTCATCAGGGAAAGTTTAAAACCTAAAACAATGCAATGCATCTACACTCACAGGCAACATGTTTGACACAAATGGACATGATTCATAATCCTTCGTCGAGTCTTTTCTAACAATGACTACCCACTAATGTTCGTTCACTCGGCTTCAAAGGAGTCATCTGAGGGAGGAAGGAGAGAAGACAAGGAAGTGGAAGAGAATAGAGAGTATGGATATCAGACGTGTCTGTGGAGAATTTGATAGCAGGGTTGTTTTTAAATAAAGCATGACATGAAGATCTCAATTTGCCAGGGTCAAAGATAAATTGGACACTACCAAGAAATCATCAGTTGTGTGTATAGAACTCTCTGCAGCTGTGGAAAAGTGTAATTGGTGAGAAGAGGAGGTTGGAACAGTACACAGGAGAATTCCACCAACCAAACAACAGATATTTTGGTAGCAGTACAGTCCCCTTTGAATTCTGTAATGATTTCCCAGTAGCGAGAACTTCACAAACCAAAGATCAGTCTGCATCAAGATGAGTTAAAAAATTAAAAAATGCAATGCAACCACACTCGCTGGTAATGCGATTCACACAAGAAAATTCATGTCATGATCCATCTGAATACCAGAGTGTACAAGCATAGCATCACATCACACAGACAATGATGGGCATGGTTTCATGTGTTGACACCCAACAATCGGGTAGTTCCAGCCCTATATCACAGTGATCCTTAGATGGAACATGACACATGGATGTGAAATGCCTCTTTTGTGAACAATTTTCTCATGTTCTGGCTCTATCAATCACTGATATCTCATCCCACAAGGTTGTCAACAGCCACTAAGATAGAGACAGAGGAGTGGCAACCATTCAAGTAGACCTGAACAGGGAGACTGACCATTTTGGCCAAGCAATATACACTTGCTACCGTTCATCTGCTCGGCTTCGAAAGAGTCACTGGAG
Organism: Cladorhizidae sp. MBARI D1340-BT2; assembly: GCA_028752905.1. Classification (NCBI taxonomy): domain Eukaryota; kingdom Metazoa; phylum Porifera; class Demospongiae; order Poecilosclerida; family Cladorhizidae; species Cladorhizidae sp. MBARI D1340-BT2. The sequence continues at coordinate 14,212,054 of JAQNBH010000013.1, forward strand.
GAGGGAGATAAGATAACAAGGAATAGAAGAGAAGAGAAGGCTGGCCTAACGAGGATATCTGTGAGAATATTAATGTCTAAGTCATTATCTTTAAATTGGAGCATGGCATTAAGATCTTAGCATACCAGGGTCAGAGGTAAATTGGACACTACCATGAACTCAACCATTGTTTATAGAACTTCCTGAACTGTGGAAAAGTGTACATTGGGTGACAAAGAGAAATTGGAGACCCGAATCAAGGAGCTTAAAAATGCATGCATGGAAGGGAGAACTTGAAAAATCTACTATTGCAGAGCATGCATTGAACCAACACCATCTAATCATTTGGAAGATCATCAGTGATTGATAAAGCCAGTAAATGGAGGAATGACTTCAATTTGTGTTACACTCAAGGATAAGTGCTTCAATCGAAAGGTAGGGCTGGCTCTACCCGATTGTGGGTCTCGACTATCACGACTACACATATGGAACTACGCCCACCATTGATTGTCTGATGTACTGTGTACCAATACACTCAGGTATTCAGACAGATTATGAATAACATGCTTTTTGTGTGAAACATATTTCCAGCAAGTGTGGATGGGTTTCATGTTGTTGTTTTTATTAGTCCTGATGAAAACCAATTGGAATGTGGGCAATAAAAACAAAGCCCTGATGGAATAAGAAATCTACGGAGTTCATATTTTGTTGTTGTTGTTGTTGTTATTATTGTTTCTTTGGTTTCATTTGTTTCTGTTTCACCATGTAAGCGTTGTGAAAAATAAGAAGAGTTTTTTTTTTTAATGACATATAATTGCCAACCTTCTTCCTTACAATTACAGTGCCCTGTTACCGGAATGTATGTTGTCTAGTTCTTGTAGTATAGCTACATGTACTCTGTATTATCTCTCTATCTGTTCAATTAACTTTTATTGTTGTGACAGTTTGTATAACAGTTCTGTATCGACTTGAAAAAGGTCATTTTGATAATAGACCATTGAGGAAGCCATCTTTATTCACACAATGCTTTGTGTCTCCTCCGTCATGCCTTCTCCATGCCAAAGTTATTATACAATCTCCGCACTTCTCCCTGATTTTCTTCTCCGTTAAAGCTCAAAGAATTTGATCTATTCAGTGTGCCATCCTCAGCAATATCACCGATGTTAGCATCCCATCTCACAGTGATACTTGGCTACAGGCCTCTTTGCTGGTCAAATTTGGTGGCCATGGGATCAGAAGTGCTGTCATGTTGGCTCCATCGGCTTTCCTGGCATCCGCTTCAGGTTCCCTCAATCTAGTTCAACCGAATCTTGCCGAGTAGATTTGAGGGCTGTAGTGATCCTGCTTTTTAGTTAGGTATGGAGGTGTGGAGCAAAGACATAAATGTTCCCAGTCCCTCAGATGAGTCATTGTTTTCCCAAAAGTGTTGGGACACTCTGCATGTGAAGGCCTGCCTAAATAAGCTTGTGGAAGGAGTACCGGATGATACTGCTCGTGCTCGTGTTAGAGCCGCTACCAAGAATGAAGCAGGTGTCTGGCTCCATGCCCTCCCTATGTCTGCAGTTGGTTTGAGGATGGATGACGATGTGATTCGTGTTACCACAGGTCTTCGTCTTGGTGTACCACTTTGTAGTCCTCACCAGTGTCTTCAGTGTGGACCTCCAGTTGACCAGCAGGGTACTCATGGGCTCAATTGCAGAAAGAGTCAGGGCCGCCACTCTCAACACATTGCTATTAATCTAGTGATCCAAAGATCACCAAAATCCCCTCTTACCTGGAACCAGTAGGCTTGGATCGTGATGATGGCAAATGTCCTGATGGTGCCACAGTTGTGTCTTGGAGGAATGGGAAGGTTCTGGTTTGGGATGCCACATGTTCAGACATGTTTGCTCCCTCTTATGTGGATTTGAGGTCTGGAGATCCTGGAACGGTTGCCAACAGAACTGAATTCCTGAAGAAACAAAAGTATCATTCAATCAGAGACACCCACTATTTCGTTCCTCTGGGCTTAGAGACCACGGGTGTATTTGGTGACGAGGCCATGTCCTTTATTAAGGAGTTGGGCAGGAAAATTAAGGAGGAGACTAGGGAGGCTAAGGCCCATTTCTACTCCAATGGTTGTCAGTAGCAATACAGCATGGAAATGCTGCTGCTGTGCTGGGAACATCTCGGGTGCAGAAAACGTCCGACTACTTTTAACTTATTATTATAATTATTGTTATCATTATTTTATCATAATTAATTATAATTCGCATGACTTAATTAGGTGTGAATGGACTCTGATATTGCCTATTTATCATATGTGTAATATATAAATAATAATAATAATAATAATAACAATAATAATAATAATAATAATATTAATAATGACGACGACAACAACAATAACAACAACAATAATAATAACAACAACAACAGTAATAATAATACGACAACAACAATAATAATGATTAGTACATTGTGGTTGAGAAGTGATTTGTCACATAAGATTTGAGCCAGTTGGGTTTGGATAATATCTATGGTTGGAGAATTCCAAGTTGGAATGACACGAGAGAATCTAAAGGTTAAAAAGGTTTTTACAAAGGAAGAATTTGGTTATGGGGAGTGACAGGGAAGAAGGTGAGAGAAAGAGTTGGGAAAACGATAACAGATTGTTCTTCTGTCTGATAGAGTTTGCCAGTTTAAGGAGGCAAGCAGAGATGGGCAGTCTAATGGCCACTGCTTGGTAATGATTATACCTGCGGATTTCTTACACCTCCATCTAGCAATTTAGTTGACTGACAGGGATTCCAGACTACACACTAGTCCAACTTTGGTAGGATGACTACGTGATAAATTTGGTTCTTGACTTGAGTGGGGATTGGTGAAGGTTCGGTGGATGGGACCTTTTACCTTCTTGCAAGTGTTCTTGATGTGGTTAGACCTGGCCATTGTTGCTAGTGGCAACACGGTATTTTATGTGTCATACATAGAGATGGGAAGGACATTCACTCCGATGTTGATTGGGATTAGACTGCAAGATCAAGTCATTGAAAGCAATCATTTTAGAGTGGTTTGGAGTTAGGTGACGGGCTTGCATCCAAAATAGAATCTGATTATAAGTTGAGCTGAGAGATGTCTGAGATAGAGTTCATAAATATTTTAAACAATAGGGGTCTCAGAATGGAACCCTGTGGGACATTCGATGTCATTGGTATTACATATGGATCCATCCTGGATAACTCACTGCTGTCTGTTTTGATATAGTCTCTTATCCAGAGTTAAAGAGGGCCAAAGATGAAAATCTTCTGTAGAGAGTTGACAATTTGCATGTGTGGAGCACAAGCTACTTGGTGGAGATTTTATAGGTAAAGGGTCCATACTTTTAAATAAGCATTTTGTCTCGTCTATTCAGTATTGTATCTATCTATCTATCTATCTATCTATCTATCTATCTATCTATCTATCTATCTATCATATCTACTTCTCCCCACACATAATATGGCATGATATGGCATATAATATGCTAATTGTATACCAGAAGACTCCAAATTGTACAACTCATTGCAGTGCCTCAGTAGAACACCACCAAACACCCATAAATGGGTAAAGGTCATTGATTCAATAAACACATGTATGCATGAGTCAAGGTCCTGACACAGATGGATGGTTATAAAGGGTGTGGCGAAGAAAGGAAAATTCCATTTTCCTTTGAGTCCAGGTTGTTACCCTGCATCAGAACAGACGCAACTAAGGAGCCTGACACCACACCCAAACACATTGCTTTACTAGTAGGTGTAGCTGGGCTAAGCTGTTTTGTTTTAACAGTGGATATGATAATATTAATATAGTCAGCACAATCTCATTACAATGCCAAGAATTGGGTGGGCAATGCAACAATATTGCCTCTGGAGACTTATACCATTTAACAATTCGGTAAAGGGTCTATACTTGAGCTGGATATTAACTATGTCGACTAGACCGCATGGGACATGTTGTCGTGTTAGCCACTTTATTTTACACTAAGACACTTATTGTGAGCTATGCAGGACAATGTCATATTTTATCACAGGCACCCTGTGTTCAATAAGGAATAAAGTAAACTGGCCGGTGAAGTCACAAGCAGCTACTGGTAATGGACTGCCGTGTGCTGACATGTGTCCATAATAAGGGCTATTGTGTAATAGGTGTTTATAAAAATAGACATGAAGATACCGACACGTCGATCTGCAGGAAAGGGAATGATGGATGTGGCATGAACCTAGGAAGACAAGAATGATGGCCACATTCGTATCAGTTTGAACAATGACTTTCTTCCGCAGCTAGGCTAGACCCTTTCCATGTGACAGGGTTGGGAGATGCTTGGTGCAAAAATTGCACCCAAGCTGGGGTATAGGTAACCTCATACACATGGAGTTCTGACAGGTCATGATGGTGTGGATGACATTAGGACTAATATGAATGTGGCAGATTAGGAGGAAGGAGGATGATGATGGAGGTGGCAGTTCTTACATTAGTTGCGGACTTGACCTCAGATCCTGTGACTTGAAACGCACAGGGCTTCTAGCTCAGACTACTTCTCTGCACATAGTGCCTTTCCTCGCCACCTTTGTGAGGACAGATGGGACCTTATCCACCTCACCCCAAGGACTGGAAGTGGAATGAATAGTCATGAGCAGGAATTAAAGAATTGATGAGTGAAGCTCGCTGGGTGGGTGTGGTGGCAGTTGAAATTCCCTGTGCTGAAATCATTTTAGCGACAGTTGTAGTTACCTATTTTTCGTGATCCTATTTGTTGGTGGCTTGGCTTCATGACACTGACAATGTCATCTTCAAACCCCCAACACTGAAGATTGAGAAAAGCAATACTACTACTGCCTGCCCCAAAAATCTGTATTGGCAATGAGGCAAGAATCATTAAACTGTTCCTAGAAGCAGTTTCAACAACAGAAGCAGGTCTCCCTACACAACCCCAAGAGCATCAAGCCTCCTCTCAGTGCACTTGAACATCCACGCCGACCCTGACCTGGTCTTTCCAGTCTGTAACTGAGCTGACTCAATCCCAGAAATGGTGGATTTCCATACTCCTAACATAACCGCACCTATCGTTGCTCCTTCCTAGAGCTGGTGGAATGTAAACCTGTGCAGCATTAGAACTTCTACATAGCAGATTATGAGGCAACAAAGAATGCTGCAAAAGACCTTCCTTCTACTTAATGGCAAAGACTCGTAGATATGCAGACTGCAGGTGAGAGGTGCGGTCAAATATGGCATTCCCCCACCCCACTCCCATTCCGAAGCTTGGCTAACCACATAACCATCCTGTGAGATGCACACAGCCTAAGTGATTACAGAGAAACCAAGACCACGGGGCAACTGGGGTCATTCTCTGCCACACCCAGTTAATTAAATGATGAGTATAATAATGCTTGGTAGTAACCACTGACTCCACCCACTCCAACTGCAGGGTTTGTTTAACGATCACGAACTCCCAGGAATTATAACAAGCACTTCTAACAGCATCGTGTCAGGGAACGCCATCGAATGCCCAGCAGGCCCATTAAGTATGGCCATGAACAGCATGCCGACAGAGAGTATAACATCATGTGAGTCACTCGACCGATGTAGAGCACCAAGAGAAGACTCAAACTTCTCACGCAACTGTGGCATTCTGAGCATTAACCAACTTGAGTGATGCATACCTGACTAACACAGCATCCACCCAGAGGCTGGTCATCCTCCAGGATGAAAGGGCACACCATGGCAGTGCCCCTTCCTCATGAGATGCTTAAGTGCTTAAGAAGATGTAAGATTCCAGGTGGAGGTGGGGGTGGTGGGAGGGAGATATGTCATCAACTTACGAAGCCAAACAAGCCAAGAGATGGTTGAGTGGGCTAAGAATATCTTTATAATGTGTATGCGTACGAAAGATCCAAGAAAGGTTGCTGCATACCTGACTAACAGTGGAGTAGGAATAAGGGGGGGGGATGTTTAGTGCCCCCTGAATAAAATCAACTTGCATACAATATGTAGTATATTTGAGAACAGGTGCTGGCCACGCCCCCAATGTGAAACATCTTCCTACTCCAGTGAGCAGCTTCTACTCTGTGACTTTGGCAGGATAAAGGTAGCTAAGTAACCCTAAGGATAATAAGAACAACTTCCAAACATAGAAAATGGCAGGTGAAGTTTTTCTGGTGGTCCCGCTCGACATTACTGAAGCCTGTGACACCTGGCTACATGCACTCCGTCTGAAGCCCATGAGACCCGGCTACATGCACTCCATCTGAAGCCCATGAGACCTGGCTACATACACTCCATCTGAAGCCCATGAGACCTGGCTACATGCATTCCATCTGAATCCCATGACACCTGGCTACATGCACTACATCTGAAGCCCATGAGACCTGGCTACATGCACTCCATCTGAAGCCCATGACACCTGGCTACATGCACTCCATCTGAAGCCCATGAGACCTGGCTACATGCATTCCATCTGAAGCCCATGACACCTGGCTACATGCACTCCATCAGAAGCCCATGACACCTGGCTACATGCACTACATCTGAAGCCCATGAGACCTGGCTACATGCACTCCATCTGAAGCCTATGAGACCTGGCTACATGCACTCCGTCTGAAGCCCATGAGACCTGGCTACATGCATTCCATCTGAAGCCCATGAGACCTGGCTACATGCACTACATCTGAAGCCCATGAGACCTGGCTACATGCACTCCATCTGAAGCCTGGCTACATGCACTCCATCTGAAGCTTCTAAAGACCATACAGACAAGAACGTCTTGACCAATTCTAAAAACCAGAGATGGGAAGCAGAACAGGCTGATAATATGTATACACAACCTGCCAGAATTAACACCGCTATGTGCTAACATGGTTCTTTAGCAATGCTCCAGCCCATCATGCAAGGAAGTGGAGTGGAATCTCCTCGCAGCATATGCCTAGAGCCACTTAGAGTTGCCAAGTTTTAGCATCCTCCCACCTCCACCATCCTCCCACCTCCACATCCTCCCACCTCCACCATCCTCCCACCTCCACTATCCTCCCACCTCCACCATCCTCCACCATGCTCCCACATCCACCATCCTCCCACCTCCACCATCCTCCCACCTCTAGCATCCTCTCACCTCCACCATCCTCCCACCTCCACCATCCTCCTACCTCCGCCATCCTCCCACCTCCGCCATCCTCCCACCTCCACCATCCTCCCACCTCCACCATCCTCCCACCTCCACCATCCTCCCACCTCCACCATCCTCCCACCTCCACTATCCTCCCACCTCCACCATCCTCCCACCTCCAGCATCCTCACCTCCACCATCCTCCCACCTCTAGCATCCTCTCACCTCCACCATCCTCCCACCTCCACCATCCTCCCACCTCCAGCATCTTCACCTCCACCATCCTCCCATTTAACATCTTTGCACCACCAGCACGCATCCACTTCAACAATGAAGAGGCAGTGTATCAGCAACTTGCTGCCTCCAAGTGAGTATACCAACTCTAGGTGTCAAGCATAACCAGATGCTGACATTCTACCAGCACTTGGAAAACCTGAGAGCCAGTTACAGCCGAATATCACTCATCTGCCCCCCTGTGTAGGTCATTCATCTGCCCCCCTGGTTGGCACAGTGTAGGTCACACATCTGCCCCCGTGGTTGGCACAGTGTAGGTCATTCATCTGCCCCCCTGGTTGGCACAGTGTAGGTCATTCATCTGCCCCCCTGGTTGGCACAGTGTAGGTCATTCATCTGCCCCCCTGGTTGGCACAGTGTAGGTCATTCATCTGCCCCCCTTGTTGGCACAGTGTAGGTCACACATCTGCCCCCATTGTTGACTATCTTCTCCATTTGGTGTAGGTCTGCTAATTATGTGATATGCAGCTTCTAGTTATGCAATGTGCAGCTGCTAATTATACATCACTAATAACTACTATCTACACAATAAATCTCATTCCACAAAAAGACCAAAATTGGATGGCAAAAGTGCAGTCATCCAGAACATTGTTAAACACTGAATCACATGAAACTTAATAGAGCACTCCGAAATGGACACTGCTGGCAACAATGAAAGCATTGAAAGGCAAACTACATCCAACACAATCAAATCCACTCCCTCAAGTAAGTTTCTTGAATTTGGGTTAATCAAGTCGACCTCAATGTCTTTGCCACGAGAAAGTTTCGCTAAAGGAACACACAGTGTGGTTTCTTTCAGCTATTTTGGCTGAATGATGTAATGTGGGGGTAAACATGGCTTCACAACTAACCCAACAACTGGCTTGAGTCATTGGGAAAGGCCATGTGGACATTTCAACATCATCGTAAAAGTGGTTGTGAGCAGGGAAGTGGCTATGAAGTAAGATAAACAAGAGAGAAGTAAACAACACTCACTCAGAGACCACTGCAAGCTTGAGAAGGGAAGACAATGGCTAATGAGCTCTTTCCCTGTATTGAATAGCTTGCACAACAAGCTATTCACCTCCCTTGCCATCAGGAGGGTGACAACTGTTATCACTGCTATTGTGGCATCAAAGGAATAAAGGCTTTCTTGTAGCTCGCACAATGCTTACACACACACATGCCTATACAGGTCATGAGGTGCAAAACGAAGAGCTACCACATGTGGTGTTTGTGAGTGCTGACAAGCTTATTGGTATCACTGACTGAGCAAAAATCACACATTAGTAATTAGTAAACTGTTTGAAGCATCATTCTTGCTACATCAGGCCCACAGCCACCGGATTTGAAGTGGTCAGGTTCTGGTTGATTCCCCCATGAGTGGTTATGGTGATTTGCTGAGGCAGGAAATGTGCAGTGTCCTCTAATATGTGATTTAAAAATAATATGAGGAAGGAAGAAAAAAAGGAATAACTATAAGTAAGCACAGCAACCTACATAATTAAGGGGACACAGCAAACGTGTTTCTTCAACCACACATAATTAAGAGGACACAGCAAACATGTTTCTTCAACCCCACATATTTAAGGAGACACAGCAAACATGTTTCTTCAACCCCACATAATTAAAGAAACACAGAGAATGTGTTTCTTCAACCCCACATATTTAAGGGCACACAGCAAACGTGTTTCTTCAAACCACATATTTAAGGAGACACAGCAAACATGTTTCTTCAACCCCGCATAATTAAGTGGACACAGCAAACGTGTTTCTTCAACCCCACATAATTAAGGGGACACAGCAAACATGTTTCTTCAACCTCACATAATTAAGGGGACACAGCAAACATGTTTCTTCAACCCCACATAATTAAGGAAACACAACAAATGTGTTTCTTCAACCAAACATAATTAAGGAGACACAGCAAACGTGTTTCTTCAACCCCACATTTAAGTGGACACAGCAAACATGTTTCTTCATCCCCACATAATGAAGGAGACACAGCAAACGTGTTTCTTCAACCCCACATAATTAAGGGGACACAGCAAACGTGTTTCTTCAACCCAACATAATGAAGGAGACACAGCAAACGTGTTTATTCAACCCCACATAATTAAGTGGACACAGCAAACATGTTTCTTCAACCCCACATAATGAAGGAGACACAGCAAACGTGCTTCTTCAACCCAACATAATTAAGTGGACACAGCAAACATGTTTCTTCAACCCCACATAATTAAGGAGACACAGCAAACGTGTTTCTTCAGCCCCACATAATTAAGGGGACACAGCAAACATGTTTCTTTAACCCCACATAATTAAAGAAACACAGAGAATGTGTTTCTTCAACCCCACATATTTAAGGGCACACAGCAAACGTGTTTCTTCAAACCACATATTTAAGGAGACACAGCAAACATGTTTCTTCAACCCCGCAGAATTAAGTGGACACAGCAAACGTGTTTCTTCAACCCCACATAATTAAGGGGACACAGCAAACATGTTTCTTCAACCTCACATAATTAAGGGGACACAGCAAACATGTTTCTTCAACCCCACATAATTAAGGAAACACAACAAATGTGTTTCTTCAACCAAACATAATTAAGGAGACACAGCAAACGTGTTTCTTCAACCCCACATTTAAGTGGACACAGCAAACATGTTTCTTCATCCCCACATAATGAAGGAGACACAGCAAACGTGTTTCTTCAACCCCACATAATTAAGGGGACACAGCAAACGTGTTTCTTCAACCCAACATAATGAAGGAGACACAGCAAACGTGTTTCTTCAACCCCACATAATTAAGTGGACACAGCAAACATGTTTCTTCAACCCCACATAATGAAGGAGACACAGCAAACGTGCTTCTTCAACCCAACATAATTAAGTGGACACAGCAAACATGTTTCTTCAACCCCACATAATTAAGGAGACACAGCAAACGTGTTTCTTCAGCCCCACATAATTAAGGGGACACAGCAAACATGTTTCTTTAACCCCACTTAATTAAAGAAACACACCAAACGTGTTTCTTCAACTCCACATAATTAAGGGAACGCAGACTACATCTTGTTCCTCATCGTATCAGTCCCCTCGACATGCCTTCAACAGTTGTTGCTTCAAATTAGAGAGAACTTTGAAACCCCCTGACAAGTGTCCTGCATATGGTTGCCACAGCAACATCGAGAGCATCAGAATACACTTCATGTGTTCCACTATTGGAAAATGAGAAGCAGCGCATGCTTGCTTAAAATGACTTGGCACCTTTCGTCTCCTGGCTCGCCAAGGTTCCTCGACATCCACTTCATCTCTAGCCCTTTCAACCTTCTTCCAAACTATGTCATTTGTCTGCAAACCTCCACTGTTACCATTGCTATTTGGTGAACACTAGCCAGCTTGAGTTGTTGTAGGCTTATAAATAAGCTTGTCAGTTTGCTGTGGGATCAACTCTGACAGGATGGGACCAAAAAGGGAAACTTGAATACATGCATATTATTCCACACACTATGAATTCTGGCTTTCATCTCATTATCAGATGTTGCACACATTGCTCTCTCCCAAAGCAGCATGAAGTTACTGCCTTTGATAATATGCAGGCCAGAAACTCAGCACAGACAGTGCATGTTGTTGGGCACAGGGTCCTCACACCAACAGGTGCATTGCTAACAGTCTCTTCCCACATGAGTCATTGTCTCCATTTTGGAGAGAATCTGATTAGCTTCACCACTTCAAAATATGAGTCCCGGCCCCCTTCATATGTAAATGAGTCCTGACTCCCTTCATATGTAACTGAATCCAGGCCCCCTTCAGATGTAACTGAGGCCAGGCGCCCTTCATAAGTAACTGAATCCAGGCCCCCTTCACATGTAACTGAGGCCAGGCCCCCCTTCATATTAACTGAGGCCAGGCCCCCTTCATATGTAACTGAGTCCAGGCCTCCTTCACATATAACTGAGTCCAGGCCCCCTTCATATGTAACTGAATCCAGGCCCCCTTCATATGTAACTGAGGCCAGGCCCCCCTTCATATTAACTGAGGCCAGGCCCCCTTCATATGTAACTGAGGCCAGGCCCCCCTTCATATGTAACTGAGGCCAGCCCCCTTCATATGTAACTGAGTCCAGGCCCCCTTCATATGTAACTGAGGCCAGGCCCCCTTCATATGTAACTGAGGCCAGGCCCCCTTCATATGTAACTGAGTCCAGGCACCTCTTCATATGTAACTTGAGTCCAGGCATCTTACAGCAACATTGAGGGAGTGTCCAAAGCAGTTTGTACACATATCCCAGGGTTTCTATTCATCTTGTTATCCTAGCCTCTGCTCCAGCCCTAGTGCTCTGCCTCCCTCATAGCAATGGCCACAGAGCTGCACCAGCCTCTGCTCCAGCCCTAGTGCTCTGCCTCCCTCATAGCAATGGCCATGGAGCTGCACCAGCCTCTGCTCCAGCCCTAGTGCTGCCTACCTCATAACAATGGCCATGGAGATACCAGCCTCTGCTCCAGCCCTAGTGCTGCCTCCCTCATAGCAATGGCCATGGAGACACCAGCCTCTGCTCCAGCCCTAGTGCTGCCTCCCTCATAGCAATGGCCACAGAGCTACACCAGCCTCTGCTCCTGCCCTAGTGCTGCCTACCTCATAACAATGGCCATGGATCTACACCAGCCTCTGCTCCTGCCCTAGTGCTGCCTCCCTCATAGCAATGGCCACAGAGCTGCACCAGCCTCTGCTCCTGCCCTAGTGCTGCCTCCCTCATAGCAATGGCCATGGAGCTACACCAGCCTCTGCTCCTGCCCTAGTGCTGCCTACCTCATAACAATGGCCATGGAGCAACACCAGCCTCTGCTCCTGCCCTAGTGCTGCCTCCCTCATAGCAATGGCCACAGAGCTGCACCAGCCTCTGCTCCAGCCCTAGTGCTCTGCCTCCCTCATAGCAATGGCCATGGAGCAACACCAGCCTCTGCTCCTGCCCTAGTGCTGCCTACCTCATAACAATGGCCATGGAGCAACACCAGCCTCTGCTCCTGCCCTAGTGCTGCCTCCCTCATAGCAATGGCCACAGAGCTGCACCAGCCTCTGCTCCAGCCCTAGTGCTCTGCCTCCCTCATAGCAATGGCCATGGATCTACACCAGCCTCTGCTCCTGCCCTAGTGCTGCCTACCTCATAACAATATGGCCATGCAGGCCCGTTGCCAGAAAAATGAGTGGGGGGGTTCTGTTGGTAAATATTGGGACCTTTTGGGTCGACCCAAGGGGGAAGGTGTGGTAGGGGAATGTGCTCTCTCCTGTGCAAATATCGGAAACAAAATAAGCATTCTAAACATAATAATAAATGACTATTTATTAAGAGATTAAACTAGAGATTAAACTATCTAATAAGAGTTTCAAGTTCCATTCTCCTTGGGTGTAAGTGTCCAAATATTTCAACAACTTCATCCAGATTAATTGTTGTGTCATAATGTACATGTAAGAGTGCTAGAGATGTCAGGTTCATAGATGCTCTTAGGTAATTGTTGAGACATTTAAGTGTACTGCCACTTCTTTCGCATTCACAAGATGTTACTGGCAGAGTGCATGCGATTTGCAAGAGAATATGAATGTTTGGAAAAAATGCTGCATCACAATCCTTCAAGGCATTAGATGGTGTGGATTCTCTTTTGTGAAAGGGTACATTTGCATATCTTGATTTCCAGCGAGTGAGTTCAGTTTCTATTAGTTCTGGTGATGGCAAATCCTGGTGATAAGTTTCAACAACTGTGCTGATATCAAATTATCTTGTGGTAATCAGAGATGGTACAAGTACCAGAAGAGATGAAGCAGTTGCAGACAATGATGAGAACCTTTCATTTAAGCTAGTGCAGATATGGTCAAGGAATGGAATAGCAAGATTACTCTTGAAGTAATCAAATACTGATTCTGCTGGTGCATTACCACGGTGCTGCTGTCTGCTTGCTATCCTTGGCTTACTCGGGGTGGTGCCCACCTTATCAGCCATCAAGACAGCCTGGTCATATACTTTCTGAAAGTTTTCTTCTCCTTGCTTTTTTAGGCGACAAAAAAGAAGTTAGCCTGGCAGTTCTTGGCTGCCTTTTTCAGTTCTCTCTTTCTTTGCTGGGACCTACCAGGCATACTTGATTCTTTTGAGTGCTCACCACATGAAATGCAGCTGTCAGCTTTTCTTTAAATGACTTTTAACAAACCACAAATTAACCAACACAAATTCATTGTAGATGTACTCCATGATGTGGTTAACACCATTGTAGCTATGTGTAATTCTTTAATTAAGTAGCTTTGTGAAAGCAAGTGTGGACCCAATTGGAAAAGTGGACCCAATTAAAAGGGTGGACCCAACTGAAAGGGTGGACCTCACAGCCAGTGGGGGGGTTCTAGAGAACCCTGAGAACCCCCCCTGGCTACGGGCTTGCCATGGAGCAGCTCTGCCAGTGAAATTGTGAACCTCACGAAGCCATCCATCATTGTCTAAACAATGCTCTATGCAATGAATTGCATACATTCCCAGAAACTCCTCACTCTCCAAGGAATCCTCACTAAAACTAGAGTCAACTCTTCCTTGTGTGCTTTGTCTGGGGCCTCACCATAACAGCAAGGAATGAGGAGCTGTCCTCAAGGTCCTGCGTATCAGATGATCAGACATGAGTTTTAACATCGCATTCTGATACTCCGAAGCACTTGAACACTGTCCTCTGCCATCAAGTGAAGTACTGAATCAAATTACTGATACTTCACTGCCATCACCTCATCAGGCCAGTCTTTGCAAGGAAACAAACATTGGACCTTACCAGCTCTGCACCTCGCCTGTTCCTTGTGTGCTCTGCACAGCTAAAGCACTGAGTGTCATTTACCCTGCAAATGCAACAAGTGAAACACAACACTACATCTTGACTTTTGACCTAATGAAGAAAGGCCAAGTGCTTAACCATTAACTCTGGGTTGAGCAGAATGCGAGGTTTCAACTTTCCAAAGGAAAATGTAAACCTCATGATGGTAAGGTGCGTCAAGGCTCACTGGGGAAGTAACTCTTGCAGTGAAGTGCATGCCATTGTGGCTAAGCGTGAATACACGCTCAAGAGAAATGAAGTCAGCGGTGCACGCAATGATTTATCCACTGGTCATACCAGGTTTGGGTGTAGTGGATGTGGTCAGGGTGAAACCTTACCAACCTTACTAGCATGTGTATACATATAGTAGTTTTGTATCAGGTAAATCTTCCCACAGACTTATGCAGGTTATGAAGATTGTCTTGCTCTTTATGAAAGGGTTGATTACATTGCACATCAACCTCTGCCACTCCTGGGCGATCAGCAGGCAGGGGACATCACTTACCACTGCTATTGCACATCAACCTCTGCCACTCCTGGGCGATCAGCAGGCAGGGGACATCACTTACCACTGCTATTGCACATCAACCTCTGCCACTCCTGGGCGATCAGCAGGCAGGGGACATCACTTACCACTGCTATTGCACATCAACCTCTGCCACTCCTGGGCGATCAGCAGGCAGGGGACATCACTTACCACTGCTATTGCACATCAACCTCTGCCACTCCTGGGCGATCAGCAGGCAGGGGACATCACTTACCACTGCTATTGCACATCAACCTCTGCCACTCCTGGGCGATCAGCAGGAAAGGGACATCACTTACCACTGCTATTGCAGCACCAAACTTGGCCCCAGTCTGGAACACCTGCAGCTTCACCAGCTAGAGCACAGAGTGTATCAACACTGTACGGGGTCTGAATCTTGCAGTCCGTACACATGCATCTCTATTACAATTATGAGCGACGCATTTGACAGCTCTGGAGTTATCTAGCTGAGCTTTTCAAACAGAGCCCAACAATTATTCTTTGCAGCCAAGTTGAAGATAATCTTCGGAAAGCTGCTACTGGAGGAAATACACCTACATGTATATAGTGCTATATAGTGTTATACAGTACATGGCTATACAGTGCTATAGAGTGCTATATAGTGTTATATAGTGCTATAGAGTGCATAGTGCTAGAGAGTGCTATACAGTGCTATACAGTGCTTTATAGTGCTATATAGTGTTATGTAGTGCTATACAGTGCTACATAGTATATACAGTGCTATATAGTGCTATATAGTGTTATATAGTGCTATAGAGTGCGCTATATAGTGCTATATAGTGCTATATAGTGCTATACAGTGCTATGCAGTGCTATACAGTGCTATGCAGTGCTATACAGTGCTATATAGTGCTATATAGTGTTATATAGTGCTATATAGTGCTACATGTATACAGTGCTATACAGTGCTATGCAGTGCTATAAGTGCTATATAGAAAATATAGTGCTATATAGTGCTATAAGTACAGTGCTATATAGTGCTTACAGAGTGCTATAAGTGCTATAGAGTGCTATAATGTGTTATAATTACATGTATAGCGATTTAGTGATATATAGTGCTATAGAGTGCATATAGTGCTATACAGTGCTATAGTGCTAAAGAGTGCTATAAGTGCCATAGTGCTATACAGTGTTATAATTATATAGTGTTATATAGCGCTATATAGTGCTATAAGTGCTATATAGTGTTATATAGTGCTATAGAGTGCATATAGTGCTATAGTGCTAGAGAGTGCTATACAGTGCTATACAGTGCTATATAGTGCTATATAGTGTTATGTAGTGCTATACAGTGCTACATAGTATATACAGTGCTATATAGTGCTATATAGTGCTATATAGTGTTATATAGTGCTATAGAGTGCGCTATATAGTGCTATATAGTGCTATATAGTGCTATACAGTGCTATGCAGTGCTATACAGTGCTATATAGTGCTATATAGTGTTATATAGTGCTATATAGTGCTATACAGTGCTATATATTGATATATAGTGCTATATAGTACTATACAGTGCTATGCAGTGCTATATGCTATATAGTGCTATATAGTGTTATATAGTGCTATATAGTGCTATACAGTACTATAAGTGCTATAAGTGCTATATAGTACAAGGTGTTGTGGAATGTTTGTTGAAGACCTTCAAGAAGCCGAGTTGTGAACTGAATCAGCAGTGCTAAATACATGCTGCAGATAATTAATTGCTGACGCTAGCTTGAAAGTGAAGTTGTCGAGCACTGTTCCTTGTAAGTGTGTCTCAGCTAATTATATCAGCTGCAGGTTACTAGTGTGAGACACTTTCCAACTTGACGTCGTCGCATCCAGACCTACTCTGTACCACTTAGAAACAGGAGAGGCTGGATCATGGTCGTTTACATACACAGAGTCCGAGTTCGATTCGAGGGAAGCCATGGAAGTATCTGTGCAATCCCAAGGCAACAGATTTGGAGTTATTGGCAAACCTTAACTGCCTCTTCTTCCTCCTTGTTCTTCTGTAGCAGATGCTTCAGGTATGCTAGTTGAAGTGCCCAGGGCTAAATAAGAAAGTCCAGCACAAATAATGTGCAATGCCCGACCAAATTCTTGCACAGGAGACAGCCCTAACACTTGTTAAGCAGTTGCTCCACCCCCTGCTATGGGCAACTAAGGCAAGGGTGTGGCCCAGGGATATTGTAGGAGAGAGCTATGACCGACTGAACTAGGGCCCCAAGTACCCGGGAAATAGGTCTTCCAGAACCCATGTGCGTATTACCAGTCACCCAGGTATATTCCATGGTCACCTTGGCTAGTCCGCCAGGTACATTCCATGGTCACTATGGCTAGTCACCCAGGTACATTCCATAGTCACCTTGGCTAGTCAACAAGGGTACATTCCATAGACACCCTGGCTTGACTGGAATCACTCCAGGTCAACAACAGGAAAAAGGGGCGCAACCTTTGGGGACTCCCGCAAACATCCCACCAGAGTCTAGTCCTACCAGACATCTCGCTTGTGAAGAGCTGGTGGCAAAACCATCAAGACTCCATAACTCACCACACAAGCAGGTCACCAGGTAAACTCCTCCCATGTGGATACGGACCACTTGTGGGTGGTATTGGTCACTTCATGTTATCCATGCATGCATGATACGTGATCTTTGCTGGCAGTGCTGCCTGGACTGATGGTGAGCAGGATGCCATTGCCAACATATGCACAGGAATACAAACCACCTAATGATAAGAGGACTCACCAGAGTCAACGACAAGCAGTGCTGGAGGGCTACATAGCTGCCGAGTGACATGTGAGAGAGTAAGTGGAGAAGCAGTCATGTTTGCCTCGTGGCTAGCTAAGTGCAGGAATGTCACAAATGTTACCACGTTAAGTCTAGCCTCATGCAACCATCTTACTGCGCTGGGAAAGAGAAGATAAGCGACAAGATTCATGACCCGACAAGTAATTCTCACCTATTAGCTCCCCACATATTGCTTGTAACACACACTAATCGGCACCCTGGCAACACAACCCAGGTGGCCAATTTATAAACTGGTAAAGGGTCAACGAAAGAAAAAACTAAGCTCAGTATATCAAACCTAGCAACACAACCAAACACTGTAGACAACAACATGCATGACCAACACTGATCTTGACAGGCTTCTCTAGTGCACTACTTCACATGGCATTTAAATTGACATTTTGTAATTCAATAATTGTTGGGGTCGTACCAGTTTGTCACAGAGATGGGTAAATCGGCTTATTGACTTATTCACCCCATCCTCCCATCCAGGAAACTCGTTGTCTAGTAAATGTCACATGACTTTCATTTTTGAAATGCCCATTCCACGCCCCCCCCCCTCCCTCCCCCACCCCCTCCATGGTAAGGGTAAGTATAGCCGGGACATACATGAACAAATGATGCACAGACATGGAGTTTTGGCACATACAGCATACAAGAGGAGGGACTAGATTAAAAGCTGACAATAGCACAGGGTGTATGTTGTTCATCATGTATATATGTGTATATGTATTTACACCTAGCAAACTACAGCCACGAAAAAAAGCACAATCAAGAGGGGAAAGCGTTTGCTGCTTGGCAGAGAGTTGTAACAGTGCACAATACAAACACACAAGGCATTAGTTGACTGCAACTGAGCAAGTTGAACAGAAAGACATGCAAGAATGAACTGTTTTAAAATATGTTGCGAGGGTACATACAACTAGCATTGTTCCTTCAAGGAATTTTCCAGCTCGTTGGTGAGCCGGTTCAACTCTTGGGTGATGGCGACGCTGGTGCTCATGTAATGGCTCTTGATGATAGGGGAAGAGTTGCTCCCCCCCTCCTCATCATCTACTTCTTGCTTGACCTTGTTCACTTTGGTGTACTTTGTGTTAGCTTTGGCATCCAGACTCAGGCTTCTGCCAACTCCATGTGAGGCACCGAGATTGGGGGTTGTGGTTCCGTTAGGCATGCCTGGAGGCTGGTTGAAGTCACCCTTGCAGGCAGTTTTGAAATGAGACTCCCTGTCCAGTGTGGTCATCGGAGTCCCGAGGACGTCTTCGTAGTCATTTCCATCGTCTATCGGCAGTTGGCAAAGAGCATTGGTCAACTCCTGGATGCTATGAAATAAAAAAGAGGGTGTTAATTATGCTGCCATTATTCACAAGAGCTAAAAACAAACTCAATCACACAAAATGACACAAAATGTCCACCCCCCCCCCCCCCTCCCACCCCCTAATTCATCTTCACCTTCCTACATGTAGCTTCTCTTTCAGTGAAGAGATAGTTTTTATGTTCACTCTGAGAGCACTTGCACTTGGCTGATTAAAAAGATGGCGGAGAGTGCTTATGACTTGAACCAAGAAACAACTCTGAGTAATTGTTTTCCTTTTTTTAAATAAAAACATTTATGTATTTTGGGGGATAAAGGGGAGAAGTCTACATAGCCAGGGGCAATCTACATGGGTGCATTTCTCTACCCTTTTTTTAACGGTCATTTTTTTTTTGCATGTTGGAGTATTTCTCAATTCTTGCTCCCTATTTTGTCTCATTAATTAATAAGTATTATTCCCTATTTTGTAATAAGTATTATTCCCTATTTTGTCTCATTAATTAATAAGTATTCTTTTAACATGTATAACAGTTCTGTTGCTGCTGTTGTTAATTAAGTCAGCTCCTGGAGGGGCATCAATTAAAGTCTCCACTTAACCGGTGGATCACCAACATTATCGCGGTTTCTTTATATAGCCATGACTTCCTTACCTTTCCCTTTCAAAATACAACCTTCAAATTGTTAGAATGCAAATATGAATAGATGCAGTCTAGTATAAGAACCAGCCAGCACCATGAGGAGGGCAAATATGAGTAGATGCAGTCTAGTATAAGAACCAGTCTAGTATAAGAACCAGCACCATGAGGAGGGCAAATATGAGTAGATGGAGTCTAGTATAAGGAACCAGCACCATGAGGGCAAATATGAGTAGATGCAGTCTAGTATAAGAACCAGCTCCATGAGGAGGGCAAATATGAGTAGATGGAGTCTAGTATAAGGAACCAGCACCATGAGGAGGGCAAATATGAGTAGATGCAGTCTAGTATAAGAACCAGCACCATGAGGAGGGCAAATATGAGTAGATGCAGTCTAGTATAAGGAACCAGCACCATGAGGAGGGCAAATATGAGTAGATGCAGTCTAGTATAAGAACCAGCACCACGAGGAGGGCAAATATGAGTAGATGCAGTCTAGTATAAGAACCAGCTCCATGAGGAGGGCAAATATGAGTAGATGCAGTCAAGAACTAGCACCATGAGGAGGGCAAATATGAGTAGATGCAGTCTAGTATAAGAACCAGCACCATGAGGAGGGCAAATATGAGTAGATGCAGTCTAGTATAAGAACCAGCACCATGAGGAGGGCAAATATGAGTAGATGCAGTCTAGTATAAGGAACCAGCACCATGAGGAGGGCAAATATGAGTAGATGCAGTCTAGTATAAGAACCAGCACCATGAGGAGGGCAAATATGAGTAGATGCAGTCTAGTATAAGAACCAGCACCATGAGGAGAGCAGCTACACCCAACAAGTCTAACTAGGAGCAAGGGATTCAGAGTAATTCCAGGTAAGCACAGGTGCCTAAGCAGCTCTTTTCTGCAGAAGGGCTTCCAGCAACATCAAAGAAGGAAGAAGGCCAGGAAGAGATTGTTTGCGATTGCGATCAACAGCCATTAAAAAATAGCTCACTCCCTCATGCCAAACAAAAGATTGCAACTACCGTATACACTCGAATATAAGTCGCGACTTGTTATTTCAGCCAAATCAAGTTGCGATCTTCAAGCATTGCGCTTGTGCAGTGCCAAGCCAGTCTTGCGCTATTGTGCTAATGCAATTTTTTGGTGCATCATTGTGGTTGTGATTGTTTCATTTCAAACATTGAGCTAGGTAGTAGTTGGCTGGCAAGAGTTCCTAATCGCTATCGTAATCTACAATGAGATCATTATGTTCGATATGTTCTTCATCCTCTTCGTCCAGGAAGCAAATGGATCTTCTCCACCGCTGTCACTTCCCTCCAACAGCTGGCGAGTAGCTTGTGTAATGGCTGGGATAGCTAAAGCTGCTACTTTAGCGACTTTGAGGCAGTGAATTTCTCCATCTTCAGACCCGTTGCCTTCACAGTAATGCCACAAGCACGGAATGATCAACTTGGCAGACAAGCTATCTTAGCTAATGATAAATGACTGCACGTGTGCAAGAGCGGTGGTGTAATTAACTTGGTGTGCTACATTTGGAGTGTGGCTTTCAGAGCGACTTCTATTCAGTGTGCGACTTATATTCGAGTGAATACGGTCCTTTATAACAATATAGCTGTCTACTGGGCATGTGCAGTAAAACAAATTCAGTCTTTATTGCGTAGGGCTACATATAAAATAAAAAATATTTTTTGTGTGTGCGTGTGTATATATGTGTGTGTATGCATAATTAATGTTCGAGTTTGTAGATATATCCGCTTATGGTATGCAATCAGTTAAACATTTGGCAACAGTTGCAGAGGATACCTCAAGAACTAACCACACATGTTATCCAATCTTGCATGTTTTAATTACTCAACGACACACATGCTCCTCCGCACACGCCCACCAGCAGTCTTCTTGGTCCGTACACAAGTCTCTGCTAACATGCACAGGACACAGCTTTGGGGTACACAAGTCTCTGCTAACATGCACAGGACACAGCTTTGGGGTACACAAGTCTCTGCTAACTTGCACAGGACACAGCTTTGGGGTACACAAGTCTCTGCTAACATGCACAGGACACAGCTTTGGGGTACACAAATCTCTGCTAACTTGCACAGGGCACAGCTTTGGGGCAAACAAGTCTCTGCTAACTTGCACAGGACACAGCTTTGGGGTACACAAGTCTCTGCTAACATGCGGACACAGCTTTGGGGACAGTTAGAGCTTCTTACTAAAGCTCTACAAGCAGGCCTAGGGCTACAAGAATGACAGAAGCTCTTGAAGATGGTTTTGACACGTTTAAAAATAAAATGTAAACAAACTGCTATTATTAAAATATATATATATTTTTTACCAGTCTGCTAATTGCTACCTTCGTTAGGGATTCAAGACAAACAGGAAGTATTTGGGGGGGGGGGGCTAAAAAGAGCTGAGGACATGCTCAAAGATGAAGTGCTTGCCAAACTAGTTTAGGCTTCTTTGTTTAGGAGTCTGCCATTTTGAAACGCATACCACAATCTCTAATATTATACCTTAAATAGGTCAGCTTGTGCTTCCACGCTCTCCACCCGGCTCCGTCTCCCCACCCCGCTCCCTCTTCCCCCTCCCTCCCCACCCCGCTCCCTCTATCCCCTCCCCCCCACCCCGCTCCCTCTTCCCCCCTCCTCCCCACCCTGCTCCCTAATGGTTTCTGTAGTGAGAGGAGCTGCCAACAGGCGACCACAACCAAGAAGTGTTGTTAATCCACTATAAAGCCAGTCTACATAACAGGACACAACAGTGATATTAATGAGGTAACACCTTCTGGGTCACTAATTAACACATCCTCCACACAGAGCACAAGCACTAGGACTTAGTATGTGCTAAATATTTATACCTGCACATGCTCTGAGTAATAGTAAGACATAAACTGCCATGATGGGTTCACGGGCCTGTGTTGTGCAGGATGATCGTAACCTATATCTTTGGACTGGCTCTTCCAGCTGTTTCTGGAAGAGCTCTTCTCCTGAGGAGGGTTGCACAGGCACCTGCACCACCAGTGAGCTGCTCTGAATAGCTTGATCCTTGAGGAAAGAAATTGATTTCTTTGCCAACCTAAGTTTTGTTGTGCCAAAGGTTATGTTGCCTCGACCACAAAGGAGCTGATTTCATGCAAAAATTGCACTTCTTGTGCACTAATGAAGTCAAAACATGCCAGAGGGTTTTCCTGGAAAGTCTTAGCAAACAAAAGGGCTTACTGATTGACAGCTGACTGATAATCATGGATTCCTTATGGCTCTGTGGCATACCTCTCTTTTCATTTCTAACTCTTCATCATTAGAATGCAGAAGCAATGAGCTGCGCAGTTTGGCAGAGGAGAAGGCTCCTGAAGCAAGCAAACAAAAGCCGTGCTTCTCTTCGTCGCTCATGTCTACAAATTAAGTAATAGTCAAGAAACCCATCCTGAAAATCACACTTCTCTTGTGAAAAAGTAATAGTCAAGAAACCCATCCTGAAAATCACACTTCTCTTGTGAAAACATTTCTGTAAGCTCATGTTTTGTGTAACCAAGCAGGCTGTGTCCTGCATTATCGAGGACTCTCTCTCCATGTGGGTGATTAATAATGAGTTTTCCTGCCGTAACTCATTAACAGCACTTACTAAGCCTAACAGAGAGAATGTGGTTGAGGATATCAACAGGCAGACACTTGTATGTTGCGGGGGTCTACAGGCACAGGTGGTGGGCAAAACATCAGGACCAAACATGGCTTGATATCACACACAATCTTCTCTCCACTTGACATTCATGTCTCTGATTACTATGTGTTGACATGTGTTATTACGTGTTATTACTGCATGGAGTGTCAGCAAAGAGGTGGAATTTCAACCTTTACCTTTAGTCTTGAGTCAGGCATAAAAGATAAAAGATCCACTGGCACCCACCCCCACCATTCTCCAATCGTAGCAAAATAAAAACAATTGTGTGAGTGTGTATGGAGGGGGGTGGGGTGATTGCTTGTTAACATTGTCTATTGTTGAGTGGTGTATTTTTATGATAGCATTTATTATATATGATGATAGCTAGCATTTATTAATAGCTAGCATTTGTTTATATATGACTTATAGCTAGCATTTACTGATAGCTAGCATTTATTAATAGCTAGCATGTATTATATATGACTGATAGCTAGCATTTATTATATATGACTGATAGCTAGCATTTATTATAATTATATGACTGATAGCTAGCATTTATTATATATGACTGATAGCTAGCATTTATTATGTATGACTGATAGCTAGCATTTATTATATATGACTGATAGCTAGCATTTATTATATATGACTGATAGCTAGCATTTACTGATAGCTAGCATTTATTATATATGACTGATAGCTAGCATTTATTATATATGACTGATAGCTAGCATTTATTATATATGACTGATAGCTAGCATTTATTATATATGACTGATAGCAGCATTTGTTATATATGACTGATAGCTAGCATTAATTATATATGATTGATAGCTAACATTTATTATATATGACTGATAGCTAGCATTTATTATATGTGACTGATAGCTAGCATTTATTATATATGACTTATAGCTAGCATTTATTATAATTATATGACTGATAGCTATAATTTATTATATATGACTGATAGCTAGCATTTATTAATAGCTATATATGACTGATAGCTAGCACTTTATTATATATGACTGATAGCTAGCATTTATTATATATGACTGATAGCAGCATTTGTTATATATGACTGATAGCTAGCATTAATTATATATGATTGATAGCTAGCATTTATTATATATGACTGATAGCTAGCATTTATTATATATGACTGATAGCTAGCATTTACTGATAGCTAGCATTTATTATATATGACTGATAGCTAGCATTTATTATATATGACTGATAGCTAGCATTTACTGATAGCTAGCATTTATTATATATGACTGATAGCTAGCATTTGTTATATATGACTGATAGCTAGCATTAATTATTATATATGACTGATAGCTAACATTTATTATATATGACTGATAGCTGATAGCTAACATTTGTTATATATGAATGCCACGTCCATTAACACGACACTCATCACCAACACAAAGAAGACTTATTGTTGGCAGATAAGGACACATTTTGAACACAAGAAGACCTGCCATGCAGAAATGAAGTCATACATCAGCTATCGACACAGAACCAGCTTCTATCAGAGAAATCTTCATTTCAGACAGGACATGTTTTTTATGTTCTCAACACCATCGCCCCAGGCATGCTGCTTCAGACAAGCACACCTCTACAATCTCCCCTCTCCTCCCTCCCACCCACCCACCCTCCATTGTACGCAATAGCATACATTTTCACAGTCCATCACAAACCATACCTCAAGATTAGCAAGGAGCAGCAATAGCTCTTGATCAAGACTTGCTCAAGCATTAGCAGTGGAGCAGCAATAGCTCTTGATCAAGACTTGCTCAAGCATTAGCAATGGAGCAGCAATAGCTCTTGATCAAGACTTGCCCAAGCATTAGCAGTGGAGCAGCAATAGCTCTTGATCAAGACTTGCCCAAGCATTAGCAATGGAGCAGCAATAGCTCTTGATCAAGACTTGCTCAAGCATTAGCAGTGGAGCAGCAATAGCTCTTGATCAAGACTTGCTCAAGCATTAGCAATGGAGCAGCAATAGCTCTTGATCAAGACTTGCCCAAGCATTAGCAGTGGAGCAGCAATAGCTCTTGATCAAGACTTGCCCAAGCATTAGCAATGGAGCAGCAATAGCTCTTGATCAAGACTTGCTCAAGCATTAGCAATGGAGCAGCAATAGCTCTTAGACTTGCTCAAGCATTAGCAATGGAGCAGCAATAGCTCTTGATCAAGACTCGCTCAAGCATTAGCAATGGAGCAGCAATAGCTCAATTGATCAAGACTTGCCCAAGCATTAGCAATGGAGCAGCAATAGCTCTTGATCAAGACTTGCTCAAGCATTAGCAATGGAGCAGCAATAGCTCTTAGACTTGCTCAAGCATTAGCAATGGAGCAGCAATAGCTCTTGATCAAGACTCGCTCAAGCATTAGCAATGGAGCAGCAATAGCTCAATTGATCAAGACTTGCTCAAGCATTAGCAATGGAGCAGCAATAGCTCTTGATCAAGACTTGCTCAAGCATTAGCAATGGAGCTCTTGATCAAGACTCGCTCAAGCATTAGAAATTCATTAATTTTATCACCACATACTATTTTGTGATTTCCTGTCTCTACTCAAAATTTAACCCTTAATGTGTAATTTCCTGTCTCTACTAAAAATGTAACCCTTAATGTGTGATTTCCTTTGTATACACTCAAAACTAGTTGCTAATTGAGTTATCATCTGGGGTCTTGTTCTGTCGGTATGCAATAGCAGCTGCAAGGGAGCTAGCATGGTGCTGAAAATCACTTCTGTTAGACAGTGTGGTTAACCTAAGCTGCATGCTTGGTTTGTTCATGCTACAGTGTATACAGGCATCCAAGAGCTAGGCACATCTAGATTTACCAAAGGGAATGCCCAAGAGTTGATATCTATCTAGCTTTTGTTCACTAAATAGCAACAACATGCCTAGATATCTAAGGCATTAGATGCAGTTAGATGTTACAAGCTTTGTACACTGGCCATTGACATATACCCCCTAGAAGCTCCCCAGACCTGCTTCCTCAGCACACTAATTAAATGCTTATCAACTCGGAGTGGGCTACTTTTGGGTAATACCTAGAAATGTAGGCATGACCCCACCTGTGTCCATGGCAACATGTATGACTCATCGATTTAGTGCCTGCCAGCTCCAAAGGGCCGAGATTAGTGCATAGCTACCGCATGTTCTAAATATACCTCACGAAGGCCCTTCAATCTTCACTCTCTAGGACATTCTTGATTGGAACATTCAACAGCCAGAGCAATTGCCTTTACTAAGAAAGAAGAGCAAAGCCACACACACATATCATTCTTGCAGATTTGCTTAAGTGGTATGCAATATCATCACATCAACTCATTAATTGGCTGACAGCAATTGGCGTTCGTTTCCATTGAGGTGGATGGGCAGCAAGTCCCTCCCCCAGGTTCCTCCCCCATGCAGCATTGATTACGGTGTAATTGGCTCCATGGTAAGCTGATCCTTAGCCATGTATATAGAACAGTTTAGTTTGAAACAAGAATAAGTGCAAGTGTATATCTGATTGCAATACATCTTCTGTCTCACACCTGATAGCTATGTATATCTATATATCTATAACTACCTGATGACTGGTGTGAACTTAGGGCTGTGTATATGCCATTAACACGCTTTTCTCTCATCGAACATTGCCAGGGAGACTGTGTGTGGCCTTGGCTGAAGGGGCACGGCTGCTGGGAGTCTTTGTTGCTGTGCAATTGCATGATAGCTCACAAATGTGACACATTCTCAAGCCAATTAGCTTTCCTGGAAGAACATCGACATTGCTTGTCCATGGCATCCCATCACTGTGATGACATCATCATTACCACACACATCAGTACAGGGCTTCGGCTGGTGTTATGGCTAGGGCAATGGCTAGGACTAGGGCAGAAGTTAGTAAGGCCTAGGGCAAGAGCTGTAGTAATGAAAGCTAACAAAACTCATGATATCATCATGATGTAATGTATTGCTAATTCTCTTCAACTGGGAGGTAGTTGGCCACCAAAGGTCACAAATATCATCACATACTCACTCAGTGATCTCATGCTGCCTTAATGAGGTTATGCTGGTCTCAGTATTTGCAAGATTGTCACCACACATGCACACTTGCACACACGAGCAGTGCACGCGCACACATGCACACACACACGAGCCATCAAGCCTAGCGACATCAGGCTCAGAAACCACACCAGCAGGTGGATTATAATTAATAGATTCTGGACTATAATTAATAGATTCTGTGGGAGTCAGCTCTGGGAAGATTAGAGAGGGGGAGAAAAAGAATAGGAAAAAAAATGAAACAACTTATCAGTTCATCTCCGCGGGCTGACCAATATCAGGTAAAGTATGGCTATATCAGGTAAAGTACGGCTCATTTGTGCTATATCAGGTAAACTATCCACAAAGGTGCAGATTCCGCAGAGTCTGCCCTTGCAGTTTGCAGCTGCTGAGCTGGCAGCATGCAGTACATAGACGAACTTTGTCTGGTGGCATTTGTGGAAATGCTGGTAATGGTGGTAGATATTGTATCTCTCGTCCGAAGCCTGGGGATCTGACAGGTCCCTACGATGAGCATTTGGGATGGTGTTAAGATTATGGAAGTTATTTCAATTCTACATATGTACATCCAAACGCCATATTTAGCTTGGAAAAAATAATAAAATTAGATAATAATGAAGTGCAGTTATAGGTTGTGAAGACATTTGATTAGGCCAATAGCCAACACTTGTTTTACCTAAAATACTCCAGGGAATAGTTCCCTCTGACAACAACGATTAGCAAGGTCCACATTCAGTCTAGACTCACTCCCTAGCCATCACTATAGCCCTCCACTCTCCCCTTCTCTTGCCACTATGCATGCTTCCTCTAAGGAAGAGCTCTCTATCAAAACGACAAACCATTAAAAAGTTAGACACTGTGATATGTAGAAGAACGAGGTGTACGTAGTATGCAGATGTGGCAGTCACGATAATTATGGACACAATCGTGTTTTTCCTGAGTTATTAGGAACCGCATGCGCTGAGCCAGGCTGGGACAAACACAGAGAAGGCCAGGAAAACCCTTCTGTTGGCCGCCACCAACAGATACCTTCCTGACAGCAACATTTGTTGCATAGCTGAAGTCAACACACGCACGCCATCCACACTACACTCAAGTTGATAACAAACATGCCCCAGGCTAGTCTTAGGGTCACCCGCTCACAAAGACTACCAGCCCAACAACTCGCTAGTTGGAATTGCGCCCACCCAAGTTAGGAATGCCATTTTAACGAAATTACCTCTGCATGTGGACAGTCACTGAGAAAGAAGGTCTCAGACCAATAATCACTATTAATGGCTATTAATATGTTTGATGTCTTTCCTGAACAGTTTCCAAGAACTATAATATATATATATATATATATATATAAATATTACTAGTCAACATGGAATCGTTTTATGATTTATCGGAGCACAGAAACAGCTGCCCATCCATACTTGTTGGTGTATACATTTACAGATCATGGCAAGGTGAGCAATGGCAGTAATTTAACGCTCTGACGAGTGTGTGTGTGTGTGTGTGTGTATAAAAATAATTGCGAATCTGGGGGTGAGTTTTGTTTGTATACCAGCAGCAATTATTCTAATTACAGCCACTACCAGTAGCTAGAGCCTTCTGCAAGGCAATTGGCCATCGGTGCTATGTTGAAAGAGGCACTAATGCTGTTAGGTGGTGTGGTTAACCTAAGCTCGGGTGTATTATAAGCCCCGTTTGTTCATGCTCCAGTGTATACAGACGTCCAGCACAAGAGCTAGGCACATCTAGATTTACCAAAGGGAACATGATACATACATGTATCTAGCTTTTGTTCACTAAATAGCAACAACATGCCTAGATAACTAGATCAATAAGGCTTTAGATGCAGTAGCTAGATCTTACAAGCTTTATACACTAGCTATTGACTAACTATGGCAGCTCCCCAGACTTGCTTCAGGATACTTGTAGATCTTGGAAGGATAATTAAAATGCATATCAGCACACTTTGGGCAAGTAAGAAGCACTTTACTAAAGAACTTCCTGTGTGTGGTGGTATTTCCTAGGTAACAGCTATGATTTCTGAACTGTGATTTTGTTGTTGCACAGGTAACCCTTTATGTAATACCACCTCTCTGAGCTATCAGCTTACACCCTCACCAGCACCTGTGCGTGCTGAGAAACCTGGCAAAGGCCTGTTGAGAAACCTGGCAAATGCCTCCTGTTGCTGCTTGCCTCCAAGTAAGGCTCCATCCCCTCAAACAACTGGCATTAAATGAAGTTGCTTACTTTTTTTGGCCCAAATAGATTGGATTTGTTATTTCCATATGTGATCCTAGAGAGCTGGTGCTGCCTCGGTTCGAATGACCCGGTAACGAGGTCTTAGGAATGTTGTAGAATTGTGGGCGAGGTTGATCATAGAGTAAGTTGACGCTGCCTGGTGTAGTTGTTCCATCGACGATTGTTCTACAGAGAATAGATATTGTATTTTATAAACAGAAGAAGAAAAAAGAAAAAACTTTCACCCTGCATTCCCCCCTCCCCCCCCCCTCTTCATTTCTTTCATGCAATAGCCTGCAAATATGGAATGGGTCTTTGCAGCTGTTAGCCATCAATTAGCAGGTGCATAATTGGGCTGGTGGGCACCAATCACCTTTAACAGGATGAGACAGATAAAGCATACACCCCCTGCCAATTCCCGAAGCCATGCCGGTTGAAGTGCTTCAGTGCTCATGGTATTTGGCAAAGATAATGAACTAGACATTAATTTTAACATGCACACACGCCTGCACATACCGTGCTCTGTCGCTTCCGAGCTGAAGTTTTACTGATTCGTATGTCGGGCTGCAAAAGGAAAGAGGAAAAAAAGGGGGGGAAAGGACAAAATAAACAGTGCCCAGACAACATTTGAACTGCTGCCACGAATGTGACACGTGGTGGTTGTAACAAAGACCAATCAGGTACCTGTCTAGCTGGGGTGACTTCATGTAGCAGAGACAGATCATAACCCCAACTGTGACGATGATGAGGAAGATGATGATGAGGACAACGGCCAATGGGAGGACTATTAGGAGGAGATCTTTCTGCAAGATGCCTTCTTGCCTGGCACTAGGAAGTATCAGCTCTTTGGAGCTGCCGCCGAGCGTAGTTCCAACGGTTGTAGGATTGGTGGAGGTGTCTGGAGCGGTTGGACTACTGTGCGTGGTTTCCACTTGCTGTATTTCTGTATTTATTCTGTAAGCTGTGGAGAGAATAATAATACATAATTCCTGTGGCAGTCGATAGCTCATCTTATCCTTACTCTGGTATGCATATACCCGGCAGTGTGCAACCTTGATATATATTATTATGATAATTGTAACCATGCTTAGAATATTGAATTATTAATGCACCACATTCATTTTGAGTGAAATTACATTCTAGCCTGCATTTGTGGTTGTGTGATGCTTCCAGGAATAGCCACAGTGCACCCACACATGAATGATATCTCAAACACTCACTTACATTCACTCCATGCTCCCCCACAGCAACACTGGCTAGACAGACATGCACACCATCCACTCAATGACGTCTTTCTCTTCTCCTCCCCAGTTCATTCCCCATTACCTTCACTTTGCTTGCAGCCATGGATGAGAAGACTCCAGCAGATCCTTTGAAACGGGTCAATTCTTCCTTCGATGATTCGAAATTGGAATCTCTTCGCCAGGATGGGAGTCTCCAGGGTGAAGTAGACATCCGAAAATGTGATTTTAGGAACACTGAAATCCTAGATATGAGGATTGATTATTGATAATAGTTATACAGGACTTATCCCAATTATAGATTTCATGTATTAGCCCACTTCCACCCCAACATATGTGGGAATTCCTAATGGAGTCCATTATTAAAAATTAATGTCAAAAGCGGTTACTGAGAAAGCATCGCATTAGCAGAGCTGTTGCACACATCATGAACTGCAATTATATGTACTTGCCTGCACCGACTTCAGCTCTCCATAAGGTTGGAAGTCGCTCTCCGTCATGGAAAGTGTGTGGTGGATGGAAAAGTTCTTGACAAAGCTCGTGGCTAGTCCCCCGGACACCAGCATGGTTATCACAACAGGCTCTGTGAAGTTCATCCCCACGTACTCCTCCATGATGTTCAATGTGTATTCTGCCGAACACCATTTGGCGGAGTTGATGACGTTACTCGGGGGGTTATTGCCATCTTCACTGGAGCTGGTAATGCTCTCCAGCGGAAGCAAAACACGATCATCAGTGAGCAGTTTTTGTGAATTCACTGGACAAACTAATTAGATAAAGACATACTGATATAAATATAGTAGATTACAAACACCAGAGAGTCTATCTTTCTGGTACTTTTGCTGTTGCCTCATGGTTAGTCAAGCTGCAGCTATTTTCGCTATAATACCCTATAATACTCATTTTGCTACTGAATTGGCTACCAGGGAGCTACCAGGGAGTTAGAGTGATTTAAATTTGCACACTGGCATTATA
This sequence comes from Cladorhizidae sp. MBARI D1340-BT2, assembly GCA_028752905.1. Lineage (NCBI taxonomy): Eukaryota > Metazoa > Porifera > Demospongiae > Poecilosclerida > Cladorhizidae > Cladorhizidae sp. MBARI D1340-BT2. Next base: position 14,243,719 of record JAQNBH010000013.1, read on the forward strand.
TATTCAACTTTTGAAAAAACCAATTGCATTACTAGGTATATAGCTCACCCCATCTGCCTGGAGAAGAAGCAGCATTAGTGACTGTAACTACTAACCACAGCAGGAGAAAGCTCATAACTCGGCAATCCATCTCTTCTAGCTTTGCAAGGTGCATCAATTTTTGTACTCGCCTTTCTGCAGCGTCTGTAGAGCGGGAGCTGGTTATATAACCTCGTAGCACCCCTCGTTGTTGTTTTTAAAGCGCAGGGGGAGGGAGGGGGGCGCGGAAAGAGGGGGGAAGAGGTGTGGTGAGAAATCATTGCGTCACTGCTACCCCTCCCCTTCCTTTCGACTGCTAGTTGTTTTTGGGGGGGGGGAATGGTTGGAGTTTGGGGTTGTTTGTTTTGAGTTAGCTCTAACTGGGGAAGTACAACATGGCTGAACTGCATGGGCGCCTCAGCTTAATGATCAGCTATAGGTCTAGACTGGAGGGGGGAAAATCCTAATATTTTGGTTCGTTTTCTCATTGGCTTCAGTTAACTTATTACTAGTTGATGGAGCTCGAAAACTGAAGCCAAGCGGCTACTAGTCGTTGCAAAACTGAGGCGCCCCGAAGTCTGACCGCAATATCGAGCCATTTGTTGGAGCTGTGTTGCTATACGTCGAGCCAAACTGAAATCACTCGAGCTGGTATATACCTACACTGGTTGAAATCTGCGTGTATGGTGGTGCGAGTGTGTGTGGGTGTTAGAGAGCTCTTGTGACAGCAAATACATTTTTTTTAAGGTAGTATAGGTACCATAAAACTTTTTTTAAAATGTGTATTCATCTGATGCTTGAGTTAAATAAATTTGCACATGTACCAGCCATGATTTAGCAATGAAGACACTCACATGATGCATTTTTTGACACAAAGTGGATGTTAAGAAACCGTATAGTTACTGGCAAATTGATTCAACAATGCTGACACTCACATGATACACCTGGACACAAAGTAGATGTTAAGAAACCATATAGAATTGATTCAACAATGAAGACACTCACATGATAGTACACCCTGACACAATATGATGCTGTATAGTTATTGACAGATTGAGAATCATATAAGTTCATTTTGGAGTTTCATAGTCCAGAGGTGGCTCTTGAACCTCAGCTACGAGGCTTTGCTCCATGTCATTCCGTCTGCTCAGGGAAGGCACACTGTAGCACTCATTATCAACCATATCAATGCAGCTTGCTCCGGTGGCCCGAGAACTCAAGGCAAGGATGGGAGAGAAAGCGTTTCTCTTGGTGAAGGGTTTGACGGAATGGTAGTCAACGGGGAAAGGAACGCTGTAGGTGGGGTTGTCGACCATGCTATCCACACTCTGTTCGAATTCGGTGGTGCACGTGCTTCTGGGGTTCATCGAGTCTCCAAATCGACTTCCTCGGTAGGCAGAGATCACACTACAGCAGATTACACACATGCATGCACACACATCAATAGTTACACAACCTGGTGTTAACATGTGTTAATGACCATGAAATGATATTGTGGACCATCACAATGGGCATCAGAAAATGAACTCCTTTGAAGACTGCCACATCTCTCTCAATCGATTCCCACTATTGCCGTGCTTAATATGTTCTGGTGGGCATAGGATGTAACCAGATTAGCTAGCTATAGCCTCCCTTACTAAGTGTCATGAATTAGCAATTTGTTTTGTGTTATGTCTGTGCCCATACAAATAACTACAAAAATGGTGAACGACATTAGTTTGCTGTGGGTGAATAATTAGTCCACGAACAGTCGCCCATTGAAAGTGGTAATCCCTATAACAACCTCTGCAGCTTTCATCTTGCATACCTGTCACAGTTCTCATACATGGCTTCGCTGGACATGTTGGCTAATGCGTTGCCACCTTTAGTGCTGAAGCTGCTGTTGCCATTCTTGTTGTTGTGAATGGGCATGTGCTTCACTTGAGCTATGGGTGCTGGGTACACAGATGATCTACAAAAGGATTAGCATGGCAGCATTATACAGAATATAATAATAATAATAATAATAATAATAATAATAATAATAATAATAATAATAATAATAATAATAATAATAATAATAATAATAGTAGTAATAGTAGTAGTAGTAGTAGTAATAGTAGTAGTAGTAGTAATAATAATAATAATAATAATAATAATAATAATAATAATAATAATAATAATAATAATAATAATAATAATAATAATAGTAGTAATAGTAGTAGTAGTAGTAGTAGTAGTAATAGTAGTAGTAGTAGTAATAATAATAATAATAATAATAATAATAATAATAATAATAATAATAATAATAATAATAATAATAATAAAAATAATAATAATAATAATAATAATAAGAGGATGTCCATCTGCCTCTGGAGAGGGAATGCAACCATGTGGGTTGGTCGGTTGTTAACCAGACCCCCCATGGTTGATGGACTTTTGTAGACTGGACCATAATATAATAATAATTAATAATAATTAAAATAATTAAAATAATAATAATTAATAATAATAGTGATAATAATAATAATAAATAAAGTGTACCTGGATTTGTAGAGTTCATTGTCCACCATTCCAAGTGTGTCTGTTTGCCCTTCTGCGAATTCTCGAGCCTCATCTCTACGCATGTCACAATAACACGTTAACAACTTGTTTGAATCATAGCAACAACAGATGAAGTGGGCCATGGATCAACAAACATTGCCCTTGTTTAGAGGTTCAAAGTGCACAAATAGTGTCTGGTCATTCAGTGTGGGCTAATCACTCTATAGCCTGCCATGGCAAATACATGGCTGGTTGGCAGAATGTCCATGTTTCAATGGGACGTGATCAGCACTACCCAAGTTCAAGATCCATTACTGCAAATTTCCTAGGAAAACAACTGGAATCTTGTTTTGTGTAATAGTGTATATAGTAGCACTATCTATGACCCATTAGCACTGCACCTTGGCTTACCGCACACATTGTTACACTGTTGTCAAATAATGACCTCCGACTTGTGTGACTGACCTGCTGTATTTGCGACTCAAACAAAGGCAAGCACATACAAGAGATAGGCACGCCAATATTAGGAGACCGGCGACTGCCGTAGGTACCACAATGAGTATGGTACGATGATTACACGATTCATTTGACGACTCGGTGCTAGCAGTGGGGGAGGAGTTTGCCGTGACTTCTGTCTGTGTGGCAGATGCAGAGGTCGAGGGTGAGGAGGATGAAGGCGAGGTAGAAGGTGTGGTGGAGGAGGATGGCGAGGAGGACGGGATGGAAGAGGTAGAGGAAGACAAGATGGAGGAAGTGGGGGAGGGTGTGAGAACTGCCATGGTACACTCGGAAGGCAGGATGGTGTTCTTGGAGATGGTGTCATTAGGGTTCACAGGGTCCATAATCAGACTTGGGACAGCTACAGAATGAAAGATATTTTTTCCAGGGATGAGACGGATGAGAGATGCAATGAAAAAATGGAACTATGCTTTGAATTGGCATGATCACATGTAGCGCAGAGTCGAGACATCTGAAAACTATCTCTAGGCTCATGTCTTTGGAGTCCGTGTAGTGTATAAATTTGTCAGGACAAATAAGCAACAATAATGAAAACACAGATATGTGACATAACAGTGGACACACATGAGGAAAGACAGGCTACCACCATCAACATCATCCATAATTGTGCGTGCATAGCAACCAAAGTTACCTTCCGGAAGAGTGCAGCCTAACAGGGTCAGGTGCCAGCACAGCTTGTCACCGGCAGCCACCAGGCCATCTAAGATGTCGAACCTGATTCTACGTGCTGCAAGTGGAGGGTTGAGCTCAAATACAGTGTCAACGTTGGCCACCACAAACTCCTTGCTCTTGTCGGAGTTCCTGTATGGCAGGAGGGGCCCGCCTTCCTCCAAGCTCCGAGCAATGGTGAAATTATTGACGTAGCCGTTGCTGAATCCCGATGAGAGGATATGAGTCAACAAGAGAGGCTCAGAAAAAGTCACATTGATGTCGTAGATCAGACCACCACTTTGCAACAGTTCTGAAAGGTACATGCCTTCGGCCAGATCTACCGTGCTGTTATTCGTACACCAGAGACGTAATGGGATATTGTTGCGATGGAAGAGGTAGTCGTCGGGGTTGAAGGTTGTATCCTGACTGAAAGCGCTCACACCAGAGGGAGGGACAAGGGTGGTGTTATAGGATATCACTCTTTGCCTCCCTGGGGAGCAACCTACAGGAAAGTATTCCACCAGTGAAAAACAAACTTCCACTGACTGGCCTGTATGTACACTTAACATGACAAGAGGCTTAACTAACACAACTCTATGGAGGAAGTATCACTACCTGTTTATAACAGCTATCATTTATACTTACCAGAGTAGGTTGCAACTGAAGCTTGCACACACAGAAAGCACCTCTCAATGAGCACTATAGTGAGGATTACAAAGAGAACAAGCCCTGCCATTTCTTCTCCTACCTCTATCTAAAACTTCTGTACACTTTCTGTGCGATCGCCTCTCCTTGGCACGTCAGGGATTCTGGGCCTAATGTACATATAAGTAAAAAGCTTGAGCCAAGTATTTGATGTTTCGTGGTGCTATTGTGGTTTTGCCATTCTGTTGGCACTCGTGCTCAGAGCTAGAGTCCCCCCTCGTACTTGGACGCAGGGACCAGCGGAATTAGCGCAAGTGTCTGGACTGTCTTCTTTAGGTGGCCAACTATTACACACTCCAGACACTCTGTTGCACTTTGAGTAGACTAATACGCCCACATGCCCTGTCAACCGAGGTCTTCCGCACGCAAATAGGGCCTGTAGGGCGGAGTGTTTCCCTTGATACCCTCCGCAGAGCTGTTGATGCCCTGGGTGGCACCAGTCATTGAGCATCATAGCAATGACCAAACGCTTCCTTTCATCTGATTCGATACACATGTGCTAATGTGGCATGAAAATTAAAGAAAGAGAAACAAACCGTGCATGTGCGACCATGGGAGTCTGACCATGGGAGTCTGACCAGCGAGCGGCACCAAGCAAATGCAATATATCACACAGTAACTCTTGCAGCGTCCAGTGGCTTGCGTGCTGATTAGTCCTCGTTATGCTAATTGCATTAGAGGTTGGGCATTAATCTTTTTTTAAATTTGTTTAGCCAGTTCTATCTGGTGGTTAATGTTTGACCACAAGCCAAGGTGTTAGTAGCATTATCACTTTGGCTGGAAGGTGCTGATAAAACATCACCTTTTGATATAACGAGTAGTGAGGGAGGCAGTAATTGCTATTATCAGAGCAGCCCCCCCCCCCTCCTAGTAGTTCATTGCATGCCAAGAGCACGACAACTAAAAGCTCACTCAACCATGACATCTGGCAGTGTATGCAATCTAAGAAATGGAAGAGGGTTTGCAAATGGAGTCTGTCTCAAGAAGACTACGCTGACTCAACTGAACTACCATGCCAAGTCTATATAAATATCAATCAATGAGTAGACAGCAATGGTAACCCCAAAACAAATCGATTTAAAATAATAAATGTCCAGGTAAAAGAACTCTTGTCTTGGGACAATTTACAACATTGTCCTGGTAATGCGCATTCACTGGTTGGTAAAATACTAACATAGAGTGCATGTGTGTGAGTGTGTGTCCCTCCCCAGATAGCCCCCTATGCATCCTGTTTACAGGTACACAATTGAATAACATGGGCTGCCTGGTGTTTCATTTAGAGCTAACAGACCCGTCTAGGTACACCACAGGATTGCAGACCGTCTATTACTGATGGCCCATGAGTTAATTAATTAGAACACTGTCGAAAGGTATTGTTCTTAGTGGTGGTCAAATGAACACTTGATTATCGGTCACTCAATGGCCTTAGGCCATCCCTATGCCTGGCACTATTCTGTTGTAATTGTGCTGCTTCCTGCAGATCAAACAATATACAAATGCATTCAGTGATGTGGGAGAAGAGTTAAGTGCAGGGGGAAAAAAACCCTGCTAGTCACTTGTTGGGCCAACTTGGAAGGCCTTGTTGTACTAGTGGCTGTGCACATGCTGATGCCACACTTGCATCGTGTATAATGTCAGAGTAAAAAAGAGCAACTTAGCAACACCATACCCTGCACATCATCCACCCCAACCAGCAGCAGCACCACCTCCCACTGCAACTTAGCAACACCATACCCTGCACATCATCCACCCCAACCAGCAGCAGCACCACCTCCCACTGCAACTTAGCAACACCATACCCTGCACATCATCCAGCACAACCAGCAGCAGCACCACCTCCCACTGCAACTTAGCAACACCATACCCTGCACATCATCCACCCCAACCAGCAGCAGCACCACCTCCCACTGCAACTGAGCAACACCATACCCTGCACATCATCCACCACAACCAGCAGCAGCACCACCTCCCACTGCAACTGAGCAACACCATACCCTGCACATCCTCCACCACAATCAGCAGCAGCAGCACCTCATATTGCAACTGAGCAACATCATACCCTGTGCATCCTAACCAGCAGCAGCAGCACCTCCCATTGCAACTGAGCAATATCATACCCTGCACATCCTAACCAGCAGCAGCAGCACCTCCTATTGCAACTGAGCAACATCATACCCTGCACATCCTCCACCACAACCAGCCACCTCCTATTGCAACTGAGCAACATCATACCCTGCACATCCTAACCAGCAGCAGCAGCACCTCCTATACAACTGAGCAACATCATACCCTGAACATCCTCCACCACAACCAGCAGCAGCAGCAGATGTACATGTTTGATAAGCAAGCCATATATATATCCAAAAGAAAATTAATAGAGTTTTTGTTATAGATCTTGTTTGATAGACTATGATGCGAGAGCCAATAGAATATTCATGTAGTAGTATCCACACTCCAAGTATTGCACCTGCGTCGCTGTTTTGTGAGTCGAATATAAATGGCTCTGACCGTCCTTAGTGACAGGCCTGCACGTGTGGCACTGTGGCTTAATTGGAGAAATTAGTATCATATACAAAGATTATCGATAGACAACTTAAATTTGCTCACTCGACGTTTCGGCTAGATGCTCTAGCCTTCATCAGGAGTATCGAGTGACCAAATTTAAGTTGATCATCAAGCAAATCATTGTATTATTACTGATGAAGGTCAGAGCATCTAGCCAAAATGTTCAGTGAGCAATTTTAAGTTGATTATAAAGAAGTCATTGTATCTGTACTATGTCAACTGTGAGTTCGTTAAGAATTAGTGTCATGTTAAAAATGAGTCTCTTGGGATGCTGCTAAGAGCCAAAAATATTCTAATTACATAGAGAGAGGACCTAAAGGAACATGCTGCATTTGCCCTCCTCTCCCTCACCCTCCACAAACACCGCCACCAGCACCCAAAGATTTGCACGTCAAGGTTTAACAAGGCACTGTCATCGCATTCTTGTAACTTCATGTGCATTAGTTTCCATAGGAACCTTGTTGGGGAACTGTGCCATCACTCAATTGTTTTCTGCCTGTGTTTGGGTGTTGCCTTGTTCACCATTCTTGTTGTTTCTTTGCTATTGCTGTCGTTGCTGGGTGTATTCACACTTTTGATATAGCTAGCTGGTATTATTGAGGCTGCCATTGTTTTTGTGTTCTGCACTATCTGCTAAAACAAGCGTCTAGTATTGTATTTTGCAACCCCTAGACCTTCGTGGGAAGCTCCTAGACACTAACTACAACTCCAGCCCAATCTCAGCAGGTAAGACGAAGCGGGAAAAAAACGATTATAAAAAAAAAAAAATTAGTGTGCGTACGCGGCTCTTTCAGGTGACTCGGATTCAGCAATGGCAAGGCGTCGTTATCCTTCAGAGCTTAGGAGGGGGAGTATAGCTCCTGCCGTACAATGGTGAGCCAAACAGTTTGTAGCTGCCAACAGTGACACTTAGACGGCTTCATAACTCCTAGAGGACACTTAACATTAGGGTGCATTCTTCCTGTGAAAGTATGTGACGTAAGTCGATTGATGATGATGGCCCTGTTTGTCTTTGCTGCTGCTGTGGTTACCTGCTTATTTGTTTCAACAAATATATCCACCCATGCTCTCAGAGAACACAAGCATAAGTTGTTTTTTTCCCACTATTCCCATGATTCTTATGTGGTGCAAATTCCAAGTATAGTTTTTGTTGCACCTATCATGCAGAGAACTCCACAACATCTCTCGCTCACACCGGGGTATAGCCAACCCCAAGCCAAAATAATATGCCACATTTTTTTTTCAATCTCACATTTTGGTGTCAGTTTTGCAGTAGGCCTACTCTATGAATTCAGTTGAGGGGCCTTACCAAGTTTTATTCTGTTACCAGAAGAGCAACATTAAAAAAGTTGCACATTTTTTCTGCTCGGGGTGGCTCATACTGTACGTGATTACACGTGAGCTTCGACTCGACTTCTATTTTAGAAATGATTCTTTGTAAATGAGCATGCTGATTTCACCAGATAGTGGGTAACTGGGCTTCATGCAGCCGAGAGCCTGGCTAATGAGACAATCACATGGACCGATGGTGAAATAGACACGGTTCCTCAATGAAGACAAAAGCCTTGCCAGCACTTGGGGATTCCCACACTCCCACTACATATCTTCACAACAGAAAACAACAGCTAATAAATAAAGTGGCAGCAGAACAGGAACAGGCAACAACAAAAATAAATAAAGTGGGAGCAGAACAGGAAACAGCAAAAATAAATAAAGTTGGAGCAGAACAGGCAACAACAAAAATAAATAAAGTGGGAGCAGAATAGGCAACAGCAAAAATAAATAAAGTGGGAGCAGAACAGGCAACAGCAAAACTTATCGTAAAATGATCAACTCAGAATACAGTAATTCTTGTGTCCAATGTTACACTGTCATCGTTAAAATTTGTTAACTGGTCAATGCTAATGCTCTCCAGCTTTCCTATTTCGTCTGACTCTTCACCATCGTCGTCATGGTCACCAGCACTCTCCACGTCAACGGCAACATCCTCGAAAGTGTTGTGATTTGCATTATCAAACCTCCCTCTCTGACCTGGCGACACGTTGTCTGGATGCTCCGACGACCTTTAAAATAGACAGAGGGATAATATCTGAGAATGACTCAAAACTGATACTACTAGTGAGTCTGGACATGTAATTAATACTAGCAGGTTATGTTAGTATATTGGGGGGATTTGTAAATTGTTAAGGATCCGCTGAAGGGGACTAACAGGATGCATGGGGGAGAGGGGAGGGGGAGGGGGGGATATTTGTTTAGCATATAGGGTTAGCCATTTAGTACTCTCAGTACGGACTGGTTTTGTAACCGGGAAGCTATGAATATTTTATTTACGGTGTTATCTCATGCTGTCTGTATGCTTAGTGTATTTGCAATCCAGTGATCTCAGTCTGTGCCAGTGACCTCAGACCGACCTTGCCGTAACCTTAGTCCATGCCAGTTGTGTCATAGCATATTGGAAGACGCAAGCTGTCCTGTTGCAGCAGAATTGGTTGCTTGTAGCAAATGGATTACTTGCAGATGCTGCTTGATCAACATGGCTGCCAACAGAAAGCTGCACTCCACTCACCACCAGCATAAGCATGTGGCCCACCTCAAACCCAACAGGTCAACACCACAAACCTTGCAGGTGAACTCTACCAAGATTACATTGGCTTGTGGGCGGTATTGCTCTATGAGTCTCATTACAGCACTCGACATCCTGTGCGATGGATTCTTTTGAAACGTTCGCTTCTTTGGGAGGTTACTTCGAGATGACTTGTTAGCTGTAGGTGGTGGGTGGCCTAGAATGTGTGAACTAATCACTGTCTATGTGAGAGACATGCACGCTTCATCAGATAAAAAATTCAAAATTCAAAAAGAGGTGCCGTTCGTGTACTCCACACACGTGATGGTGCTGTGCATACACCGTACACATTATGGTGATGGGTGTGCGTGTACACCACACATGTCATGGTGATGGTGCTGTGCATGTACCCCACACACATCATGGTGATGGTGCTGTGGTGATGGGCTTTAAGTGTGCCTCACACCACCTGACTGGGGCTGCAGAGTTGCTGAAGAAGCATGGACGACCGTTGGTCTTCATGGTTACAATACCCAGTGCAGGAATCAGTGTGTGCAATTCGGAGAACAATTGAATTTTTTTATTGTGTGGGCTACATCTTGTGCTCTAGCCGTGGGAAGAATTCCACTTGATAGAGAATTACAGTGTATGTGATGAAGCTAGACAATGTTGAAGCCAATCCTTTAGTAACGCCATGCATACTCATGACGGCAATCCAACGTGGGACCACACATGCCTCACCACACACACATCACCACACACACACGCCATGGTGCTGCTCTGCTAAATCAAGCTACGCACACGTGATTTTGTGGATTGTATGATGAAATGGTTTCATTTTCACTGGGTAAGAATACGGTGAGTGCCTAAACCAAGGTGGAACTGCCCATCATGGAATTTGTGAGAGAAACTCCAAGGCCAAAAATTATACTAAACAACAGCAACAACAACAATAACAACAACAACTAATCATTGCTCCTAGTAGTAGTGGCAGGTCCTCTCATGCTCCAACTTGCTGTGTGCCATTGCTCCTAGTAGTAGTGGCAGGTCTTCTCATGCTCCAACTTACTGTGTGCCATTGCTCCTAGTAGCAGTGGCTGGTCCTCTCATGCTCCAACTTGCTGTGTGCCATTGCTCCTAGTAGTAGTGGCAGGGTCTACTGCACGCCTTAGGAGTAAGCTATTTGTCCTGGACTGCCGTAGAAGGCAGGGTGCGAATCGCTTGATCAGAGGCAATTTACTCACAAAAATGGAGATGTCTACTTTGGGCAATGGAGATAATGGAGATACACCTTTTCCCATCATTACTGTGTAGTTTCAGGACTCATAACTGGATTCGATGATACATTTTCCCAGCAAAGATGGCCGAAAGTTCCACCATGTGTGACAACAGGCTCTCCCTTGCCTTTCCTCTCAAAATGGCCCTGTAAACAGGAGACATGAAAGGATGTGTATGCTGAAGGTGGTAGCCAAAAGGTTTCTTCCAGGAATGCATCAGACCTTCAGCTAGGTTCAGTTGACTCACAAAAGTGTAGCTGTCCTTGTTTGGAAAAAGGAGGTGCATTTTTTCCCATCGTGACTGGATAATTTCTCGACTACAAACTGAACTAGACGATATATATTCCCAAGATCGTTTCACTTCATCCTCCTCACTTTATCTCTCGAAGTGGCCGACAAGGATGGCATCACTTGTGATGATGTCAAACGCACAAGCTCTGTTTTTGTGCCCGGAAGTGGCTGAAATGGGATGGAGCAGTGTCGACTTCCGTATAACACGATCCACAAATATATATATATAATTGAAATTATTGTTTTAGTGCATTTAGAATCCTGCATTGATCATGAGCCCCTAGCAGAGTATTGAAACAGAAGGCAGCTTGTTTGTGCAGGCTCAGCTTGCTTCACAAAGCACTTTAACAGGACATAATTGCTTGCAGTGAGAGCCGTTGCTGCATGTGACTGGCCAGCTGGAGGAGCAAAGCTAATGACTTCAAAGATCCTTGGAATGCCATACAGATGACCAGTTTGTATCCGGCGGTGACATCAGACGCTGACTGATGCAAGAAGTCAATATTGCAATATTTCTTGGCAGCTTTTGTTTGTTCTATAGAGTGCATTACCTGTTGTTCTCTATAGAGTGTGTGACCCACTGTTCTCTATAGAGTGTGTTACCCACTGTTCTCTATAGAGTGTGTTACCCACTGTTCTCTATAGAGTGTGTTACTTACTGTTCTCTATAGTGAGTGTTACCTGTTGTTCTCTATAGAGTGTGTTACCTACTGAGTGTGTTGCACACTGTTCTCTATAGACTGTGTTACCCACTGCTCTCTATAGAGTGTGTTACTTACTGTTCTCTATAGAGTGTGTTACTTACTGTTCTCTATAGTGAGTGTTACCTGATGTTCTCTAGAGTGAGTGTTACCTGCTGTTCTCTATAGAGTGTGTTACCCACTGTTCTCTATAGAGTGTGTTACTTACTGTTCTCTATAGAGTGTGTTACTTACTGTTCTCTATAGTGAGTGTTACCTGCTGTTCTCTAGAGTGAGTGTTACCTGCTGTTCTCTATAGAGTGTGTTACTTACTGTTCTCTATAGTGAGTGTTACCTGATGTTCTCTAGAGTGAGTGTTACCTGCTGTTCTCTATAGTGAGTGTTACTGGTGTTCTCTAGAGTGCATGGTATGCTGCAGTAGGCCATTGCTTTGCATCGTTGGCAGTTTTTGCATGTAACAGGTTGTTTGATTTCAGCAGAGAGGTGTAGCACCATAAAGACCTTGAGAGGTGGAGCACCATAAAGACCTTGAGAGGTGTAGCATCATAAAGACCTTGAGAGGTGGAGCAACACAAAGACCTTGAGAGGTGTAGCATCATAAAGACCTTGAGAGGTGTAGCACCACAAAGACCTTGAGAGGTGGAGCACCATAAAGACCTTGAGAGGTGGAGCACCATAAAGACCTTGAGAGGTGTAGCATCATAAAGACCTTGAGAGGTGGAGCACCACAAAGACCTTGAGAGGTGGAGCACCATAAAGACCTTGAGATGTTTAGCATCATAAAGACCTTGAGAGGTGGAGCACCACAAAGTACCTTGAGAGGTGGCGAGCATCTTCTAAGGTAGGAGGTCAGATGATCATAATGCGGGTGCAGGTGGAAACTTCGCAAAGACTAAGCCCCCTAGTTGTGCACAGCATTAGGGGGGATATATTAGCGGCGGGGAACATTAGGAGGATAAACATTCAGGGGGGAAAAAGAAAGAATTGTTCGGTTGTGTTCACTGTGAGAAGGAGGACTCGTGATGGGCTCACTGTGTGAGAAGGAGGACTCATGGTGGGCTCACTGCTAGAGAAGGAGGACTCATGATGGCCTCACTGTGTGAGAAGGAGGACTCATGATGGGCTCACTGCTAGAGAAGGAGGACTCATGATGGGCTCACTGTGTGAGAAGGTGGACTCATGATGGGCTCACTGTGTGAGAAGGTGGACTCATGATGTGACAACTATCCACTTTCTCTTATCGTGAACTGAGCTAGACTCTCGGGCAGTAATGTGATCTGTTGCTACCCCAACAGCACCACTAATTGATAAATTTATTGAATTAAAATGCTCGATTAAACGGACTACATGAAAGGCTTGTATTAGGCTAGAGAAGGAACTGATAACTCTGTTCTGATTATGGCTTTTGATTCTATTGCCGCAGCAAAGGACAAGTCATGACTAATGGCATGCCTCAGTCCTAATTCTCCCCTAGCTTGCCGATATCCATGCTATGCTGACAGATAGGACAATTGGTTCCTTCCTGGCCTAGATAACTAACTAACTATATATGGCCGGAAGACTGGTCACATGGCTACCATGCAATGTTCAAACAGGATTTTAGGTTGGTGGAGAGGGGGTGGCAGTATTTAGAAACCTGGCAGTCATCCCCATGGGTTCTCTCTCCCCCCTACACTTTCGGAGATTGATTCTGGTTTGGTTTTAGATAGAAAACACTGGAAAACACTGAATATTCAACAAATTACCATCATCATTTCAAAATCAAAATCTTGAGAGTGTGGGACCTGGACTTTGGGAGTGTGTGCGGGAGGGTGTGTGTGTGGGGGGGGGGGGGAGGGGGGGGGGGGTGGGTTGATATTGCAGAGCACCCTTCTCCCCCCCCCTTCCACTGCACAAAGTACAGTGTACTATCTGTTTTAAGTAGTGAAATACCCTGTGTCAGTGTTCCTGTGTAAAGCAGGTGAGTTGAGTCTGTCCAGTTAGATTTATTGGTATTGCACTGCGTCACTGCAGCGCTGAAGAGGGAGGCATATTATGTGTGGATGGGAGGATGTGTGTGCATGGGGAGGGGGGGGGGGTGTGTGTGTGTGAATGAAATAGAGTGTGCAGACGACAGTGACAGTAGGTGGAGAACTCTATGGATGCTGCTCTAGTTAAGTTTGAAGTACGTCTCACACTGTCAGTGAACTTTTATTTCAAAGGATCAAGTGATAGCATTCTGTGCTGGGTACTGCAGTGTTTCCTGCATTCTGTGCTGGGCACTGCAGTGTTTCCTGGATGGCTTCTGCCCAGACTTGCAACAGAATTGCTTTACTGACGGCAGTGGGAAGCTTCGTGTCACTGCCTCCTGGTGCTCTGCGGTGTGTGATGCACCAGTGGAAAGCTTCATGTCGCTTCCTCCTGGTGCTCTGCGGTGTGTGATGCACCAGTGGGAAGCTTCGTGTCGCTTCCTCCTGGTGCTCTGCGGTGTCTTATTTCAAAAGCAATAGGCACACCTCCATTGTTTACATTGGGTGCAGAGTACATGGATTATGAATCTTATTACAGTGTTATGCTAGACACTTGAGTGTTTGATCCTTGAACCAATTTACATCCGTTTCCTCCCCTCCCCCCCCCCCCCCCCTCCCCCCTCCTCTGACCTTACTTGTGTTGGTTTTATCAATTATATACATTTCATAAGTAAAGCCTTTTTTTCCAAGAATAATCTTTTCAATGTGTCATTTCTACATCTGCAACAAACTTCACAGCAAGGTCATCCTTCTAGAAGTGCCTTTTTTCTCAAGAGTGAAGGGGTTTGGAGTGGTTCCCGGTAAGCAAGAGCGAAGGGGTTTGGAGTGTTTCCTGATAAGCAAGAGCAAAGGGGTTCCGAGTTGTTCCCGGTAAGCAAGAGCGAAGGGGTTCATAGTGGTTCCCGGTAAGCAAGAATAAAAGTGTTCAGAGTGGTTCCTGGTAACCACAGATGCCTTTGCAGCTTTCCTTAGTGGAAGAGCTTCCAGAAACAGCAGCAAAGAGATGGTCAGTGAGGACGGCCATAGCAATTATTTGGAGTATTTTCTCCTATTTTTTTAAATCCTTTATTATTGTTGCTTACTCGTCCTAACAAACCAGAAGCAGGATTTCTCGCTGTTTTCTAATGATAGAGCAGTCTACTGAGCATGCCCAGGTTAAATAAATATTTGTTAAAAAAACAACGAAATTGTTCACATCGTTGTTAATTTTTAATAATCACTTTTGTGACCGATGTTCGAGTTTCCGCGTGCAGCCACTGGTGATGGCTGCTGGAGATGGCCTCTGGAGATGGCCGCTGGTGATAGCCGTTGGTGTTGGCCGCTGGTGTTGGCCACTGGTGATGACCGCTGGCTAAGTGGCTGCCATGAGTATTTCGAGGTTCAGAGAATGGTGGAGTTTAAGTGGCAGTGACCAATATCTAAGGTCTCTGGTCACTTGGGTCAAGTGAGATTCCACGGGTACCCACACCATGTGTCTGCAAGAGCCATTGGGATGAGGCTGGTGGAGCCAGTGCGACCAGCTGCTAATCTGGTCAATTAGTTCTCTTCCTAGAATCCCCTGCAATGTGCTGCTGTGGGAGCCAGCGAGGTATGCTGGGAAGCCTGGGTGCTGTTCTGCTGAGACTTTGATAACGATCTATCCCATCACTTCCAAATTGCTTGTGTCTCGGGTGTTTGCTTACATAGCTGAGGTATAGGCCAATGGCAGCCGGGAGGTGTAATGATGGCTAGGCAGTTGGGTTGGTGGTGTGCTTGTCACTAGTCCACCGCACAAGCTGCTCTTTCTTTTTGACCAGGCTTTCTTAATAAGGACTTCTAGCTCGTCCATGAGCAGAAGGACTTGCAGTGACTGATCTCTTTATTGATGTTTTAATACATTTTTAAGCAGCTTAATTTAACAGAGTAACCCTCGACTAAATTTGTGTTTTTTATTTATCTATCTATGTATCTAATTATTATATTATCACACTTATATCTATGTCTTGTGTCTTAATTAATTATTATATTATCATACTTATATCTATCTATTAATTAATTATTATACTATCATACTTGTAGCTATGTATCTATTAATTAATTATTATATTGTCATACTTATATCTATCTATTAATTAATTATTATATTATCATACTTGTATCTATGTGTCTATTAATTAATTGTTATATTATCATACTTATAACAAGACTTATTTTCAAGATTTTTTTTTCCAAAGTCATTCGAGTGCAAATAGAATTAGCTGCAGGTTGGTATGGGAATCAGCTCAACAGAAGTGAGCCACAGAAGCTCTGCAGCACCATGTATGTCACATCTGTCTACAGCTAAACTCGCAGCAGAAGCAATCTTTCCAGGAGTAGTTCCTTTCAAGACAAAGGGATTCTGAGTAGTCCCCTGGAAGCAGCTTTGGCTGTGCAGCGCTCCTCAGCAGCAAGAGCTTCCAGAGTGGTCCCCTGGAAGCAGCGGTGGCTGTACAGCTCTCCTCAGCAGCAAGAGCTTCCAGAGTGGTACCCTGGAAGCAGTGGTAAATGTACAGCTCTCCTCAGCAGCAAGAGCTTCCAGAGTGGTCCCCTGGAAGCAGCTGTGGCTGTACAGCTCTCCTCAGCAGCAAGAGCTTCCAGAGTGGTCCCCTGGAAGCAGCTGTAGCTGTGCAGCTCTACTCAGCAGCAAGAGCTTCCAGAAGCCGCAGCCACAACTGGGAAGGGATAGTGAAGCAGTTGAGACCATCAACCTTTAAAAAATGTATTGCTTGCTCATCCATCAACCAGAATAGGATTTCTGATTATTTTCAAAATGGTGGAGCTGTCTACTAATAGGTAATCCATTGTTCAGCTCTTAATTATTATTATTTTTATGAGTGGTGCCTCAACCTGCACTTGTTGGTACTCGTGTTGGTCAGTTATAAGCATGGGCAAATATGCCTGTACATAGAGGAGCCAATCACTGATGCTAATTAATAAGCATGGGCAGACTTATGCCGTACATAGAGGAGCCAATCACTGGTGCTAATTAATTAGCATGGGCAGGCTTATGCCTGTACATAGAGGAACCAATCACTGGTGCTAATTAATAAGCATGGGCCAGCTTATGCCTGTACACAGGAGCCAATCACTGGTGCTAATTAATTAGCGTGGGTAGGCTTATCCTGTACATAGGAGCAAATCACTGGTGCTAATTAATAAGCATGGGCAGACTTATGCCTGGAGCCAATCACTGGTGCTAATTAATAAGCATAGGCAGACTTAGTGAGGAGCCAATCACTGGTGCTAATTAATAAGCATGGGCAGGCTTATGCCTGTACATAGGAGCCAATCACTGGTGCTAATTAATAAGCATGGGCAGGCTTATGCCTGTACATAGGAGCCAATCACTGGTGCTAATTAATAAGCATGGGCAGGCTTATGCCTGTACATAGAGGAGCCAATCACTGGTGCTAATTAATAAGCATGGGCAGACTTATGCCTGGAGCCAATCACTGGTGCTAATTAATAAGCATGGGCAGACTTAGTGAGGAGCCAATCACTGGTGCTAATTAATAAGCATGGGCAGGCTTATGCCTGTACATAGGAGCCAATCACTGGTGCTAATTAATAAGCATGGGCAGGCTTATGCCTGTACATAGGAGCCAATCACTGGTGCTAATTAATAAGCATGGGCAGGCTTATGCCTGTACATAGGAGCCAATCACTGGTGCTAATTAATTAGCATGGGCAGGCTTATGCCCGTACATAGGAGCCAATCACTGGTGCTAATTAATAAGCATGGGCAGGCTTATGCCTGTACATAGAGGAGCCAATCACTGGTGCTAATTATTATGAGCATGGGCAGGCTTATGCCTGTACATAGGAGCCAATCACTGGTGCTAATTAATAAGCATGGGCAGGCTTATGCCTGTACATAGAGGAGCCAATCACTGGTGCTAATTAATAAGCATGGGCAGGCTTATGCCTGTACATAGAGGAGCCAATCACTGGTGCTAATTATTATGAGCATAGGTAGGCTTATGCCTGTACATAGAGGAGCCAATCACTGTTGCTAATTATTATGAGCATGGGCAGGCTTATGCCTGTACATAGAGGAGCCAATCACTGGTGCTAATTAATTAGCATGGGCAGGCTTATGCCTGTACATAGGAGCCAATCACTGGTACTAATTAATTAGCATGGGTAGGCTTATGCCTGTACACAGGAGCCAATCACTGGTGCTAATTAATAGGCATGGGCAGGCTTATGCCTGTACATAGGAGCCAATCACTGGTGCTAATTAATAAGCACATGGGCAGGCTTATAGGAGCCAATCACTGGTGCTAATTAATAAGCATGGGCAGGCTTATGCCTGTACATAGGAGCCAATCACTGGTGCTAATTAATTAGCATGGGTAGGCTTATGCCTGTACACAGGAGCCAATCACTGGTGCTAATTAATATTCATTGATTATTCCTGATGAAGTCTAGAGCATAGTTGACAATTGAGAGATTAAATTTCAAGTTGATTGTTGAGAAGGTCATTGTAATATTGTTGTCAACTGAGAGTTTGTTTAGAGAGCATGAGTGTTAGAGGTCATATCCTTCAGGGTTCAAGGGTCAAGTGAAAGTTATAATTACGTAGATGGACACTCTCGCTGTGTACTGAACTTAAGGTCATCTGTGGCATTGTTGTCATGACCTCCTGGTGTGTCTGAAGCAGGGTAGAGGGCTCCTTTCCTCCTGAAAATGAATGAGCTTGTTGTTGGGGCCAACATTTGAACTGAATGCTTCAGGGAGAACAGTGCCTTTATACTCGATGGTGAAGGGCACAGCAATCGGTTGGTAAGTGTAAACCAATAGGCTCATTACGAGAGATATCTTCGGCATTTTAATGAAGTCAACTGAAGATTGCCATACAAATCTATTGTATATATATACCGATGGACAATAGGGTTAATACACCGACAGACAACAGGGTTAATATACCAAAGGACAACAGGGTTAATATACCAACTGACAGCAGGGTTAATATACCAACTGACAACAGGGTTAATATACCGAAGGACAACAGGGTTAATATACCAACTGACGGCAGGGTTAATATACCAACTGACAACAGGGTTAATATACCAAAGGACAGCCGGATTAATATACCGACTGACAACAGGGTTAATATACCGAAGGAAAACAGGTTAATACACCAACTGACAACAGGGTTAATATATCAAAGGACAATGGGGTTAATATACTGACAGACAACAGGGTTAATACACCAAAGGACATTGGTGTTAATACACCAAAGGACAATGGGGTTAATATACCGATAGACAACAGGTTTAATATACCAACTGACAACAGGGTTAATACACCAAAGGACAATGGGGTTAATATACCTACAGACAACAGGGTTACTTTAACAAAATACTGTGTATATAGAGCACGTGACCTTTAGTTCAATAAACAGCTGGAGTGCCCGCCTCTACGAGTGTGTTATGCACCTCAATCCAGCAGGGTAGGTTTTAAAATGGAGATTGCTTAAAATGGAGATTGCTATAGTGATTAGCCATCATAGTCCCCATGCCCACGTGCTTCATGACCATATGGGGTCATCATAGCCCACGTACTTCATGACCATATGGGGTCATCGTAGCCCCCATGCTTCATGACCATATAGGGTGGGTAAGTGTACAATATGTGTTTTGCGAACGTGATCTTGTTCTCCGTGCAATACCGGCGGTGTTTCTCTGAATAAGGCGAGGTGGATTTCTCCTTCCCTGTAAGTTGACAACCATACCTTAGCAACAGACAACCACACCAACTGTGATCTATAAATACACTACGAACAGAAGGAGATTGGCTAGGGCATTTCAGGCACATAATAATTAAAGGAGCTATTGCTACGAGTGTCCAGTATACCACAAGCGGTGTCTAGTATACTACAGGAAGTGTCTAGTATACTACAGGAAAGTGCTGTAATGAGATTCATAAAGTAATAAACAAACTGTAGACCCTCTGTAAACTATTATAGTATGCATGCAAAGTTGTGTAAAAAATTTTTTTAGATGGGCTACCCCACAGAGCTTGCTGGTGAGAGTGTGCAGCTCTCTGGTATGCAATTCTGCTGCAAGCCTAGGGAGGAGTGAAGCCGGTCTGGTGCCTAACTAACGACACATGTGCTATTCTCTCATGGATGTCCATATGCCTGTGCATGTAATGTTTCATCTGAGGGGGGGAGGGACTGTGAAATACACTCCCTCTTAACCATTTAAAAAATGACACTACTAAGTGTTTTCAATACAAAATTGCATCAGAGTCAACCTTGTATGAGGAAAGAGAAGCACCCTGGGGAGAGACAGACACACTTCTATTCCATGCTTCTTTGAAGTCCTATTGTCTTCCCACCCCTCCTCTCCTCCTAACCAAAGATTCTGTATCAAACACTGACAAATGTCCAGGCGGACTAGTTCCAATTAGCACACCTGGTATTGCCATGGAGATAGACCACACTCATCGGAATCTCAAGCTTACATTTCCAATTTGTGCACCTGTATTTCATGGAGATAAGTATGATACACTAGCCAATATATGTGTACCTGGTATTGCCATGGAGACAAGCCACTCCCTGAAAGAGCCTGCATGATTCGGCATGGCTAGCCAATCTAAAGGGTTCTGTGTTGTCCTGATGAAGACCGAAGTATTTAAGTTGAAACGTTTGGCACCGAAAACAAAAAGCTGAGTCATTAAAGTGTTTGATGTCAGCTGAGAATAATCAAAAGCAGTCAATAGCCAATTTGTACCTGATATTACCAAGGAGATAAGCCAACCTCTTCACAGCTGACCAGTTGCCTATGACATATCAGGGAGGGGGGGGGGAGAGGGGGGATTTGAAAGTGGACGTAGATCACACTCTCATTGCAGAGGGATTTGTATTGTGTAAACTGCATAAGTGCAAGCAAATAATCTGTGGAGGTAGCCAGAAGCTTCGGCTCTGATGTGAAGAGTGGGCTAGTCCTGAGTCTAGCATCCTTGATGTAGTCATCCAGTGAGGTGAGTTCTGTTAGTGACATCTCTAAAACAGGTGGCGAGCTTCTTGCAGGGCAATGAATATATTCACGGCTCTGGACTAAGGCCTTTCCTATTGTGTCTGTCCATTCTAAAGTCAAATATTGTTCTTCTAGTCGGCATAGCTTAGTACCCCGAGGAGGTCTTGTGCTGTGCAGGGGTTCTGGAGTTGAGAGTCACTTCAGTGGGTCCATGTGAGGTTTCCATGAGGCTGTGCTGGGGTTCTAGAGTTGAGGGCCACTGCAGGGGGTACACGTGGCATTGGGGGGGCTTCTAGGAGATCTTGAGTGGGTTCACTTGGCCCTGTCTTGTACTGTGCAGAGGTTCTGGGGTTGTTGGTCCCTGCAAGGGGTCCACATGGTCCTGTCTTGTACTCTGCAGAGGTTCTGGGGTTGTTGGTCTCTGCAGGGGGTCCACATGGCCCTGTCTTTTACTGTGCAGAGGTTCTGGGGTTGTTGGTCCCTGCAGGGGGTCCACATGGCCCTGTCTTGTACTGTGCAGAGGTTCTGGGGTTGTTGGTCCCTGCAGGGGGGCCACATGGCCCTGTCTTGTACTGTGTAGAGGTGGTTCTGGGGTTGTTGGTCCCTGCAGGGGGGCCACATGGCCCTGTCTTGTACTGTGCAGGGAGTCTGGGTTTGTGTTCAATCAGCCAGGGAATCCAGTTAGTGGTAGCTGATCCTCCGAGATTGGCTGGATTACTCGCAATAAATACTGCTGCTATGATAAATTTGCTGCTATGATAAATTTAATATTTTTACTAGAGCAAAGAATTGTACAGTAAGTAAATGCGCATCAAGATATTTGATTATTCATGGTGGCTGCTTGTATCCCCCAGAGTACTCCATGAGCGAGCAAGAGTGGATATATCTGGTTTGTGTGCTCAGTGTTTTATGCAGCCATTCATATTGAGTTCAGCAAGGGAAGAGCCAGGAGGGAGAGAATCGCCTTTGCAATCATCGGCAATCTGCCAAAAACTGAGCATTGGCATAACACTTGTACTGTAGATGCACCCCTTGCACTGGAGACACACCCCTTGCACCAGAGACACAGACACACCCCTTGCACTAAAGACACACCCCTTGCACTGTAGATGCACCCCTTGCGTTGGAGACACACCCCTCGCACCAGAGAGACACCCCTTGCACTAAAGACACACACCTTGCACTGTAGATGCACCCCTTGCACTGGAGAAACACACCTTGCACTGGAGACGCACCTGACACAACTCACTTTCAGCATTGACCCAGTAACCTGTACATCATCTATTTGGAGTGAAATTCCATACCAGTTCTCTCTATTTTTCTGTTCTTCTATATTGATATAGCTTGAGTTTGTAAGTTGTAAAAGATAGCACACTGATAAAGAACCACACTGATTAGCTTGAGTGAGTTTGAAAAGGTACCACACTGATGCAGCTTGAGTTTGAAAAGGTACCACACTGATGTAGCTTGAGTTTGAAAAGGCACCACACTGATGTAGCTTGAGTTTGAAAAGGTACCACACTGATGTAGCTCGAGTTTGAAAAGGCACCACACTGATGTAGCTTGAGTTTGAAAAGGCACCACACTGATGTAGCTTGAATTTGAAAAGGTACCACACTGATGTAGCTTGAGTTTGAAAAGGTACCACACTGATGTAGCTTGAGTTTGAAAAGGTACCACACTGATGTAGCTTGAGTTTGAAAAGGTACCACACTGATGTAGCTTGAGTTTGAAAAGGCACCACACTGATGTAGCTTGAGTTTGAAAAGGCACCACACTGATGTAGCTTGAGTTTGAAAAGGCACCACACTGATGCAGCTCGAGTTTGAAAAGGTACCACACTGATGTAGCTTGAGTCTGAAAAGGCACCACACTGATGTAGCTTGAGTCTGAAAAGGCACCACACTGATGCAGCTTGAGTCTGAAAAGGCACCACACTGATGCAGCTTGAGTCTGAAAAGGTACCACACTGATTAGCTTGAGTTTAAAAAGGTACCACACTGATGTAGCTTGAGTTTGAAAAGGTACCACACTGATGTAGCTTGAGTTTGAAAAGGTACCACACTGATGTAGCTTGAGTTTGAAAAGGTACCACACTGATGTAGCTTGAGTTTGAAAAGGTACCACACTGATGTAGCTTGAGTTTGAAAAGGTACCACACTGATGTAGCTTGAGTTTGAAAAGGCACCACACTGATGTAGCTTGAGTTTGAAAAGGCACCACACTGATGTAGCTTGAGTTTGAAAAGGTACCACACTGATGTAGCTTGAGTTTGAAAAGGCACCACACTGATGTAGCTCGAGTTTGAAAAGGTACCAAATAGAGTTTGAAAAGGCACCACACTGATGTAGCTTGAGTTTGAAAAGGTACCACACTGAGTTTGAAAAAGTAGCACACTTATGTAGCTTGAGTTTGAAAGGGTACCACACTGATGTAGCTTGAGTTTGAAAAGGCACCACACTGTAGCTTGAGTTTGAAAAGGTACCACACTGATGTAGCTTGAGTTTGAAAAGGCACCACACTGATGTAGCTTGAGAAAGGCACCACACTGATGTAGCTTGAGAAAGGCACCACATTGATGTAGCTTGAGAAAGGTACCACACTGATGTAGCTTGCACCACACTGATGTACATGTAGATGTAGCTTGGGTTTGAAAAGAACTTACAACTGAAGGTTTCCAGTACACTTTCTCCCTCATCCACCTGCCAAGCATCTGCTGTTGCCACTCAAGTACTTGCTGATACGGAGCACAGCTTTTCTATTAAGCTAGGTCCCTCCTCCCAGTTCATTTGTTGTTTGAACCATGCAGGTGCTAATACGCATCCATCAACTATCTGCTTGTCATCCGTAATGAAACCAAATCTGCAACAAACAATTCCATTTCTGGACCCTCTCGCCTCTTAGAGCATGCTTTCACATACATATAAAATAAAATAAAAATTATTAAAAAATAATGAAGACTTCAAATGGAATTCACGTTGAGGCATTTTGATGGACCAATCAACTACAAGCAAAGAACAGATGAAACCTCTGGAAGTTATGTTTTTGCGTATTTGGTCCGTAATGGGGGACATTTCTGATCATTACCGACCTCAACCATAGTTACCGGAAGGCCCCACCCTCACTAGCCTGTGTACGTACACATAGTGCAAGCACATTAGTATCTTGATTAAATCTCCCAGAGTACCCACCTGAAGCTTTGGTAAAGTGTGTTGTGGACCACTCTGATGGTATTGTCGCCATTTTCCCCACACTCGTAATCGATTTTCGATTTTCTTTTGACGGTCTTGCCCGCGTCCTGAGCAACCCTACAATACGACATACAAGTATTTTTTTTAAAGAAATCTCTTAACTCTGTCCTCAAGCAAGCACTTGCATGCTGTATAATGGTTAGCTGCCCTGCCATTGGTGTGAGTGCCCTTGGCTCAGTGTGGCGATTCAGAGTCTTGGCAACCAATGACTGTGTTCTTACATGACCACACCCTGTTTTAACTGAAATAAACAGCGTCATAAATTATGCTTCATTAAAATTTTTTTTACTGACCCTTCTTTTGGTGTGAAAGGTTAAATGATCTGCCCTGCTGGTGTGAAAGGTTAAAAATGATCCGCCCTGCTGATGTGAAAGGTTAAAAATGATCTGCCCTGCTGATGTGAAAGATTAAAAATGATCCGCCCTGCTGATGTGAAAGGTTAAAAATGATTCACCCTGCTGATGTGAAAGGTTAAAAATGATTCACCCTGCTGGTGTGAAAGGTTAAAAATGATTCACCCTGCTGGTGTGAAAGGTTAAAAATGATTCACCCTGCTGGTGTGAAAGGTTAAAAATGATTCACCCTGCTGGTGTGAAAGGTTAAAAATGATTCACCCTGCTGGTGTGAAAGGTTAAAAATGATTCACCCTGCTGGTGTGAAGGGATAAAAATGATCCATCCTGCTGGTGTGAATGACTTCTCGGCCATCAGGGTAGCAGAGGAATGTCCAGTTCTTATAACATGTTTGTTAATAAATTTACTTTTTACCTGGACTAGGTCCCTGGTCTCCCTACAAAGACTCCCGCAGTGTCTCTATGGAATTTGGCAGCCAGCATGCTACATGCTAAGTCATTTAGTGGTCTCAACCACCCCTAGGCTAGGTCCATAAAGACATAAAAACAGGTCCCTCGTAGTATAAACTACTGTGCTTGTAGCGTTCATCAACAAGAAAATGGGCACCTCCCACAGAGCAGGAGCTTAACAAGCAGTGCCCATGTGCAGGAGCTTAACAAGCAGTGGCAGGAGCTTAACAAACCCTGCCCATGTGCAGGAGCTTAACAAGCAGTGCCCATGTGCAGGAGCTTAACAAGCAGTGCCCATGTGCAGGAGCTTAACAAGCAGTGCCCATGTGCAGGTGCTTAACAAGCAGTGGCAGGAGCTTAACAAACCCTGCCCATGTGCAGGAGCTTAACAAGCAGTGCCCATGTGCAGGAGCTTAACAAGCAGTGTCCATGTGCAGGAGCTTAACAAGCAGTGCCCATGTGCAGGAGCTTAACAAGCAGTGCCCATGTGCAGGAGCTTAACAAACCCTGCCCATGTGCAGGAGCTTAACAAGCAGTGCCCATGTGCAGGAGCTTAACAAGCAGTGCCCATGTGCAGGAGCTTAACAAGCAGTGCCCATGTGCAGGAGCTTAACAAGCAGTGCCCATGTGCAGGAGCTTAACAAGCAGTGCCCTTGTGCAGGAGCTTAACAAGCAGTGCCCATGTGCAGGAGCTTAACAAACCCTGCCCATGTGCAGGAGCTTAACAAGCAGTGCCCATGTGCAGGAGCTTAACAAGCAGTGTCCATGTGCTGTAACAAGCAGTGCCCATGTGCAGGAGCTTAACAAGCAGTGTCCATGTGCAGGAGCTTAACAAGTAGTGCCCATGTGCAGGTGCTTAACAAGTCCTGCCCATGTACAGGAGCTTAATAAGCAATGCCCATGCACAGATGTAATGGATTAAATATGGGTGTGGTGGTCCAGTGTATATAGGGATGGCAAACGTTCAGGCTGTTGCTGGCCGAGCTTGGAGAATGTCACACGTCAACATCCCATTTAAAAACATCCCATTTACAAACATCCCATTTACAAATTTGTCCAGACACAGAAATGGAAGAAACGCTTGTACACAGGAAGAGATCTAGTCTTAGTAGGTGCTTAACAAATAGAGGCTGGAACCAACAGTGAAGTAGGTGCTTAACAAATAGAGGCTAGAACCAACAGTGAAGTAGGTGCTTTTTAATAACAAATAGGGGCTAGAGCCAACAGTGAAGTAGGTGCTTAACAAATACAGGCTAGAACCAACAGTGAAGTAGGTGCTAACAAATAGAGGCTAGAGCCAACAGTGAAGTAGGTGCTTAACAAATAGAGGCTAGAACCAACAGTGAAATAAGTGCTTTAACAAATAGAGGCTAGCACCAACAGTGAAGTAGGTACTTAACATAGAACCAATAGTGAAGTAGGTGCTTAACAAATAGAGGCTAGAACCAACAGTGAAGTAGGTGCTTAACAAATAGAGGCTAGAGCCAACAGTGAAGTGGGTGCTTAACAAATAAAGGCTAGAACCAACAGTGAAATAAGTGCTTTAACAAATAGAGGCTAGCACCAACAGTGAAGTAGGTACTTAACAAATAGAGGCTAGAACCAATAGTGAAGTAGGTGCTTAACAAATAGAGGCTAGAACCAACAATGAAGTAGGTGCTTAACAAATAGAGGCTAGAACCAACAGTGAAGTAGGTGCTTAACAAATAGAGGCTAGAGCCAACAGTGAAGTGGGTGCTTAAGGCGGGACTAATCCATTTGTTCGGGGAAAAAACATTTTTTAAAGATATTTATTCATTCTATAGTATTGTTCATGTAGTATTTCTATTTCAAGTTTCAGAGCATTTGAATGCTTCACTGCAAAGTTATACACACTTTTGTCCATGCTATTGACTACATAAATTCGAAGTTACGAACCTGAAAGGAAGATAGAGAACATAATAATGTACTTTTTTCAAGAGCCGTTATCTCAAAATGAGTTATTTCAAGTTTGTGTGCACATAACTGGGCCATGCTTTGTCCTATATCAACTTTTAATATATCATTTGAAAGCTCTTTTCATACTCTTTCATTTGAATGGAAAGAATCCACTAAAAAAAATCTATGGGGGAGATATTAGCCCTGGAATGTTGCTAATCATGAGCAAAACACTGACCTTTCTTAAAAATCCATTTTATAAGTTATGATGTTTTCATCCATTCTAAATGCATGTCTGTGGGTTCTCTAAGTGCTGTCAAAATTGTAAGTGGTTATGTCACACAGGTGTTGAAATAATGTGAAATCACCTTGGTGTCCACAACTGTCCACAACTCTGACCAGGATGGCGCTAGGTCAAAACTAAATATACCATTGGAAAGCTCTCTGAATGAGCAGCATTTTGGTACTAATTTCAACATCATAGTATATAGAACAAAAAAGTTATGAACGAATAAAAAAATAAAAAAGTCCCAGAAATGGATTAGTCCCGCCTTAACTAGAACCAACAGTGAAGTAGGTGCTTAACAAATAGAGCCAACAGTGAAGTAGGTGCTTAACAAATAGAGGCTAGAACCAACAGTGCTTAACAAATAGAGGCTAGAACCAACAGTGAAGTAGGTGCTTAACAAATAGAGGCTAGTGAAGTAGGTGCTTAAAATAGAGGCGAGAGCCAACAGTGAAGTAGGTGTTTAACAAATAGAGGCTAGAGCCAACAGTGAAGTAGGTGCTTAGCTAGAACCAACAGTGAAGTACGTGCTTAACAAAAACAACAGCTACATGTAGGTGCTAAATATAGCAGCCACCTTAGAAACCAGCTTTTATGGTATATACAACATATTGATGCCTGGCTGGCTCGGCAATAACCTCTCCACTGACTTCTCTGGAATAGTAACCATGCCATCTAAGGTCACAAAGCATGTGTGAGACTTCTAGAAGAACACGATCGTTTATTTTCTTGTTTGAACAAAAGACAATAATGAAATGTTTATGTATATATATATACACAATATATATACATACATGCAGTACATATGTGTATATGCATATAATATATATGTACATACATGCAGTACATATAAGTAAATGTACATGTATGTATAATGTCAGTGCTTCTGTGGTTTTATGAAAGGGGGCATAATAATCTGGATTTGTGAAAGAGGAGGAGTCAGGTGGATGTGTAAAAGATTAAATGAGTGATTAGCTGCATTTGAGTGGGGGGATCCCCTGCCTTCCCTCTTTCAGAAAGAAAGTGTGTGCGTGTGTGCATGTGTTAATTATATTCAAAAACAACAAAAAAGGTTTTATTAGGAAAAGAAACAAAACTGTACCCATGTGGACCACGCCCAGTTTGGTGGACCACACCCAGTTTCATGGACCTTTACCATTTTAAATCATCATGTGCATGTACACCAATGAATATTGATTTTTTAAATGGCAAACTGCCATGCAAGTAGTCTCCGTGGGTACAGCTGTTTCATTTCATGTTTAACAAATTAACACAAAAACACTTTTTATTTGTTTATTTAGCCATGTTGTTTCTGTTGGTGGCAGGGTGAATGGTGGAGGACTCATCAAATCAGAGTTCTACAAAGTCCAACTCGGAGCTACAAGACATTTGACATATTTTCCCAATGTAGAGATTCTTCCTGTTGCTGACTCGTGTAGAAGAACACGACACGTCTTGTGGCTTTTGTTGACTCTGCCCATATATAGCTTGCTCATATCATCTGCTACGTAGAAATCTGCACATGTCATATCTTGTTGCTATTTTTGACGATACTCATGTAGGGTCAGCTTCAGGCACTAGGCAACGGCTGCACAGGAGAACTCCACCAACCAAACGGCAGATGTTTTGGAACAGAATCAGCTGTAGCCTTTTTTGGACTTGCTAACAGTTTCCTAAGAGTGAGAACTCCACCAACCAAACAGCAGGTGAGCACGAGTCCTTCATTCTGCTTAAAATACAACACACCTGTTAGCTTGATTGCTTCAGTGATGAAGTTACTCACCACGTGAGTCTTACCAAACATTTTCTACAAGCAAGAAGCAGAGTCGCCATGGACACGTGTTGGAATGTTTTGGAATCTTCAGGTGTTGAAGTTGTTATGATTGGATCCATTGTACTTCAATTATGGGGTGGGGGGGGGGGGGGGGGATTCCTGTCCGCCATTTCAAAAAAGACAAACCAATGTGGGGAATGAACCAATGTGGGGAATGCTGGTGTATTCCCTGTCATGTAGTTATCTGCCCACTGAGAGAGAACAAGTCTAGCCTCTGGGGCTTGGTGGGTGTGGCAGGTGTTTAAGTAGGGCTGTTAGGAGCTGGGACTTGGTGCTTGTGTGGGTGTGGCAGGTGTTTGTTTAAGGACTGTTAGCAGCTGGGGCTAGGCCTGTTAGGAGCTGCTTGGTGCATATGTAGGTATGGAAGGTTTAATTAGGATCTGTTAGGAGGTGATAAAGACACTAATTGCATTGATCATTCACTCTGTTCCTGAAGCCATGCTTACTGATTGCTTAACTGTTGCTGGCTACTCCCACATCCTCTATATTAGGATCTGTCCCTCCAGTAGTAATCATGTCGAATTTGTCATCATTAGAATGCTAATACCATGAGCTGCCATCATTAGGATGCTAATACCATGAGCTGCCATCATTAGAATGCTAATACCATGAGCTGCCATCATTAGAATGCTAATACCATGAGCTGTCATCATTGGAATGCTAATACCATGAGCTGTCATCATTAGAATGCTAATACCATGAGCTGTCATCATTAGAATGCTAATACCATGAGCTGTCATCATTAGAATGCTAATACCATGAGCTGCCATCATTAGAATGCTAATACCATGAGCTGCCATCATTAGAATGCTAATACCATGAGCTGCCATCATTAGAATGCTAATACCATGAGCTGTCATCATTAGAATGCTAATACCATGAGCTGCCATCATTAGAATGCTAATACCATGAGCTGTCATCATTAGAATGCTAATACCATGAGCTGTCATCATTAGAATGCTAATACCATGAGCTGCCATCATTAGAATGCTAATACCATGAGCTGCCATCATTAGAATGCTAATACCATGATCTGCCATCATTAAAATGCTAATACCATGAGCTGCCATCATTAGAATGCTAATACCATGAGCTGTCATCATTAGAATGCTAATACCATGAGCTGCCATTAGAATGCTAATACCATGAGCTGCCATCATTAGAATGCTAATACCATGAGCTGTCATCATTAGAATGCTAATACCATGAGCTGCCATCATTAGAATGCTAATACCATGAGCTGTCATCATTAGAATGCTAATACCATGAGCTGTCATCATTAGAATGCTAATACCATGAGCTGTCATCATTAGAATGCTAATACCATGAGCTGCCATCATTAGAATACTAATACCATGATCTGCCATCATTAAAATGCTAATACCATGAGCTGCTATCATTAGAATGCTAATACCATGAGCTACCATCATTAGAATGCTAATACCATGAGCTGCCATCATTAGAATGCTAATACCATGAGCTGTCATCATTAGAATGCTAATACCATGAGCTGCCATCATTAGAATGCTAATACCATGAGCTTCCATCATTAGAATGCTAATACCATGAGCTGCCATCATTAGAATGCTAATACCATGAGCTGCCATCATTAGAATGCTAATGCCATCATTAGAATGCTAATACCATACCATGAGCTGTCATCATTAGAATGCTAATACCATGAGCTGCCATCATTAGAATGCTAATACCATGAGCTGCCATCATTAGAATGCTAATACCATGAGCTGTCATCATTAGAATGCTAATACCATGAGCTGTCATCATTAGAATGCTAATACCATGAGCTGCCATCATTAGAATGCTAATACCATGAGCTGCCATCATTAGAATGCTAATACCATGAGTTGTCATCATTAGAATGCTAATACCATGAGCTGCCATCATTAGAATGCTAATACCATGAGCTGCCATCATTAGAATGCTAATACCATGAGCTGTCATCATTAGAATGCTAATACCATGAGCTTCATCATTAGAATGCTAATACCATGAGCTGCCATCATTAGAATGCTAATATCATGAGCTGCCATCATTAGAATGCTAATACCATGAGCTTTCATCATTAGAATGCTAATACCATGAGCTGCCATCATTAGAATGCTAATACCATGAGCTGCCATCATTAGAATGCTAATACCATGAGCTGCCATCATTAGAATGCTAATACCATGAGCTGCCATCATTAGAATGCTAATACCATGAGCTGCCATCATTAGAATGCTAATACCATGAGCTGCCATCATTAGAATGCTAATACCATGAGCTGCCATCATTAGAATGCTAATACCATGAGCTGCCATCATAAGAATGCTAATACCATGAGCTGCCATCATTAGAATGCTAATACCATGAGCTGCCATCATAAGAATGCTAATACCATGAGCTGCCATCATTAGAATGCTAATACCATGAGCTGCCATCATAAGAATGCTAATACCATGAGCTGTCATCATTAGAAAGCTAATACCATGAGCTGTCATCATTAGAATGCTAATACCATGAGCTGCCATCATTAGAATGCAATACCATGAGCTGTCATCATTAGAATGCTAATACCATGAGTTGTCATCATTAGAATGCTAATACCATGAGTTGTCATCATTAGAATGCTAATACCATGAGCTGCCATCATTAGAATGCTAATACCATGAGCTGTCATCATTAGAATGCAATACCATGAGCTGTCATCATTAGAATGCTAATACCATGAGCTGTCATCATTAGAATGCTAATACCATGAGCTGTCATCATTAGAAAGCTAATACCATGAGCTGTCATCATTAGAAAGCTAATACCATGAGCTGTCATCATTAGAATGCTAATACCATGAGCTGCCATCATTAGAATGCTAATACCATGAGCTGCCATCATTAGAATGCTAATACCATGAGCTGCCATCATTAGAATGCTAATACCATGAGCTGCCATCATTAGAATGCTAATACCATGAGCTGCCATCATTAGAATGATAATACCATGAGCTGCCATCATTAGAATGATAATACCATGAGCTGCCATCATAAGAATGCTAATACCATGAGCTGCCATCATTAGAATGCTAATACGATGAGCTGCCATCATAAGAATGCTAATACCATGAGCTGCCATCATTAGAATGCTAATACCATGAGCTGCCATCATAAGAATGCTAATACCATGAGCTGTCATCATTAGAAAGCTAATACCATGAGCTGTCATCATTAGAATGCTAATACCATGAGCTGCCATCATTAGAATGCTAATACCATGAGCTGCCATCATTAGAATGCAATACCATGAGCTGTCATCATTAGAATGCTAATACCATGAGCTGTCATCATTAGAATGCTAATACCATGAGCTGTCATCATTAGAATGCTAATACCATGAGCTGTCATCATTAGAATGCTAATACCATGAGCTGTCATCATTAGAATGCTAATACCATGAGCTGTCATCATTAGAATGCAATACCATGAGCTGTCATCATTAGAATGCTAATACCATGAGCTGTCATCATTAGAATGCTAATACCATGAGCTGTCATCATTAGAATGCTAATACCATGAGCTGCCATCATTAGAATGCTAATACCATGAGCTGCCATCATAAGAATGCTAATACCATGAGCTGTCATCATTAGAAAGCTAATACCATGAGCTGTCATCATTAGAATGCTAATACCATGAGCTGCCATCATAAGAATGCTAATACCATGAGCTGCCATCATTAGAAAGCTAATACCATGAGCTGCCATCATAAGAATGCTAATATCATGAGCTGTCATCATAAGAATGCTAATACCATGAGCTGCCATCATAAGAATGCTAATACCATGAGCTGCCATCATTAGAATGCTAATACCATGAGCTGCCATCATAAGAATGCTAATACCGTGAGCTGTCATCATTAGAAAGCTAATACCATGAGCTGCCATCATTAGAATGATAATATCAAGAGCTGCAGTTTGGCTGAACCATTGAAGTAAGTAGACCAAAGCCACTCTGGACTAGGTCTATAACATGGCTACAGCTAATACCATGAGCTGTCAAAGGAAAGCCCTTCCTAGTGGGTGTGGTGTCTGTGCAGCCTTCCTAGTGGGTGTGGTGTCTGTGCAGCCTTCCTAGTGGGTGTGGTGTCTGTGCAGCCTTCCTAGTGGGTGTGGTGTCTGTGCAGCCTTCCTAGTGGGTGTGGTGTCTGTGCAGCCTTCCTAGTGGGTGTGGTGTCTGTGCAGCCTTCCTAGTGGGTGTGGTGTCTGTGGAGCCTTCCAGCAACCAGCAGTGAATCTGGTATATATAATTATGTATATCTCCATTCCTTCAACAGGGATTGGATCCAGAATTTTCACAGCGACGGGTATGCTAGTAGGGTTGACTACTTGTACGGGATGGGGAGTGGGAGGGAGGGGGAGGGAGGGAGTGATGCTCCCAGAATGTTTTCTTTCTTCAAATTTCTGATATTACTAGTGCATAGAATAATTTTTAATGTTGCGCTGAAGTTTGCTGAGCTCAGCTCTGTGTAGGCAGGAAATGAAAGTCACAGTTGTGTGGCTCAAGCCAGAGCAGCCTGCAGGCATGGCCGAGGGGCAAGTGTTGTGAGACCATGTGGAGCTCACAATAGTGTAACAAGGCAAGAGAAAACCTCCTGTGGGAACTCAATCATGGCTCCTTGAACAGGCACAGCAGGCACCTTTGGCCGACTTTGAACGAGCACAGCAACCCATCTTCGCTGACTTTGAACGAGCAAAGCAGATCACCTTCGGCTGACTTTGAACAGGCCGCCTCGGGTTGACTTTGAATGGTGAGCAGACCAAGCTATGTCAGGCCAGGCATACAGCAGAGAGGTGAGCAGACCAAGCTATGTCAGGCCAGGCATACAGCAGAGAGGTGAGCAGACCAAGCTATGTCAGGCCAGGCATACAGCAGAGAGGTGAGCAGAGCAAGCTATGTCAGGCCAGACATACAGCAGAGAGGTGAGCAGACCAAGCTATATCAGGCCAGACATACAGCAGAGAGGTGAGCAGACCAAGCTATGTCAGGCCAGGCATACAGCAGAGAGGTGGGCAGACCAAGCTATGTCAGGCCAGGCATACAGCAGAGAGGTGAGCAGACCAAGCTATGTCAGGCCAAGCATACAGCAGAGAGGTGAGCAGACCAAGCTATGTCAGGCCAAGCATACAGCAGAGAGGTGAGCAGACCAAGCTATGTCAGGCCAGACATACAGCAGAGAGGTGAGCAGACCAAGCTATGTCAGGCCAAGCATACAGCAGAGAGGTGAGCAGAGCAAGCTATGTCAGGCCAGGCATACAGCAGAGAGGTGGGCAGAGCAAGCTATGTCAGGCCAGGCATACAGCAGAGAGGTGAGCAGACCAAGCTATGTCAGGCCAGACATACAGCAGAGAGGTGAGCAGACCAAGCTATGTCAGGCCAGGCATACAGCAGAGAGGTGAGCAGACCAAGCTATGTCAGGCCAGACATACAGCAGAGAGGTGGGCAGACCAAGCTATGTCAGGCCAGGCATACAGCAGAGAGGTGAGCAGACCAAGCTATGTCAGGCCAAGCATACAGCAGAGAGGTGAGCAGACCAAGCTATGTCAGGCCAGGCATACAGCAGAGAGGTGAGCAGACCAAGCTATGTCAGGCCAGACATACAGCAGAGAGGTGAGCAGACCAAGCTATGTCAGGCCAGGCATACAGCAGAGAGGTGAGTAGACCAAGCTATGTCAGGCCAGGCATACAGCAGAGAGGTGAGCAGACCAAGCTATGTCAGGCCAGGCATACAGCAGAGAGGTGGGCAGACCAAGCTATGTCAGGCCAGGCATACAGCAGAGAGGTGAGCAGACCAAGCTATGTCAGGCCAGGCATACAGCAGAGAGGTGAGCAGACCAAGCTATGTCAGGCCAGACATACAGCAGAGAGGTGAGCAGACCAAGCTATGTCAGGCCAGGCATACAGCAGAGAGGTGGGCAGACCAAGCTATGTCAGGCCAGGCATACAGCAGAGAGGTGAGCAGACCAAGCTATGTCAGGCCAGGCATACAGCAGAGAGGTGAGCAGACCAAGCTATGTCAGGCCAGACATACAGCAGAGAGGTGAGCAGACCAAGCTATGTCAGGACAGACATACAGCAGAGAGGTGGGCAGAGCAAGCTATGTCAGGCCAGACATACAGCAGAGAGGTGAGCAGACCAAGCTATGTCAGGCCAGGCATACAGCAGAGAGGTGAGCAGACCAAGCTATGTCAGGCCAGACATACAGCAGAGAGGTGAGCAGAGCAAGCTATGTCAGGCCAGGCATACAGCAGAGAGGTGGGCAGACCAAGCTATGTCAGGCCAGGCATACAGCAGAGAGGTGAGTAGACCAAGCTATGTGCATACAGCAGAGAGGTGAGCAGAGCAAGCTATGTCAGGCCAGACATACAGCAGAGAGGTGAGCAGACCAAGCTATGTCAGGCCAGACATACAGCAGAGAGGTGAGCAGACCAAGCTATGTCAGGCCAGACATACAGCAGAGAGGTGAGCAGAGCAAGCTATGTCAGGCCAGGCATACAGCAGAGAGGTGAGCAGACCAAGCTATGTCAGGCCAGACATACAGCAGAGAGGTGAGCAGACCAAGCTATGTCAGGCCAGACATACAGCAGAGAGGTGAGCAGAGCAAGCTATGTCAGGCCAGGCATACAGCAGAGAGGTGAGTAGACCAAGCTATGTCAGGCCAGACATACAGCAGAGAGGTGAGCAGACCAAGCTATATCAGGCCAGACATACAGCAGAGAGGTGAGCAGACCAAGCTATGTCAGGCCAGACATACAGCAGAGAGGTGAGCAGACCAAGCTATGTCAGGCCAGGCATACAGCAGAGAGGTGAGTAGACCAAGCTATGTCAGGCCAGGCATACAGCAGAGAGGTGAGCAGAGCAAGCTATGTCAGGCCAGGCATACAGCAGAGAGGTGAGTAGACCAAGCTATGTCAGGCCAGACATACAGCAGAGAGGTGAGCAGAGCAAGCTATGTCAGGCCAGGCATACAGCAGAGAGGTGAGTAGACCAAGCTATGTCAGGCCAGACATACAGCAGAGAGGTGGGCAGAGCAAGCTATGTCAGGCCAGACATACAGCAGAGAGGTGAGCAGACCAAGCTATGTCAGGCCAGGCATACAGCAGAGAGGTGAGCAGACCAAGCTATGTCAGGACAGACATACAGCAGAGAGGTGAGCAGACCAAGCTATGTCAGGCCATGACATACAGCAGAGAGGTGAGCAGACC
The DNA here is from genome assembly GCA_028752905.1 of Cladorhizidae sp. MBARI D1340-BT2. Taxonomy (NCBI): domain Eukaryota; kingdom Metazoa; phylum Porifera; class Demospongiae; order Poecilosclerida; family Cladorhizidae; species Cladorhizidae sp. MBARI D1340-BT2. Next base: position 14,279,890 of record JAQNBH010000013.1, read on the forward strand.
AAGCTATGTGCATACAGCAGAGAGGTGAGCTATGTCAGGCCAGGCATACAGCAGAGAGGTGGGCAGAGCAAGCTATGTCAGGCCAGACATACAGCAGAGAGGTGAGCAGAGCAAGCTATGTCAGGCCAGGCATACAGCAGAGAGGTGAGCAGAGCAAGCTATGTCAGGCCAGGCATACAGCAGAGAGGTGAGTAGACCAAGCTATGTCAGGCCAGACATACAGCAGAGAGGTGGGCAGACCAAGCTATGTCAGGCCAGGCATACAGCAGAGAGGTGGGCAGACCAAGCTATGTCAGGCCAGACATACAGCAGAGAGGTGAGTAGACCAAGCTATGTCAGGCCAGGCATACAGCAGAGAGGTGGGCAGACCAAGCTATGTCAGGCCAGGCATACAGCAGAGAGGTGAGCAGACCAAGCTATGTCAGGCCAGACATACAGCAGAGAGGTGGGCAGAGCAAGCTATGTCAGGCCAGACATACAGCAGAGAGGTGAGCAGACCAAGCTATGTCAGGCCAGGCATACAGCAGAGAGGTGGGCAGAGCAAGCTATGTCAGGCCAGACATACAGCAGAGAGGTGAGCAGAGCAAGCTATGTCAGGCCAGGCATACAGCAGAGAGGTGAGCAGAGCAAGCTATGTCAGGCCAGGCATACAGCAGAGAGGTGAGTAGACCAAGCTATGTCAGGCCAGACATACAGCAGAGAGGTGGGCAGACCAAGCTATGTCAGGCCAGGCATACAGCAGAGAGGTGGGCAGACCAAGCTATGTCAGGCCAGACATACAGCAGAGAGGTGAGTAGACCAAGCTATGTCAGGCCAGGCATACAGCAGAGAGGTGGGCAGACCAAGCTATGTCAGGCCAGGCATACAGCAGAGAGGTGAGCAGACCAAGCTATGTCAGGCCAGGCATACAGCAGAGAGGTGAGTAGACCAAGCTATGTCAGGCCAGACAAGTCTGCAGTACTTCAGTTGAAACGTTGATTTTAAAATAAAAAAATCCAAATTAAATCCTCAAATCAATTAGCGTAAGTGGGAAGTGAATAATTAGCATAACTAATACTAGGTTAACACAGCCGTACAGGACCCCGCCCTAAACTAAGTATTTGATGTCTGCTGAAAATATCATTCAAGTTTGGATTAATGAGTGCTAACCATTTCAGCTTGATTCTGAGGTAGACACAGCTTGCCACAGCCAAGGCGATGGTGAGGACTTGGATGATGGCAGCGCCTGCTATCACGGGACCCAGGATGAGGGCAGAGCACGTCACACCCTCTGCTGTAGATACACACAAAGCAACACAGTGTAATGTCAGGGCTCTATATAGTTAGGGACTCTATATAGAATTAGGGGGTCTGTGTAGAGAAAGACGTTATGTAGAGTAAGGACTGTATATAGAATTAGGGTGTATGTAGAGTTAGACTTGGATCCTACATAGAGTTAGGGTCTTTATATAGAGCAGGGTAGGATTGACATCATGTAGATAAAGACTCAAGATAGAATTAGAGCTCTGTATAGAGTTAGGGTCCTGCATAGAGTTGACTGTACGTCAGGTTTGCGATCTATATAGAGTTAGAAATCCATATAGCTCTCTATAGAATTGGGATCTATATGGAATTATGTTCTATATATTCTATGTAGTCTCTATATTTCTGTACAGTAGCTCTAAATATATTTAGGGCTTTAGGGGATTCTGGGGGAGAGTCGGAAATCAGTTAGGGTTAGAATCATAGAGCTCAGGTAAGGACCTGGAGTTAGGCTAAGATAGAGCTATAAGTAAGGACCTGGAGTTAGCTAAGATAGAGCTATAAGTAAGGACCTGGAGTTAGGCTGAGCTATAGGTAAGGACCTGGAGTTAGGCTAAGATAGAGCTATAAGTGAGGACCTGGAGTTAGCTAAGATAGAGCTATAAGTAAGGACCTGGAGTTAGGCTGAGCTATAAGTAAGGACCTGGAGTTAGGCTAAGATAGAGCTATAAGTAAGGACCTGGAGTTAGGCTAAGATAGAGCTATAAGTGAGGACCTGGAGTTAGCTAAGATAGAGCTATAAGTAAGGACCTGGAGTTAGGCTAAGATAGAGCTATAGGTAAGGACCTGGAGTTAGGCTAAGATAGAGCTATAAGTAAGGACCTGGAGTTAGCTAAGATAGAGCTATAAGTAAGGACCTGGAGTTAGGCTGAGCTATAGGTAAGGACCTGGAGTTAGGCTAAGATAGAGCTATAAGTGAGGACCTGGAGTTAGCTAAGATAGAGCTATAAGTAAGGACCTGGAGTTAGGCTGAGCTATAAGTAAGGACCTGGAGTTAGGCTAAGATAGAGCTATAAGTAAGGACCTGGAGTTAGGCTAAGATAGAGCTATAAGTGAGGACCTGGAGTTAGCTAAGATAGAGCTATAAGTGAGGACCTGGAGTTAGGCTAAGATAGAGCTATAAGTAAGGACCTGGAGTTAGCTAAGATAGAGCTATAAGTAAGGACCTGGAGTTAGGCTAAGATAGAGCTATAAGTGAGGACCTGGAGTTAGGCTAAGATAGAGCTATAGGTAAGGACCTGGAGTTAGGCTAAGATAGAGCCATAAGGTAAGGACCTGGAGTTAGCTAAGATAGAGCCATAAGGTAAGGACCTGGAGTTAGCTAAGATAGAGCCATAAGGTAAGGACCTGGAGTTAGCTAAGATAGAGCCATAGGTAAGGACCTGGAGTTAGCTAAGATAGAGCCATAGGTAAGGACCTGGAGTTAGCTAAGATAGAGCCATAGGTAAGGACCTGGAGTTAGCTAAGATAGAGCCATAGGTAAGGACCTGGAGTTAGGCTAAGATAGAGCCATAAGGTAAGGACCTGGAGTTAGCTAAGATAGAGCCATAAGGTAAGGACCTGGAGTTAGCTAAGATAGAGCCATAGGTAAGGACCTGGAGTTAGCTAAGATAGGCTCAGCTATAGGTAAGGACCTGGAGTTGAGGCTGATTCACAGTTTGACGCTCAGCCATCGTCAGGTATCGTATCGTCCTATCGTAACATATCGTCGTATTGTGAACCAGCAACGTCATGACAATGCGATACGATAGGACGTTACGATACATAACGATGGAATAGGATCTGGTTCTATTCTAGCGTCGAGCGTCCGACCAATGAGAATGCTGGCAAGTGGGAGGGTCACGTGAACGACTTTGTTCCTTCACCAGAATTTACAACTACTATCACGTGAGCACCTTGTCAAAACTCACCAATCGAACGCTATATTGTGAACCAGAAACAATACGATACGATAGAACGATACGATACGTAACGATAGGACGATACGTAACGATGGGTGAGTGTCATATTGTGAACCTGCCTTTATGCTAAAATAGAGCTACAGGTGTTGACTTGAATTAGCTAGATCTATAAGTGTATATGCACCACAGCCTCTCCCACAGTCCCACATCCCACCCAACACACACACACACATACCCCATCATCATCACTATACATGTGTGCAGCTGGTCTACCAGAGGACTATGCTCAAGTGATACTATTAGACTATTATATCTACATGAAGAAGATTTTCCTGATGTATAACTCTGTAGCTGAGAGATTAAAGGCTGTGCCAGCCATAAGTGACAGAGTGGATCTAGGCACACTCACACACACATACATACCTTCATCCCGAGCATTGGCTAGTTCCAGCAACAGCAAGAGTGCAAAGCTTCCCAGTACTTGAGTCATCTTCTCATCCAGCTCTCACCAGTGTTGCATGCTAGCACTCCACCACTGCTGACTGGAATATATAATGCGTGCCACATACCAACAAGGCGAGAGCATGGGCCTTAAAAGAGAGCCTTTTCCTGTACGGTTTACTCACATAGTCCATGTATGGAGTCCTGTTGCTCTGCTTGTGAAAGTCCTGCCTGTGTGGAATCTTTGAGGTTAATATATGTGTGTGTGTGTACACATTATATGTGGCATCCGCTGACTAGTGCTGTCTCCTTGGGAAGCACACAGTGCAGGTTCCTTTTATGCTCTGTCTTACATGCTCTGCAAGGGGGAGAAGCCAGTTGAGTTATGGTGGTGCTCGGCACACACCTACAGGCAATGTTGAGGTTAGCAGCTAGTGCATGACTTACCTGGGATGGGACGGGGCTCGAGGAGCGATGATCTTCACTTTTAAATCACCTCGAACATTTCATTTTGTCTACAGTTTTCTTGGGCCAAAACCAGTAGCTTTGAACTGGCTCAATAACCAGTCTGACCAGTAGCTCTGAACCTGCTCTACCAGCCCAAACCAGTCTGACCAGTCGCTCTGAACCTGCTCTATTCAGCTAAATCTGCTCTATCGGCCAAAACCAGTCTGACCAGTAGTTCTGAACCTGCTCTTTTGGCCAAAACCAGTAGCTCTGAACCAGCTCTATCAGCAAAACCTGACCAGTAGCTCTGAACCTGCTCTATCAATCAAAACCAGTCTTACCAGTAGCTCTGAACCTGCTCTATCAACCAAAACCCGTCTGACCAGTAGCTCTGAACCTGCTCTATCAATCTAAACCAGTCTTACCAGTAGCTCTGAACCTGCTCTATCAATCTAAACCAGTCTGACCAGTAGCTCTGAATCTGCTCTATCAATCAAAACCAGTCTGACCAGTAGCTCTGAACCTGCTCTATTGGCACTTTAATTTGCACTTATGCACTTCCTCTACCTCTTCCCCGGCAATTAGATCGCTAAATAGCCGTGAACACTGTTGAGTGGGGATGATGATCCGTGGGTTTGGGGGGTTTGGGGCGAGCGAGGGTGACTGGTGTCTACGTGCACATGCGTACATATCCTGATGATGCATTGGTAATGGTGGCCAAAGGCAGAAACACTGAGGATGTAGACATGTACTGGTTGGATTGTTGGGAGTGCAGCAAACCTCAATTTAATACATCTGATACTAATACATTGATACCTAGGGATTCCATTCCCTGTTCCAAGATCTCTTAGTCGGCATCAAAATGACCCAGTGTTGATATATCCATCATCTACCATCTCATTATTCTGTGGTGAATTTATTAGTAGGCATTACTACCACTCAGACTACTACTACTACTATTACTTTACCACTACTACTACTACTACTACTACTATTACTTACTTCTACCACTACTACTACTACAGTGGTCCCTCCCTATTAAGACCACCCAGGGAGCACTTCCAACTGGTCTTATTAGAGAGGTGGTCTTACTTGGGAATATAGCTCTCAGGCATGGCAGGGGTCTCACAAAGCATTGCTCAGTGGATATTATTGTGTAGTGTACACGCATTCATAATATTAAACCAACTGCAAGCTTCCCAAACAAGACACTGTATTCTCATTTGGAATTATGGGTGTGTCTTGGAAAGACATTGGTTATCATTGTACTACACATGTATGTATTGGACATTAGACTCATGCAGTGTCCTTGGGACACAGAAAGTCTGAGATACTGGACTGGACAGTCCGCTCCATCCTGTTCTGGATGACCATGTGCTCGATAGAATCAGCACATGCCACAAGCTTGGGAATGCCTCGATGAGTGGCAAAGTCACGCAGCTTGCACACCATCTCGAACACCTCTGACACAGTCACACGAGTGGGCATGGGGCCATCCTCCTCATTATCTGACTCAGGCTCCTCAGGGGAGGAGTCAGCAGGGGTGGCGAGGGCATGGTTGAGGGCAGGGTCATAGTGGTCCTCACTGGTGTGCACTTTGCTGTCGATGTTGGCGTAGCCCTCGGCAGTGTCACACCCTCTGGCAGCTGTGCATTTATGATTCCTCGACCTCAGCAGCAGGGGCAGTGGTGGTCGTGAAGCCACACTTCTTAAAGCACTTCTTGATGGTGGACACGTGGAGGTCATCCCAGGCCTTCTTGAGCCAGCGGATTGCCATCAGAACGTCCACCTTCTTGACAAGCGAGCTCATTTTCTCAGTGCAACCACTATCGGCATTCACAGTGTCGTCCATGAGCCGGAAAATATAGCGGATCATCTGCTTCCAGTAGACCAGCTTAATGGCCTGGATGATGCCAACATCCATAGGCTGAAGCTTGGAGGTGGTGTTGGCGTGAAGGAAGACCAGCTTGAGGTTGATATCTGAGTGCGCTGAGTAGTTGTCAATGAAGATGATGATCTTCCGGCCCTTGGCAAGCATCTTATTGTTGGTGCACTTGAGCCACTGCTCCGGAATGCTCATCCATGCCTTGGCCTGTGCCTCATACTCGATGCCGAGGCCCCTCTTTGGATCAATGCAGATGTAAAAATGTACCAGTTCCTGATTTTTCACAGTTGGGCAAAAGTATGTCACTTCAATGGAAGGTAGATCTTCAAACAAAAAACTAAATTCACTGTATTCTTGGATGCTTGGTCTTACTTGGGAGGATATTGACCCAGCCAAGTGGTCTTATAAGAGAGGTGGACTTACCTTAGAGGGTCTTACTTGGGAGGGGCAAAATAAAGCCAGCCAACTGGGAGCAAGCAAAAATGGTCTTATAATGGAGATGGTCTTACTTGGGAGGGTCTTAATACGGAGGGACCACTGTACTACACTGCTGCTGCTACTACTACTACTACTATTGTTGTTATTATTATTATGTTAATCTACTATAAAAGGGAAAGTATGTTGTATGTGTTTACAGTAAGCCACACTACTGGCCAACAGCGTGAATATCTCCATAGAGATGACCTCCCAAATGATGTTAGAGGCCATGTGGCATTCACCTCCAAGCTCACTGGAAGTCAACATCACCAAATGTGGCAGTTGCAATGGCAGCCATTTTGTTGGCTATTCTTTAGGACTGGTAATGATTCAATTTAGTGCCTGCGTATTTCAAATTCCAGACAATACCATTATATACACATGTTATATACACATGTTATATACACATGTTATATACACATGTTATGGGGGAATGACAAAATGTGTCGTGCATAGCACACTGTGCATGTGATACACATCCAGTACTCAAGGCAGTAGTTATACAGGGAGAAGTGTTGCAGTAGCTTTACAGGGAGCAGTGTTGCAGTAGTTGTACAGGCAGCAGTGTTGCAGTAGCTGTACAGGGAGCAGTGTTGCAGTAGCTGTACAGGGAGCAGTGTTGCAGTAGCTGTACAGGCAGCAGTGTTGCAGTAGCTGTACAGGGAGCAGTGTTGCAGTAGCTGTACAGGCAGCAGTGTTGCAGTAGCTGTACAGGGAGCATTGTTGCAGTAGCTGTACAGGGTGCAGTGTTGCAGTAGCTGTACAGGGAGCAGTGTTGCAGTAGCTGTACAGGGAGCAGTGTTGCATTAGCTGTATAGCGGGCAGTGTTGCAGTAGCTGTACAGGGAGCAGTGTTGCATTAGCTGTACTAGGAGCAGTGTTGCAGTAGCTGTACAGGGAGCAGTGTTGCAGTAGTTGTACAGGCAGCAGTGTTGCAGTAGCTCTACAGGGAGCAGTGTTGCAGTAGCTGTACAGGGAGCAGTGTTGCAGTAGTTGTACAGGCAGCAGTGTTGCAGTAGCTGTACAGGGAGCAGTGTTGCAGTAGCTGTACAGGGAGCAGTGTTGCAGTAGCTGTACAGGCAGCAGTGTTGCAGTAGCTGTACAGGGAGCAGTGTTGCAGTAGCTGTACAGGGAGCATTGTTGCAGTAGCTGTACAGGGTGCAGTGTTGCAGTAGCTGTACAGGGAGCAGTGTTGCAGTAGCTGTACAGGGAGCAGTGTTGCATTAGCTGTACAGCGGGCAGTGTTGCAGTAGCTGTACAGGGAGCAGTGTTGCATTAGCTGTACTAGGAGCAGTGTTGCAGTAGCTGTACAGGGAGCAGTGTTGCAGTAGTTGTACAGGCAGCAGTGTTGCAGTAGCTCTACAGGGAGCAGTGTTGCAGTAGCTGTACAGGGAGCAGTGTTGCAGTAGCCGTACAGGGAGCAGTGTTGCAGTAGCTGTACAGGGAGCAGTGTTGCAGTAGCTGTACAGGGAGCAGTGTTGCAGTAGCTGTACTGGGAGCAGTGTTGCAGTAGCTCTACAGGGAGCTGTGTTGCAGTAGCTCTACAGGGAGCAGTGTTGCATTAGCTGTACAGCGGGCAGTGTTGCAGTAGCTGTACAGGGAGCAGTGTTGCATTAGCTATACTAGGAACAGTGTTGCAGTAGCTGTACAGGGAGCAGTACTAAGTAGGAATATACATAATCATGACTATCTAATCTCTCAATGAACTCTCAGTTGACATAATAACATTAAAATCACCTTCTCAACAAATTGTATTCACTCGACGTTTAGACTAAATGCTCTAGCCTCCATCAGGGAAAATTATTCCTGATTAAGGCTAGAGCATCTAGTCGAAAGGTCGAGTGAATACAATTTGTTGAGAAGGTGATTTCAATGACTATCTAGTGCTTGTGAAAAAACTGGTCCCAAATGGTGGCCCATTCTGTGTGCTTTCCAGTGGTATCTGCATATGGTAGTGCATGCACTAGCTCTGAGGTCAGTAGAAGAATGGTATCCACATGCCGATAACCAGAGGTCATCAACCTTTGCCACTTATGGTGCTCAGAGTACCCACAGATAGAACAAAATAAAAAAATCCCATCTCTCCGTAGCCAACACCGCAAGTGAGAGGTCAGTAGCTCTCACACACTGCGTGAAGTCGATCTCATGAAAATAGAACTGAAGTAATCCTTCACTCTAGGTATAGAATGATGATCAGGGGGGGGGGGGGGGGGGGGATGAATTTTTTTTTTAAACCCCCCCGAGAAATATGGTTTGGCCCCCACTACTGAACTATGCACGAGTGCTGATGGATATTGTGCATGACACACACACACACACACATACATACACACACACACACACACACATACACACACACACACACACACACATACACACACACACACACACTCCAGTACTTCTGACCCAGAATAAAGTGCAGAATAGTGCTCACTGACCTTCCAGGAGTCCAGAGTTGATCTGGAATGTCCTGGTCACTGCCGGGTGGCCACATCTGCTAGTAGATCGCCAAGAGAGCATCTTACATTCATTATGACCCGTTTTCCACCTCAATGTTGCCAAGTTAAATTTTTTATTTGGGCTTGTATTAATGCTCGAGGATTCTGGCAACTAAACACTTAACTTGCCGAATCAATGACATTCATGACTTGCCGAATCATTGAGATACACGACTACAAGCCAGAAGATGCCGGCAAGCATGCATTGTCGCAGTAAATAACTCAACAAGAACTGTTTACCTCTCGTCATGGTTTTAAAAGAATTATGTGTTGCCTAATCCATTCACACTTGTGGTTGTTATTCTTGCGTATGCATAAGTGTTCTTTATCATGCCTAATGGGAAAGGTCGTAGCCTTATTTCAACACATTCTTGGAAGGATTAATTTTTTGTGTTGACTAATACATATTATAATTGAGGCTATATATATATATATATACACATACACACATACACACATACTTTGCGTGTATGCATTTGTGCAGTCATCAAGTGCTGGCACTCCCTGTTTGCGCTCACCCCCTTATTTCTAAATGGAGAACACCCTAATCACAACAAAAACAACAAGATGACTTCCTCCATTACTTAACTCACTCGCTCGACGTTTCGGCTACAAACAACGAACTCGGCTAAGACCTACTTGGGCAGCTGCTTGGCTTGGTGTCTGAGTTGCAGGTTTCAGCTTCTAGTAGCTTCCAAACCCTTTCGTAGTTAAGGTCATAAGCCAGCAGCTGAAATGAAGGAAGAACACATTAAAAATTGCGAAGCTCTTTTTCAAGGACCTTGGACGTACTTTTCTCTCCCACATATGACTAGCTTAGCAAGCATAAGCCAGTCATTAAAAATCAATATATAATGTGTGTATACATATATAATATTTCAGTGTTAGACATGTTGTTTGGGGATCCGTGGGTGTGTGTTTGTTGATTAGTGTAGCCATACCGATACTAATTATGAACTGAATATGATGGAACAGCATATACGTAGCTTTAGCCAGGATACTAATTATGAACTGATTATGATGGAACAGCACATAGCTTTAGCCAGATCGGGTTTAAAGAGGTGAGAGACCTGATGCTCTCCACTGCCTCTTCAGCTAATGAAGTGTGCATTAGCACCTCCGGTCAATTAGTAGTTGGGCTTGAAGAATGTTGTTTGCAGCTGCTTCTAAGTAGCTTTGGTTTCCTGCAAGCTGGTATGGTCAATTACTCTGAATATCACTGAACTCATCCACAGAGTGGGAGAGGCAAGTGCTGTGATAGTGGTTACGTTTTAATTAGATACAATCACATATTCATTAGCAGGGATTTCAGGTTTCCGGAGATAATGTTGCCGGGGGTGTGTTTATATTGATTAGTGTTGCCATAGCAATGCCAACTGCAAATGGATTACGACTGCACGGCCTATCACCGAAGCCTGGATCAGGTTGAACATTGAGTTTTAATTGCCTCCACGGCCTCTTTGAGTAATTAGCAAGTTATGCTTGTCTGTAGCAAATATTCCCCTCTCAGTCTCAAGTTGTTCTTTCCTCTCTGCAGAGGCACTTTAAAAGGATGGCCTCTTCAGGTGCGTCCGGACACAATACAGGAACTGCCTCTTCTAGTCGCCTCCTCCAGAAGAAGTGGGATGACATGAAGCTGCAGGCTCACAGGGACAGGGTGAGTATGATGTGTGAGAGGTATGCACAGTGTGCATGCGATGGTGGCTCCCGATGGGTGGTCCAATAGACTGCATGGAGGAGGAGGGGGGGATCTGAAATCTCCCTCTCAGCTCCCAGAGGAACTCTGATGGAATTCACAGCTTCCTGAGCCATATTAGACACAATTTTGGAGCAAGTTCAGAGTTCGATGACTGGCAATGCTGCAGAAACTGAACTCTCTCGATCTTCGTCATAAAATTGGCCCATCCCATCAGAGACTAATTATTGCTTTTCCACACAATGCTGTGTCCCCGATGGTTGTCCAGGCCTTTCCGGTGAGAAGTCCGGATCCTACCCTGGCTCCTCCGCTGGAAATGTGGGTGTGAATGTTCCTTCTAGAATAGGTGGGGTTGTTAAGTAGATAAGGGTGGAGTCATTCTTATGTGTGGATGTGGTCATTGTGAGGTGTGGGTGGAGTGATTGTGATGTGTGGGTGGAGTCATTGTGAGGTGTGGGTGGAGTGATTGGTGTGTGTGGGTGGAGTGATTGTTGGGTGTGGGGGAGTGATTGTGAGGTGTGGGTGTGGCCATTGGTGTGTGTGGGTGGAGTGATTGTTGGGTGTGGGTGGAGTGATTGTGATGTGTGGGTGTGGTCATTGTGAGGTGTGGGTGGAGTGATTGTGAGGTGGGTGGAGTGATTGGTGTGTGTGTGGGCGGAGGGATTGTTGGGTGTGGGTGGAGTGATTGTGAGGTGTGGGTGTTGGGAGGTGTGGGTTGAGTGATTGTGAGGTGCGGGTGGAGTCATTGTGGGGTGTGGGTGGAGTCATTGTGAGGTGTGGGTGGAGTGATTGGTGTGTGTGTGGGCGGAGTGATTGTTGGGTGTGGGTGGAGTGATTGTTGGGTGTTGGTGGAGTGATTGTTGGGTGTGGGTGGAGTGATTGTTGGGTGTGGGTGGAGTGATTGTGAGGTGTGGGTGTTGGGAGGTGTGGGTGGAGTGATTGTGAGGTGTGGGTGTAGTGAGGTGTGGGTGGAGTCATTGTTAGGTGCGGGTGGAGTCATTGTGAGGTGTGGGTGGAGTCATTGTGAGTTGTGAGGTGTGGGTGGAGCATTGTGTTGCGTGGGTGGAGCCATTGTGAGGTGTGTGTGGAGCCGTTGTGAGGTGTGGGTGGAGTCATTGTGTTGGTGCAGACAGGACCCAGAATATATCCAGCAGGTCGATGACTCCCGGCTAACAGTGCTCAGTCAGCAAGTTGAAGAAAGAAGGAACCACTTCTCTTATTTTACTTAGCTTCTTCTCCGAGAGGAGAAATCTTTGCGACAGAGAAGCAGTTGTCTAGCCAGAGAATCCTCCAATCTGGTCCGAGGTCTTCGAACAGGTTGTCAGTGATATCACTCACCTGCTACACCCAGTTGGTGTGGGGACAACTGCTAAATGAAACTGAAAATCAGCAGGGGCTTCCCTCTTCCGCAGTGAATCTTAAGTGGCTAGTCATTTCTGGCCTGCTAAGGCGACCTGCTATCGCGACCAACTAGCATGACTTGGAATGGCCGAGCTTAACTCGTTGCAATTTATTCCCACAACTTTCGAGTCCCAGGAAGCTTGCATGGTGACCGGGAAGGTTTCCATGGCAATAAAAATTCTCTCTTTCTTTCATTAGGATGTTTATGGAGGCGTGATGTCCGTGCTAACTGGTTACGACGTGAGAGAGTGCAGAGGAGGAACATGGAGGAGTGAATCTGAAACATTTTTGTTGACTATGTTGGCATTGTTGATAGTTTAGCTGAATACTTGTAGGAGTGCAGGCAGTGTTGTGTCTATAGAGCATGTGTGAGTGTTTGAATTGGCAGGCTGACCCTCCAGTTGCCGTGCAGATACCAATTACAACTCACCTTGGCAGCGGCTTAAAAGGCAGACGCGACAATCCGGCCTTTTTCGCCTAGGCATTGGGTTTTTTTAAAGGACCCCCAACTCATTCCTCGTAGCTGCCATGAGAGTAACTTTAGCCAACAAGGAATGTAATGTGTATGCTTTTTAATGGTATTAAAATATCAGAGGTTTAATTAGGCATTGGGTCAGGGGCATGCGAAATAGTTGAGATCATTCGTGACTCATTTTTTCTTCTCGATGTAATCCGACATCAGCTCCTACAAGAACCTTCTCGATAATCAACTTGAATTTTACTCCGTCAATGTTTCGAGTAGATGCTGTAGCAGTCATCAAGAATGACGAAGGCTAAAGCATCTACTCGAAACATCGAGTACTGTAGCTGCTGTAGCAGTCATCAGGAATGATGAAGGCTAGAGCATCTACTCGAAACATCAAGTAGCTGCTGTAGCAGTCATCAGGAATGACGAAGGCTAAAGCATCTACTCGAAACATCGAGTAGCTGCTGTAGCAGTCATTAGGAATGACGAAGGCTAGAGCATCTCCTCGAAACATCAAGTAGCTGCTGTAGCAGTCATCAGGAATGACGAAGGCTAGAGCATCTCCTCGAAACATCGAGGAAGTATAATTCAAGTTGATTAGTGAGAAGGTCATTGAAAGTTCATCATATCAACTGAGAGTTCCTTGTGAACATAAGCTTGCCCAAAGACGTCTTGATGCATCATCAGAGCCGAGTCACATCCCATATTCTCCAGGACGAGGGAGCAAGATGGTCTGCATCGATGTTGTGGTAACTATAAAGACCTAGTACTGCTTCATCGCCCCAGTGTAAATACACACGTAGCCAATATCCATCTCCCCAAAATATTGTTGTACACTGAGAGGTTCCTCTATTGGCACTAAAATTCATTTCAATGGGAGTTGCGGGGAACGGGTTTTGCATCCGTGAAAGTGTCAAGACCCCTGCTGCTTCACGACTTTGAACCCCCAAAGACTGCAGACCCATTGCCGTTCCTTTACTCTAAAACAATTTTGACTAATTATTAATACGCCATTTTTATTGCTTTGTCTCATCGCTGCATCCCCTCCTCCCCCCTCCCTCTCGTGTGTGATACTCTAATGACCACAGTCGGTGTCAGAATGAAGTTTCAAAAATGACATCATACTCCTTTTTTGAAGGAGGTGTGTCCATGGTGTTAATTGATGTTGTTTCTTGTTTACACCTCTAGCTTCGTCATGTCAAGTCGTCCATTGACAACAGGTCGCCTAGGAACTTCGTCCACATCAAGAACAACCTCGGAAAACAGCAGGTGATTTTTTGGTAATTTCTTAGCAAGTTCTAGTAATTTTCCATTGGTAATCTTCGGGTAGCTGATTGTAAAAGATGGTTTGGAAATCCTCGTTGGCTGCAAAGATCCATGTGCATAGCGGCGATTGAGAAATACCTTGATGTGGCTGGGTTTGAAAGGTGGCCTTGTTATTCAGGTTGCCCAAAACCATTTCCTTTTTCATTTCAAGACACAGAACAGATACTTGTGGCAACCACCGCAGCATCTGGTCGAATATGCCCCCACCCCCTCTCCCATTTCCCCTTTGAAGGGTAAAGTTCCCACTTCACAGGAGGTTCTGTCTCCTCACCTCACATCACTCCAGCAGAGCTGCAGTGAAATACTCCAGCATAGCTGCAGAGAAATACTCCAGCAGAGCTTCAGTGAAATACTCCAGCAGAGCTGCAGTGAAATACTCCAGCAGAGCTGCAGTGAAATACTCCAGCATAGCTGCAGTGAAATACTCCAGCATATCTGCAGTGAAATACTCCAGCAGAGCTGCAGTGAAATACTCCAGCAGAGCTGCAGTGAAATACTCCAGCATAGCTGCAGTGAAATACTCCAGCATAGCTGCAGTGAAATACTCCAGCATAGCTGCAGTGAAATACTCCAGCAGAGCTGCAGTGAAATACTCCAGCAGAGCTGCAGTGAAATACTCCAGCATAACTGCAGTGAAATACTCCAGCATAGCTGCAGAGAAATACTCCAGCAGAGCTGCAGTGAAATACTCGAGCAGAGCTGCAGAGAAATACTCCAGCAGAGCTGCAGTGAAATACTCGAGCAGAGCTGCAGTGAAATACTCCAGCAGAGCTGCAGTGAAATACTCCACGCAGCATCTGGTCGAATATGCCCCCACCCCCTCTCCCATTTCCCCTTTGAAGGGTAAAGTTCCCACTTCACAGGAGGTTCTGTCTCCTCACCTCACATCACTCCAGCAGAGCTGCAGTGAAATACTCCAGCATAGCTGCAGAGAAATACTCCAGCAGAGCTTCAGTGAAATACTCCAGCAGAGCTGCAGTGAAATACTCGAGCAGAGCTGCAGTGAAATACTCCAGCAGAGCTGCAGTGAAATACTCCACGCAGCATCTGGTCGAATATGCCCCCACCCCCTCTCCCATTTCCCCTTTGAAGGGTAAAGTTCCCACTTCACAGGAGGTTCTGTCTCCTCACCTCACATCACTCCAGCAGAGCTGCAGTGAAATACTCCAGCATAGCTGCAGAGAAATACTCCAGCAGAGCTTCAGTGAAATACTCCAGCAGAGCTGCAGTGAAATACTCCAGCAGAGCTGCAGTGAAATACTCCAGCATAGCTGCAGTGAAATACTCCAGCATATCTGCAGTGAAATACTCCAGCAGAGCTGCAGTGAAATACTCCAGCAGAGCTGCAGTGAAATACTCCAGCATAGCTGCAGTGAAATACTCCAGCATAGCTGCAGTGAAATACTCCAGCATAGCTGCAGTGAAATACTCCAGCAGAGCTGCAGTGAAATACTCCAGCAGAGCTGCAGTGAAATACTCCAGCATAACTGCAGTGAAATACTCCAGCATAGCTGCAGAGAAATACTCCAGCAGAGCTGCAGTGAAATACTCGAGCAGAGCTGCAGAGAAATACTCCAGCAGAGCTGCAGTGAAATACTCGAGCAGAGCTGCAGTGAAATACTCCAGCAGAGCTGCAGTGAAATACTCCACGCAGCATCTGGTCGAATATGCCCCCACCCCCTCTCCCATTTCCCCTTTGAAGGGTAAAGTTCCCACTTCACAGGAGGTTCTGTCTCCTCACCTCACATCACTCCAGCAGAGCTGCAGTGAAATACTCCAGCATAGCTGCAGAGAAATACTCCAGCAGAGCTTCAGTGAAATACTCCAGCAGAGCTGCAGTGAAATACTCGAGCAGAGCTGCAGTGAAATACTCCACGCAGCATCTGGTCGAATATGCCCCCACCCCCTCTCCCATTTCCCCTTTGAAGGGTAAAGTTCCCACTTCACAGGAGGTTCTGTCTCCTCACCTCACATCACTCCAGCAGAGCTGCAGTGAAATACTCCAGCATAGCTGCAGAGAAATACTCCAGCAGAGCTTCAGTGAAATACTCCAGCAGAGCTGCAGTGAAATACTCCAGCAGAGCTGCAGTGAAATACTCCAGCATAGCTGCAGTGAAATACTCCAGCATATCTGCAGTGAAATACTCCAGCAGAGCTGCAGTAAAATACTCCAGCATAGCTGCAGTGAAATACTCCAGCATAGCTGCAGTGAAATACTCCAGCATAGCTGCAGTGAAATACTCCAGCAGAGCTGCAGTGAAATACTCCAGCAGAGCTGCAGTGAAATACTCCAGCATAACTGCAGTGAAATACTCCAGCATAGCTGCAGAGAAATACTCCAGCAGAGCTGCAGTGAAATACTCGAGCAGAGCTGCAGAGAAATACTCCAGCAGAGCTGCAGTGAAATACTCGAGCAGAGCTGCAGTGAAAAACTCCAGCATAAACGCAGAGAAATACTCCAGCATAACTGCAGAGAAATACTCCAGCATAACTGCAGAGAAATACTCCAGCATAACTGCAGAGAAATACTCCACAGAGCTGCAGAGAAATATTCCAGCATAACTGCAGAGAAATACTCTAGCAGAGCTGCAGTGAAATACTCCAGCATAGTTGCAGTGAAATACTCCAGCAGAGCTGCAGTGAAATACTCCAGCATAGCTGCAGTGAAATACTCCAGCATAGCTGCAGTGAAATACTCGAGCAGAGCTGCAGTGAAAAACTCCAGCATAAACGCAGAGAAATACTCCAGCATAACTGCAGAGAAATACTCCAGCATAACTGCAGAGAAATACTCCAGCATAACTGCAGAGAAATACTCCACAGAGCTGCAGAGAAATATTCCAGCATAACTGCAGAGAAATACTCTAGCAGAGCTGCAGTGAAATACTCCAGCATAGCTGCAGTGAAATACTCCAGCAGAGCTGCAGTGAAATACTCCAGCATAGCTGCAGTGAAATACTCCAGCAGAGCTGCAGTGAAATACTCCAGCAGAGCTGCAGTGAAATACTCCAGCATAACTGCAGTGAAATACTCCAGCATAGCTGCAGAGAAATACTCCAGCAGAGCTGCAGTGAAATACTCGAGCAGAGCTGCAGAGAAATACTCCAGCAGAGCTGCAGTGAAATACTCGAGCAGAGCTGCAGTGAAAAACTCCAGCATAAACGCAGAGAAATACTCCAGCATAACTGCAGAGAAATACTCCAGCATAACTGCAGAGAAATACTCCAGCATAACTGCAGAGAAATACTCCACAGAGCTGCAGAGAAATATTCCAGCATAACTGCAGAGAAATACTCTAGCAGAGCTGCAGTGAAATACTCCAGCATAGCTGCAGTGAAATACTCCAGCAGAGCTGCAGTGAAATACTCCAGCATAGCTGCAGTGAAATACTCCAGCATAGCTGCAGTGAAATACTCGAGCAGAGCTGCAGTGAAAAATTCCAGCATAAACGCAGAGAAATACTCCAGCATAACTGCAGAGAAATACTCCAGCATAACTGCAGAGAAATACTCCAGCATAACTGCAGAGAAATACTCCACAGAGCTGCAGAGAAATATTCCAGCATAACTGCAGAGAAATACTCTAGCAGAGCTGCAGTGAAATACTCCAGCAGAGCTGCAGTGAAATACTCCAGCAGAGCTGCAGTGAAATACTCCAGCATAGCTGCAGTGAAATACTCCAGCATAGCTGCAGTGAAATACTCCAGCATAGCTGCAGTGAAATACTCCAGCATAGCTGCAGTGAAATACTCCAGCATAGCTGCAGTGGTGGTGTCGACAGCTCACACGCTGGTGTGGTGACAGCTCACACGCTGGTGTGGTGACAGCTCACACGCTGGTGTGGTGCAGTCCATAGCAGACTCGACAAACTTGTACTCCTCCGTACCTCTGCAGTCTAACACTGCGAGCTTTTAATCATTGGGGCTCTCGATCATAGAAAGACAAACCATGATGTCATCATAGAAGACACCTTGGACTGTAGCCCTGCTAGCTATAGGAAGGCGACATTGTCGAGGTAGAGCATGTGCATTTGATTTAAGGAATTATTGAAATTATCCCTATCAATCTGAACCAACAGCTTTGAGAAGATTGAAAATGGATGACTTGTAAGACCGGTTGGCATAGCCCTCGACATTGGTAGAATGGACATCGAGGGGGACCTCTCTACCTCACACTTCAAGCTAAGAGATACCCTTGACAAGGTGGCTTTCATGCCTGCCAACCTGCCCAGCCAGAACAGTGAGAGGTCAAGTGCAGCACAAGAAGAGTGATCTCCATTATACAAGCGTGACACGTTCATGATGGCATGTGTATCATCACAGACATAGAAAATCATCATCTGTGTCGAGGAATGTACTAGGCTCCACTCTAATTAGTTATCTTGCCATTTTCCAGCTGTTCTGTTGGATTATTAAACTCATTAATCACATTATTTTAATTAAGTGGAAGCACTAGCAGGAACACAAAGTGACTGCCCATCTTATAAAATCACCTAATATTTTTCTAAAGATACCAAAAATTCTCTCAGTGTCTGCATTGGAGTGTGGGGTGATTCTCTCAGTGTCTGCATTGGAGTGTGGGGTGATTCTCTCTGTGTCTGCATTGGAGTGTGGGGTGATTCTCTCAGTGTCTACATTGGAGTGTGGGGTGATTCTCTCAGTGTCTGCATTGGAGTGTGGGGTGATTCTCTCAGTGTCTGCATTGGAGTGTGGGGTGATTCTCTCAGTGTCTACATTGGAGTGTGGGGTGATTCTCTCAGTGTCTGCATTGGAGTGTGGGGTGATTGTCTCAGTGTCTGCATTGGAGTGTGGGGTAATTCTCTCAGTGTCTGCATTGGAGTGTGGGGTAATTCTCTCAGTGTCTGCATTGGAGTGTGGGGTGATTCTCTCAGTGTCTACATTGGAGTGTGGGGTGATTCTCTCAGTGTCTGCATTGGAGTGTGGGGTGATTCTCTCAGTGTCTGCATTGGAGTGTGGGGTGATTCTCTCAGTGTCTGCATTGGAGTGTGGGGTGATTCTCTCAGTGTCTGCATTGGAGTGTGGGGTGATTCTCTCAGTGTCTGCATTGGAGTGTGGGGTGATTCTCTCAGTGTCTGCATTGGAGTGTGGGGTGATTCTCTCAGTGTCTGCATTGGAGTGTGGGGTGATTCTCTCAGTGTCTGCATTGGAGTGTGGGGTGATTCTCTCAGTGTCTGCAGTGGAGTGTGGGGTGATTCTCTCAGTGTCTGCATTGGAGTGTGGGGTGATTCTCTCAGTGTCTGCATTGGAGTGTGGGGTGATTCTCTCAGTGTCTGCATTGGAGTGTGGGGTGATTCTCTCAGTGTCTGCATTGGAGTGTGGGGTGATTCTCTCAGTGTCTGCATTGGAGTGTGTGATGATTCTCTCAGTGTCTGCATTGGAGTGTGGGGTGATTCTCTCAGTGTCTGCATTGGAGTGTGGGGTGATTCTCTCAGTGTCTGCATTGGAGTGTGGGGTGATTCTCTCAGTGTCTGCATTGGAGTGTGGGGAGATTCTCTCAGTGTCTGCATTGGAGTGTGGGGTGATTCTCTCAGTGTCTGCATTGGAGTGTGGGGTGATTCTCTCAGTGTCTGCATTGGAGTGTGGGGTGATTCTCTCAGTGTCTGCATTGGAGTGTGGGGCAGTGTCTGCATTGGAGTGTGGGGTGATTCTCTCAGTGTCTGCATTGGAGTGTGGGGTGATTCTCTCAGTGTCTGCAGTGGAGTGTGGGGTGATTCTCTCAGTGGCTGCATTGGAGTGTGGGGTGATTCTCTCAGTGTCTGCATTGGAGTGTGGGGTGATTCTCTCAGTGTCTGCATTGGAGTGTGGGGTGATTCTCTCAGTGTCTGCATTGGAGTGTGGGGTGATTCTCTCAGTGTCTGCATTGGAGTGTGGGGCAGTGTCTGCATTGGAGTGTGGGGTGATTCTCTCAGTGTCTGCATTGGAGTGTGGGGTGATTCTCTCAGTGTCTGCAGTGGAGTGTGGGGTGATTCTCTCAGTGTCTGCATTGGAGTGTGGGGTGATTCTCTCAGTGTCTGCATTGGAGTATGGGGTGGCTAACATGCACTTTCAGAACCCTTGCCAGCATGCACATACTTCTTAGCTCTCGGTTAGTTTCCATTTCTTTTGCAGAGTTGGGGCATGTCATGACATGAGGTGTCTGTAACCCAACACTTCATCTTCTAACTGATCAATGGCATTGCACAGCTCAGGAAGACGATTGGGTTACTGAAGCACTGCAGCTGCAGAAACACAAGACTGATTCTCTGGCGTGAGAACAGTTAGATCATCGAGAACATGATCACTGAGAGAGAACTTCTCTTAAAGGGTTCTCTTTAAATCATTTTCCCCCTCGTTTTTTGTGCCGACACTTCAACCAAAGTATATGTCAGCTGAACGTGATTGTCCAGTTGCTTTGTGGTTGTTGATGCTGCAGCTGCACAGAAGTGTCGTACACCATTAAAGGATTTCATTTTAGTGGAAGCATTGTCTTCACTAATCAATACCCAGGTCTTATGTCAAATATCAGCGAGGGTAACTTACGTGAGATCGTCACCAGCAGACGTAACAGATTCAAGTTTGAGGAACATTGCAGGAAATAGTTCCAGCGACCATTTTACTTCATCCTCAAGAGCTGACAGCATTGCTCAACTGGACCAGAAGATCGCATAAAAAAATTTGCCGAAGGATTTGAGAGCATACTTGAGAAAACGCAACGCACGCTCGGCCAGATGGCCGTACAGATGGCTGTCCAGATGGCTGTATAGATGGCCGTACAGATGGCTGTCCAACCTTCCTACTCAAGCAGAATTGCCGTCTTGGTTTCCCTCTTAAATTATGCACAAACAGCATCCGATTGGTTAGCACTCATTTCACCACTCCGTCCAGAGTAGCCAACGTGTCTTGATAATCTTCGACTCATCTGTGTGGGTGAGTTCTTGCAACTCTCTGTGCTGTTCCTTGTGTGCTGCTCTTTGGTGGTCAAAATGTTAGTGGAGTCTGGCAGCGTCGGCTAATTGTGCAGAGATTTGCTAGGTGGCAAACACATCCGAGACAAAACTCCTTGGCTTGCTTAAGTTTCAACCAGGGAAGAACAGAGTTGATCATTGCATTCGTTTGGTCTGGTTCAAACCTTGGACAATGGCACTCCTTTGGGAGGAGCCTGCAGTGATGTAGGTGCCCCCCGACCCTCTGCCCTATGTACAGGCTGGGCTACTATTAAGAGCCTGCACTGATGTAGGTGCCCCTAGACCCTCTGCCCTATGTACAGGCTGGGCTACTATTAGGAGCCTGCAGTGATGTAGGTCCCCCCCAGACCCTCTGCCCTATGTACAGGCTGGGCTACTATTAGGAGCCTGCAGTGATGTAGGTGCCCCCAGACCCCCTGCCCTATGTACAGGCTGGGCTACTATTAGGAGCCTGCAGTGATGTAGGTGCCCCCCAGACCCTCTGCCCTATGTACAGGCTGGGCTACTATTAGGAGCCTGCAGTGATGAAGGTGCCCCCAGACCCTCTGCCCTATGTACAGGCTGGGCTACTATTAGGAGCCTGCACTGATGTAGGTGCCCCTAGACCCTCTGCCCTATGTACAGGCTGGGCTACTATTAGGAGCCTGCAGTGATGTAGGTGCCCCCCAGACCCTCTGTCCTATGTACAGGCTGGGCTACTATTAGGAGCCTGCACTGATGTAGGTGCCCCTAGACCCTCTGCCTTATGTACAGGCTGGGCTACTATTAGGAGCCTGCAGTGATGTAGGTGCCCCTAGACCCTCTGCCCTATGTACAGGCTGGGCTACTATTAGGAGCCTGCAGTGATGTAGGTGCCCCCAGACCCTCTGCCCTATGTACAGGCTGGGCTACTATTAGGAGCCTGCAGTGATGTAGGTGCCGCCAGACCCCCTGCCCTATGTACAGGCTGGGCTACTATTAGGAGCCTGCAGTGATGTAGGTGTCCCCCAGACCCTCTGCCCTATGTACAGGCTGGGCTACTATTAGGGGCCTGAGTGATGTAGGTGCCCCCCAGACCCTCTGCCCTATGTACAGGCTGGGCTACTATTAGGGGCCTGAGTGATGTAGGTGCCCCTAGACCCTCTGCCTTATGCACAGGCTGGGCTACTATTAGGAGCCTGCAGTGATATAGGTGCCCCCAGACCCTCTCTGCTGGACTAGACCAGCTGTTATTAGGAACCTGCACTGATGAAGGTGCCCCCAGATCCTGTGTCCTCTGTACAGGCTAGGACCAGCTACTATTAGGAGCCTGCATCAGTGCAGGTTCCTAATAGTAGCTGGTCTATTACTTTCCACTATTAGGGTGTTGCGCTTGATTGAACTTTACAATCAGGGAGTAGACTGTTGTTTCCTAGGTAACCAGGCCAGGGAAGCAGTAGAGAGATTGAGAATAGAACTAGCCTCTATTCATGTTGACAGCTTCTGTCTTGGAGCAGCATTATATCCAGTGGTGAACTTCTAGATACTCAGTTTTGTGGTAGGAGAGACTGCAGGGGCTCTATATTCAGTGTTGAGGTATGGGAGACTGCAGGGGCTCTATATTCAGTGTTGAGACTGCACGGGCTCTATATTCAGTGTTGAGGTAGTGGAGACTGCAGGGGCTCTATATTCAGTGTTGAGGTAGGAGAGGCTGCAGGGGCTCTATATTCAGTGTTGAGGTATGGGAGACTGCAGGGGCTCTATATTCAGTGTTGAGGTAGGAGAGACTGCAGGGGCTCTACATTCAGTGTTGAGGTATGGGAGACTGCAGGGGCTCTATATTCAGTGTTGAGACTGCACGGGCTCTATATTCAGTGTTGAGGTAGTGGAGACTGCAGGGGCTCTATATTCAGTGTTGAGGTATGGGAGACTGCAGGGGCTCTATATTCAGTGTTGAGGTAGGAGAGACTGCAGGGGCTCTATATTCAGTGTTGAGGTAGGAGAGACTGCAGGGGCTCTATATTCAGTGTTGAGGTATGGGAGACTGCAGGGGCTCTATATTCAGTGTTGAGGTAGGAGAGACTGCAGGGGCTCTATATTCAGTGCTGAGGTAGGAGAGACTGCAGGGGCTCTATATTCAGTGTTGAGGTAGTGGAGACTGCAGGGGCTCTATATTCAGTGTTGAGGTAGGAGAGACTGCAGGGGCTCTATATTCAGTGTTGAGGTAGGAGAGACTGCCGGGGCTCTATATTCAGTGTTGAGGTAGGAGAGACTGCAGGGGCTCTATATTCAGTGTTGAGGTAGGAGAGACTGCAGGGGCTCTATATTCAGTGTTGAGGTAGTGGAGACTGCAGGGCTCTATATTCAGTGTTGAGGTATGGGAGACTGCAGGGGCTCTATATTCAGTGTTGAGGTAGAAAAGACTGCAGGGCTCTATATTCAGTGTTGAGGTATGGGAGACTGCAGGGGCTCTATATTCAGTGTTGAGGTAGGAGAGACTGCAGGGGCTCTATATTCAGTGTTGAGGTAGGAGAGACTGCAGGGGCTCTATATTCAGTGTTGAGGTAGGAGAGACTGCAGGGGCTCTATATTCAGTGTTGAGGTAGGGGAGACTGCAGGGGCTCTATATTCAGTGTTGAGGTAGGAGAGACTGCAGGGCTCTATATTCAGTGTTGAAGTAGGAGAGACTGCAGGGGCTCTATATTCAGTGTTGAGGTAGGAGAGACTGCAGGGGCTCTATATTCAGTGTTGAGGTATGGGAGACTGCAGGGACTCTATATTCAGTGTTGAGGTATGGGAGACTGCAGGGGCTCTATATTCAGTGTTGAGGTAGGAGAGACTGCAGGGGCTCTATATTCAGTGTTGAGGTAGGAGAGATTGCAGGGGCTCTATATTCAGTGTTGAGGTAGTGGAGACTGCAGGGCTCTATATTCAGTGTTGAGGTAGGAGAGACTGCAGGGGCTCTATATTCAGTGTTGAGGTAGGGGAGACTGCAGGGGCTCTATATTCAGTGTTGAGGTAGGAGAGACTGCAGGGGCTCTATATTCAGTGTTGAGGTATGGGAGACTGCAGGGGCTCTATATTCAGTGTTGAGGTATGGGAGACTGCAGGGGCTCTATATTCAGTGTTGAAGTAGGAGAGACTGCAGGGGCTCTATATTCAGTGTTGAAGTAGGAGAGACTGCAGGGGCTCTATATTCAGTGTTGAGGTAGGAGAGACTGCAGGGGCTCTATATTCAGTGTTGAGGTAGTGGAGACTGCAGGGGCTCTATATTCAGTGTTGAGGTAGGAGAGACTGCAGGGGCTCTATATTCAGTGTTGAAGTAGGAGAGACTGCAGGGGCTCTATATTCAGTGTTGAGGTAGGAGAGACTGCACGGGCTCTATATTCAGTGTTGAGGTATGGGAGACTGCAGGGGCTCTATATTCAGTGTTGAGGTAGGGGAGACTGCAGGGGCTCTATATTCAGTGTTGAAGTAGGAGAGACTGCAGGGCTCTATATTCAGTGTTGAGGTAGGGGAGACTGCAGGGGCTCTATATTCAGTTTTGAGGTATAGGAGAGACTGCAGGGGCTCTATATTCAGTGTTGAGGTAGGAGAGACTGCAGGGTCTCTACATTCAGTGTTGAGGTAGGAGCGACTGCAGGGGCTCTATATTCAGTGTTGAGGTAGGAGCAAAGTAGGGGCACTGTCTTCAAGATAGTAAGACGGTTTCGTAGATAGCACCAACAATGGCTAGCAACTCGTGAGAATGTCACTAACCCTAGACACACGATAGCTACAGGTTAAAAATTTATTCTGTAATTTCTGAATCTATTTCCTGAAAATGACTGTAGCTCTTGCTCACCCTGCCAGTTAAGCTGTTGGTAGCAAAAACCTAGCTGGCTTGCAAGATGACAGTCATGACAAGGTCGGTTAGTCTGCTGGTTAGACAGCCAGGGTCTAACCAGGCTTAGCAAACTCTGCTCGAATGAACCCATGCTTCTCCTTCAATGGTCCCAACATTAGAACTCCATCTCAGAGAACCTCTCATTATTACTGCATCATCCCTTCCTCTGAGACCTTTACCAACTCCACCAAATATGTTGCCAAAGGACGTAACCCAGATTCCCACATGCATGTTTTTAAATAACACACAAATTAATTAGAGTATGAGCTCGAGACTAATATTTGGCAAACAGGGTCTTGAAAAGCTACTATAAGAATCACTGCAATTGTTATCCAAGTAGTACAATGATATCCAAGGTAGTACTAGTGTAACAAGATGATATCCAAGGTAGTACTAGTGTAACACAATGATATCCAAGGTAGTACTAGTGTAACACAATGATATCCAAGGTAGTACTAGTGTAACACAATGATATCCAAGGTAGTACTAGTGTAACACAATGATATCCAAGGTAGTACTAGTGTAACACAATGATATCCAAGGTATTACTAGTGCAACACAATGATATCCAAGATATTACTAGTGCAACACTGATATCCAAGGTAGTATTAGTATAACACAATGATATCCAAGGTAGTATTAGTATAACACAATGATATCCAAGGTATTACTAGTGTAACAAGATGATATCCAATAGTGCTAGTGTAACACAATGATATCCAAGGTAGCACTAGTGTAACACAATGATATCCAATAGTGCTAGTGTAACACAATGATATCCAATAGTGCTAGTGTAACAAGATGATATCCACTAGTGCTAGTGTAACAAGATGCTAGTGTAACAAGGTGCTAGTGTAACAGAGAGTATATGCAAGATTCACACTTACATGATAGAGCACATTAGTGTAGCAGCCAAACTGCTTGACACAAGCACACACACACACACACACACACCTAACAATTTTCAATGACAATTAATAAGCTACCAGCCACTGGAGAGTCTGTCCTAAACTTGAAGGCAGCCACTGGAGAGTTGGTCCAAATACGAAGCCAGAGTTAAGGGACGTGCTGCCCTGATGTTAAAACTCTGATGCCACATTCCTCAGACATTTAGGCAACTTCGCTGCCAAAGCATTTGATCTCTGCTCTGCCGCGGGCCAACGTCTTGCATCTTGTCTAGTCTTAATAATATCTTCTCGTTAATTCTTAGATGAAGACCTAAATCAAGCTATGATGTAATTGCTCGGGTAGATTAACTGCGTGGGAATGGATTTTATGGCCGTCCTTAGTTTCACTATCAATGGATCATTGCAGGTGCCTCTATTCTGAGTCTTCTGCTAAGGTTTGTTTGTATTTGTAGGCTTGCTTAGCATGACACACTTGGATGGCATCAGTTAAGTTAATTAAGACCTGGATGAGTGTATGTTTGTGTGTGTGTGTGTGTATACAGTAGTTA
Organism: Cladorhizidae sp. MBARI D1340-BT2; assembly: GCA_028752905.1. Lineage (NCBI taxonomy): Eukaryota > Metazoa > Porifera > Demospongiae > Poecilosclerida > Cladorhizidae > Cladorhizidae sp. MBARI D1340-BT2. The sequence continues at coordinate 14,305,992 of JAQNBH010000013.1, forward strand.
TTTCTATAGCCGCTGCTATTATGTGAACCACCTCCCTCATAGAAACCTGCGCAGATGTCAACACCTAATGCATATCAAACTAGGCTAGGCTGACACTAATGCATATCAAACTAGGATAGGCTGACACTAATGCATATCAAACTAGGCTAGGCTGACACTAATGCATATCAAACTAGGCTAGGCTGACACTAATGCATATCAAACTAGGCTAGGCTGACATGGTGTTTATTGTTATTGTTGTTCTTTAGTTGAAGGAGGATGAACGGAACAATATCCAGCGCCTCAACGCTGAGTTGTTGCAGCGTATGCACCAAATCATGTCCACCACAGGGAGAGTCGACCATCGCAACATCGACTGGAAGCCAAAACAAAGGTGACTCCTCCCTCTCATAACCTCGGGGCATGCAAGCCACTTCCCTCCCCCAGACATGTGACTAGCACCGGTTCAGGGAGCTGATTGGTTGCGACACGACACATTAATCAAGCTTTCGGCATTCTTGTGCTGTGTTTATTTATGTTTATGTTTGTACCTGTGTTTGTGTGTCTCAGTCTGAACTTCGTACGGAGAAGCCAAGAGCTACAACGCATCACCATGGGAAACCAGGTGGGTACTGGCAAGGTATACACGTATGGCTGCGCATCATGCAGTGGCATGACTGGTTAATTCACCTGTGTGTGGGGCTAATTCTTAATAGTGTCGAGTTATGTGGTCTAACATGATTACACCGCATCATGCATGCACACCAGAGGAAGGTAGAGTAATTGTGTTGTCTGTCAGCGTGATTACACGTCGACAATCCCTTATCCGAAACCCTTGGGAACACACACATTTTGTTTGTCAGATTTCAGATCGGTGGACGGTACATATAGGGAATGTTACGTTACGGTAACTCCCCCTCGTCGAGGTCTGGGGCAGTGTAATTCCACTTCCTGTGATGACGGCAGGTGCCTCATGCTGCTTTCACGCAGTCACCTACGGGGGAATCTGCACCTCTTTCCACTGACCTTGAGGTCACAAACTCACAAAACAGCGGGGGGGGGGGGGGGGGGACGGGAGGGGGGGGGGGGATGTAGGAGGGATGTAGAGACAACTGCCATCTCTTAACTGCGCGGCATAGGTCGCATCGGAGTTTGGTTTGGCGTGAAACCAGCTTTGTGAGCACATGACCTTGGCTCCGCACTCCGTGAAGAATTTTTTTTCGGTTAGCAGAATTCCGGATAAAAGTTTGTTGACCTATATATGTATCTATATATTAATATGCATGTTATATATACATATACATGTATGTATATTATACACATATAATATGCATATATTATACACATATAATATGCATATATTATATGTGTATATATATATGCATGCATCAAATGTTGGGAAAATGAGATTTTTAACTTATTATGCTCTTGTTTGTAAAAACATATTAACTTTTTTTAAGTCACTAATTACTAAAAGAAAAGCTTTCCTGATCTTCTTTGCTGTGGTTGGTATTTGTTGAGCTGTCTAAGCCCAGCACACCAGATCTGCAGAGCTTGTGGCCTCTAATTAAATGATTGCTGGCTGAGCATCTCAGATATCTTACCATATTTGCCAAGCATAATCTGCAAGGGCAGCCGCATGTCTCCCTCTCTAAGGCTGCGACTGCTGCATCAAATATGCCAATTTTATAAATGTCACAGTGCCTTAATGCATCACTGGGCGGGGTCACATGCACTGCAGTGCACTGCTCTTGAGTTTGTGTGTGCGCGTGCGTGTGTGTGTGTGTCTGGTACTAAGTGCATGAGAGCTATACTACAGCGTTTAAGCTCAAAGTTGTTCAATGTCCAGAGAAGTCTGAGAATAGAAAAGCTGAAAGGGAGTGCAGAGTGAGTGAGTAGCTTGTGTGGGAAGTTGAAGCCATACTCCTAGCCCTAGCGTACTCCTAGCCCTAGCCATACTCCTACTCCTAGCTCTAGCCATACTCCTAGCCCTAGCCATACTCCTAGCCCTAGCCTACTCCTAGCCCTAGCCTACTCCTAGCCCTAGCCATACTCCTAGCCCTAGCCATACTCCTAGCCCTAGCCATACTCCTAGCCCTAGCCATACTCCTAGCCCTAGCCATACTCCTAGCCCTAGCCATACTCCTAGCCCTAGCCATACTCCTAGCCCTAGCCATACTCCTAGCCCTAGCCATACTCCTAGCCCTAGCCATACTCCTAGCCCTAGCCATACTCCTAGCCCTAGCCATACTCCTAGCCCTGGCCATACTCCTAGCCCTAGCCATACTCCTAGCCCTAGCCATACTCCTAGCCCTAGCCATACTCCTAGCCCTAGCCATACTCCTAGCCCTAGCCGTAGCCCTAGCCCTAATCCTAGCCCTGGTCCCATTCCTACTCCCCTGGTCCCACTCCAAGCCCTACCCTCGTGCCACTCCCAGCCCTACCCCTGGTCCCACTCCCAGCCCTACCCCTGGTCCCACTCCCAGCCCTACCCCTGGTCCCACTCCCAGCCCTACCCCTGGTCCCACTCCCAGCCCTACCCCTGGTCCCACTCCCATCCCTATCCCTGGTCCCACTCCCAGCCCTACCCCTGGTCCCACTCCCAGCCCTACCCCTGGTCCCACTCCCAGCCCTACCCCTGGTCCCACTCCCAGCCCTACCCCTGGTCCCACTCCCAGCCCTACCCCTGGTCCCACTCCCAGCCCTACCCCTGGTCCCACTCCCAGCCCTACCCCTGGTCCCACTCCCATCCCTACCCCTTGTCCCACTCCCAGGTCCCACTCCCAGCCCTACCCCTGGTCCCACTCCCAGCCCTACCCCTGGTCCCACTCCCAGCCCTACCCCTGGTCCCACTCCCAGTCCTACCCCTGGTCCCACTCCCATCCCTACCCCTGGTCCCACTCCCAGCCCTACCCCTGGTCCTGGTCCCACTCCCAGGTCCCACTCCCAGCCCTACCCCTGGTCTGACTCCCAGCCCTACCCCTGGTCCCACTCCCAGCCTACCCCTGGTCCCACTCCCAGCCCTACCCCTGGTCCCACTCCCAGCCCTACCCCTGGTCCCACTCCCAGCCCTACCCCTGGTCCCACTCCCAGCCCTACCCCTGGTCCCACTCCCAGCCCTACCCCTGGTCCCACTCCCAGCCCTACCCCTGGTCCCACTCCCAGCCCTACCCCTGGTCCCACTCCCATCCCTACCCCTGGTCCCACTCCCATCCCTACCCCTGGTCCCACTCCTAGCCCTACCGCTGGTCCCACTCCCAGCCCTACCCCTGGTCCCACTCCCATCCCTACCCCTGGTCCCACTCCCAGCCCTACCGCTGGTGCCACTCCCAGCCCTACCCCTGGTGCCACTCCCAGCCCTACCCCTGGTGCCACTCCCAGCCCTACCCTTGGTCCAACTCCCATCCCTACCCCTGGTCCCACTCCCAGCCTACCCCTGGTCCCACTCCCAGCCCTACCCCTGGTCCCACTCCCAGCCCTACCCCTGGTGCCACTCCCAGCCCTACCCCTGGTCCCACTCCCAGCCCTACCCCTGGTCCCACTCCCAGCCCTACCGCTGGTGCCACTCCCAGCCCTACCCCTGGTCCCACTCCCAGCCCTACCCCTGGTCCCACTCCCAGCCCTACCCCTGGTCCCACTCCCAGCCCTACCCCTGGTCCCACTCCCATCCCTACCCCTTGTCCCACTCCCAGGTCCCACTCCCAGCCCTACCCCTGGTCCCACTCCCAGCCCTACCCCTGGTCCCACTCCCATCCCTACCCCTGGTCCCACTCCCAGCCCTACCCCTGGTCCTGGTCCCACTCCCAGGTCCCACTCCCAGCCCTACCCCTGGTCCGACTCCCAGCCCTACCCCTGGTCCCACTCCCAGCCTACCCCTGGTCCCACTCCCAGCCCTACCCCTGGTCCCACTCCCAGCCCTACCCCTGGTCCCACTCCCAGCCCTACCCCTGGTCCCACTCCCAGCCCTACCCCTGGTCCCACTCCCAGCCCTACCCCTGGTCCCACTCCCAGCCCTACCCCTGGTCCCACTCCCAGCCCTACCCCTGGTCCCACTCCCATCCCTACCCCTGGTCCCACTCCCATCCCTACCCCTGGTCCCACTCCTAGCCCTACCGCTGGTCCCACTCCCAGCCCTACCCCTGGTCCCACTCCCATCCCTACCCCTGGTCCCACTCCCAGCCCTACCGCTGGTGCCACTCCCAGCCCTACCCCTGGTGCCACTCCCAGCCCTACCCCTGGTGCCACTCCCAGCCCTACCCCTGGTCCAACTCCCATCCCTACCCCTGGTCCCACTCCCAGCCTACCCCTGGTCCCACTCCCAGCCCTACCCCTGGTCCCACTCCCAGCCCTACCCCTGGTGCCACTCCCAGCCCTACCCTTGGTCCCACTCCCAGCCCTACCGCTGGTGCCACTCCCAGCCCTACCCCTGGTCCCACTCCCATCCCAACCCCTGGTCCCACTCCCAGCCCTACCGCTGGTGCCACTCCCAGCCCTACCCCTGGTGCCACTCCCAGCCCTACCCCTGGTGCCACTCCCAGCCCTACCCCTGGTGCCACTCCCAGCCCTACCACTGGTCCCACTCCCATCCCTACCCCTGGTCCCACTCCCAGCCCTACCGCTGGTGCCACTCCCAGCCCTACCCCTGGTCCCACTCCCATCCCTACCCCTGGTCCCACTCCCAGCCCTACCCCTGGTCCCACTCCCAGCCCTACCCCTGGTCCCACTCCCAGCCCTACCCCTGGTCCCACTCCCAGCCCTACCCCTGGTCCCACTCCCAGCCCTACTCCTGGTCCCACTCCTAGCCCTACCCCTGGTCCCACTCCTAGCCCTACCCCTGGTCCCACTCCCAGCCCTACCCCTGGTCCCACTCCCAGTCCTACCCCTGGTCCCACTCCCAGCTCTACTCCTGGTGCCACTCCCAGCCCTACCCCTGGTGCCACTCCCAGCCCTACTCCTGGTGCCACTCCCATCCCTACCCCTGGTGCCACTCCCAGCCCTACCCCTGGTGCCACTCCCAGCCCTACCCCTGGTGCCACTCCCAGCCCTACCCCTGGTGCCACTCCTAGCCCTACTCCTGGTGCCACTCCCAGCCATACCCCTGGTGCCACTCCCAGCCCTACCCCTGGTGCCACTCCCAGCCCTACCCCTGGTGCCACTCCCAGCCCTACCCCTGGTGCCACTCCCAGCCCTACCCCTGGTCCCACTCCCAGCCCTACCCCTGGTCCCACTCCCAGCCCTACCCCTGGTCCCACTCCCATCCCTACCCCTGGTCCCACTCCCATCCCTACCCCTGGTCCCACTCCCAACCCTACCCCTGGTCCCACTCCCAGCCCTACCCCTGGTCCCACTCCCATCCCTACCCCTGTTCCCACTCCCAGGTCCCACTCCCAGCCCTACCCCTGGTCCCACTCCCAGCCCTACCCCTGGTCCCACTCCCAGCCCTACCCCTGGTCCCACTCCCAGCCCTACCCCTGGTCCCACTCCCATCCCTACCCCTGGTCCCACTCCCAGCCCTACCCCTGGTCCTGGTCCCACTCCCAGGTCCCACTCCCAGGTCCCACTCCCAGCCCTACCCCTGGTCCGACTCCCAGCCCTACCCCTGGTCCCACTCCCAGCCCTACCCCTGGTCCCACTCCCAGCCCTACCCCTGGTCCCACTCCCAGCCCTACCCCTGGTCCCACTCCCAGCCCTACCCCTGGTCCCACTCTCAGCCCTACCCCTGGTCCCACTTCCAGCCCTACCCCTGGTCCCACTCCCATCCCTACCCCTGGTCCCACTCCTAGCCCTACCGCTGGTCCCACTCCCAGCCCTACCCCTGGTCCCACTCCAATCCCTACCCCTGGTCCCACTCCCAGCCCTACCGCTGGTGCCACTTCCAGCCCAACCCCTGGTGCCACTCCCAGCCCTACCCCTGGTGCCACTCCCAGCCCTACCCCTGGTCCAACTCCCATCCCTACCCCTGGTCCAACTCCCATCCCTACCCCTGGTCCCACTCCCAGCCTACCCCTGGTCCCACTCCCAGCCCTACCCCTGGTCCCACTCCCATCCCTACCCCTGGTCCCACTCCCAGCCCTAACCCTGGTGCCACTCCCAGCCCTACCCCTGGTGCCACTCCCAGCCCTACCCCTGGTGCCACTCCCAGCCCTACCCCTGGTCCCACTCCCAGCCCTACCCCTGGTGCCACTCCCAGCCCTACCCCGGGTGCCACTCCCAGCCCTACCCCTGGTCCCACTCCCAGCCCTACCCCTGGTCCCACTCCTAGCCCTACCGCTGGTGCCACTCCCAGCCCTACCCCTGGTCCCACTCCCATCCCTACCCCTGGTCCCACTCCCAGCCCTACCCCTGGTCCCACTCCCAGCCCTACCCCTGGTCCCACTCCCAGCCCTACCCCTGGTCCCACTCCCAGCCCTACTCCTGGTCCCACTCCTAGCCCTACCCCTGGTGCCACTCCCCTGGTCCCACTCCCAGCTCTACCCCTGGTCCCACTCCCAGCCCTACCCCTGGTCCCACTCCCAGCCCTACCCCTGGTCCCACTCCCAGCTCTACTCCTGGTGCCACTCCCAGCCCTACCCCTGGTGCCACTCCCAGCCCTACTCCTGGTGCCACTCCCAGCCCTACCCCTGGTGCCACTCCCAGCCCTACCCCTGGTGCCACTCCCAGCCCTACCCCTGGTGCCACTCCCAGCCCTACCCCTGGTGCCACTCCCAGCCCTACCCCTGGTCCCACTCCCAGCCCTACCCCTGGTCCCACTCCCTGCCCTACCCCTGGTCCCACTCCCAGCCCTACCCCTGGTCCCACTCCCAGCCCTACCCCTGGTCCCACTCCCAGCCCTACCCCTGGTCCCACTCCCAGCCCTACCCCTGGTCCCACTCCCAGGTCCCACTCCCAGCCCTACCCCTGGTGCAACTCCCAGCCCTACTCCTGGTCCCACTCCCAGCCCTACCCCTGGTCCCACTCCCAGCCCTACCCCTGGTCCCACTCCCAGCCCTACCCCTGGTCCCACTCCCAGCCCTACTCCTGGTCCCACTCCTAGCCCTACCCCTGGTCCCACTCCTAGCCCTACCCCTGGTCCCACTCCTAGCCCTACCCCTGATCCCACTCCCCTGGTCCCACTCCCAGCCCTACCCCTGGTCCCACTCCCAGCTCTACTCCTGGTGCCACTCCCAGCCCTACCCCTGGTGCCACTCCCAGCCCTACTCCTGGTGCCACTCCCAGCCCTACCCCTGGTGCCACTCCCAGCCCTACCCCTGGTGCCACTCCCAGCCCTACCCCTGGTGCCACTCCCAGCCCTACCCCTGGTCCCACTCCCAGCCCTACCCCTGGTCCCACTCCCTGCCATACCCCTGGTCCCACTCCCAGCCCTACCCCTGGTCCCACTCCCAGCCCTACCCCTGGTCCCACTCCCAGCCCTACCCCTGGTCCCACTCCCAGCCCTACCCCTGGTCCCACTCCCAGGTCCCACTCCCAGCCCTACCCCTGGTGCCACTCCCAGCCCTACTCCTGGTCCCACTCCCAGCCCTACCCCTGGTCCCACTCCCAGCCCTACCCCTGGTCCCACTCCCAGCCCTACCCCTGGTCCCACTCCCAGCCCTACCCCTGGTCCCACTCCCAGCCCTACCCCTGGTCCCACTCCCAGCCCTACCCCTGGTCCCACTCCCAGGTCCCACTCCCAGCCCTACTCCTGGTCCCACTCCCAGCCCTACCCCTGGTCCCACTCCCAGCCCTACCCCTGGTCCCACTCCCAGGTCCCACTCCCAGCCCTACCCCTGGTGCCACTCCCAGCCCTACTCCTGGTCCCACTCCCAGCCCTACCCCTGGTCCCACTCCCAGCCCTACCCCTGGTCCCACTCCCAGCCCTACCCCTGGTCCCACTCCCAGGTCCCACTCCCAGCCCTACTCCTGGTCCCACTCCCAGGTCCCACTCCCAGCCCTACCCCTGGTGCCACTCCCAGCCCTACTCCTGGTCCCACTCCCAGCCCTACCCCTGGTCCCACTCCCAGCCCTACCCCTGGTCCCACTCCCAGCCCTACCCCTGGTCCCACTCCCAGGTCCCACTCCCAGCCCTACCCCTGGTCCCACTCCCAGCCCTACCCCTGGTCCCACTCCCAGCCCTACCCCTGGTCCCACTCCCAGGTCCCACTCCCAGCCCTACCCCTGGTCCCACTCCCAGCCCTACCCCTGGTCCCACTCCCAGCCCTACCCCTGGTCCCACTCCCAGGTCCCACTCCCAGCCCTACCCCTGGTGCCACTCCCAGCCCTACTCCTGGTCCCACTCCCAGCCCTACCCCTGGTCCCACTCCCAGCCCTACTCCTGGTCCCACTCCCAGGTCCCACTCCCAGCCCTACCCCTGGTGCCACTCCCAGCCCTACCCCTGGTCCCACTCCCAGGTCCCACTCCCAGCCCTACCCCTGGTGCCACTCCCAGCCCTACTCCTGGCCACTCCCAGCCCTACCCCTGGTCCCACTCCCAGCCCTACCCCTGGTCCCACTCCCAGCCCTACCCCTGGTCCCACTCCCAGGTCCCACTCCTAGCCCTACTCCTGGTCCCACTCCCAGGTCCCACTCCCAGGTCCCACTCCCAGCCCTACCCCTGGTGCCACTCCCAGCCCTACTCCTGGTCCCACTCCCAGCCCTACCCCTGGTCCCACTCCCAGCCCTACCCCTGGTCCCACTCCCAGCCCTACCCCTGGTCCCACTCCCAGGTCCCACTCCCAGCCCTACTCCTGGTCCCACTCCCAGCCCTACTCTTGGGCTGGCCCTAGCACTACATTTTTGACACACATTTCAAATCACTTGACCCAATCAATACACACAAAGCACAACTCATAGCTAGAGCTAGTTCTAGGAATAGTTCTAGGGCTAGTTCTAGGGCAAGGGCTAGGTGAGGAGCAGGGCTAGGGCTAGGGCTAGGTGTGGAGCATGGCTAGGGCTAGGGCCAGGGCTAAGGCTAGGGCTAGGTGTGGAGCAGGGCTAGGGCTAGGTGTGGAGCATGGCTAAGGCTAGGGCTAGGTGTGGAGCAGGGCTAGGGCTAGGAGGATCGAGTAGGGCTAGGGCTAAATATCCCTAGATGCAAAGGGAGCAACAATTGATGATAGCACAAACCTGTCACAAACATGCATGACATCATGACATCATGACATCATGTGTTTCTGTTGGGAATGGCTACCGCTTGAGCATGTCACTTGATGTCCTCAAGTGCTTTCTTTCCATTCTGTCATGTCTTTCTGCTATTTTGAGGGTGAAATCAACACACAGACCCACACAATAATCATCCATGTCGACTCGGGTGAGGCATGCTCCTGGTTGTGCCAGAGAGTGCTGGCATTAGCACTGACATGCTCCTGGTACATTGAGCAAATGCCAGTGAGAGCCGGCACTAGTACAATTAGGCTAGGCAAGATCCCGACTGAAGCCAGATCAGAACAGGCTTGAATATTCCTATGCAGACAGATCTGTATCCTTACCAGCAAATGTGGCAGCCATTTGCAAACTTATTCCACACTTCCCCATCTCTTTAATTAACCCCTGTAGCCACTAATTAACCCTTATATCCAATACTTAACCAAGATGTCTACAAATTAACCCCTCTGTCTAGTTACTCCCTCACCCCTTGACTAATAATTAACCCCTATGTCTCGTAATTAACCCCTTATGTATTAATTAATCCCCTATGTATATAATATGACACAAGTGAGTCGTGCCCGTTTACAATAACTGCCTGGCCGCGTACTTCCCTTCCAACTAATGAAATTGAATTTTCACCCCCAATTAAGAAACTCCACCCATTAATTAACTTTCGGTGTCAGAATGACTTGCTATATACAGCCATATATTAAGAAAGTTCCTCACTGCCTCTATAAACCTTTCCTCGCTGCCTCTATCAACCTTTCCTCGCTGCCTCTATCAACCTTCCCTCACTGACTCTATCAACCTTTCCTTACTGCCTCTATCAACCTTTCCTCGCTGCCTCTATCAACCTTTCCTCGCTGCCTCTATCAACCTTTCCTCACTGCCTCTATCAACCTTTCCTCGCTGCCTCTATCAACCTTTCCTCACTGCCTCTATAAACCTTTCCTCACTGCCTCTATCAACCTTTCCTCGCTGCCTCTATCAACCTTTCCTCGCTGCCTCTATCAATCTTTCCTCGCTGCCTCTATCAGCCTTTCCTTGCTGCCTCTATCAACCTTTCCTCGCTGCCTCTATCAACCTTTCCTCGCTGCCTCTATCAATCTTTCCTCGCTGCCTCTATCAACCTTTCCTCACTGCCTCTATCAATCATTCCACATTCGTCTCTTCTTTGGAGAAAGTTTTTTGCTGTGGGAACACAAATAAAGCACACCAACATGTGTTGACTGAGTCTATTCAAGTGATCTGACATGATGCGACTTCATGTTCACAGTATCATCACAAAGTTGACGTGTAATTAGTGAGAGCGGCAAGTTGTGATCCTTCAGGCGTGAAGAATAAACTGTGTTGTAGTGTGTGTGTGTGTGTGTGTGAACAGTGGTTGCCACCGGATACAAGGTTGCAGTCGTAAGTCCTTTGCCATGCCATCTTTGAACATTGTTGGGGTTTGTTTGTTTGTTAGTTTTCTGGTTGTTGAAAACAGTGGACTCTGTGGCAGGTTCATCAAGTGAAAATGTCCTTTTTTTATATTTTTGGGAGTGAATTTTTTAGTCATGACTTAAAAAAATGATAAAGCGGGGGGGGATGATACAATTTTTTCAGTTTTAAACAAAACGTGTGGTTACCGACTTTGGAGTTCCATATATTCTGCACACTTCACTCTATGAACTTGACATATATCTCAAAAAAATTGCTCTTGTGTGCTCTCTTTTGTAATAAATAGGCTTTACCATGCTGAAGTTACAGGCTGTCGAAGTTGGGGGCTTCAAAACCTGCATGCCTGATTTAGCTGCAGTTCTGGCTCCTGATGGGAAAGTGGTAGGCAGTGAAATTAGTGCCAGTGGCTAGAGAACCTATTCTACTATATAAGAGTTTCATAAGAGCTAAAATGTGAGGACATGTTCAAGCCTTAACTGCCAGCACTTTCCAAAGCCAGAACTGCAGATAAATCAGGCATGCAGGTTTTGAGGGCCCCAACTTCGACTGCCTATAACTTCAGTACTCATGCAATCGTTTTGAGTATCAAAAGATAGCACACAGAGATATTTTAAGAGTTTGTAAAAATGGTACCATCCCTGCCAAGTCTGTGTAGGGGCAAGATTATTCTTATTGGTAATGATGTCATATTTTTAGACCCTCTTGAGACGCATCCAACTGGCACGGCCTCAGTACAGCCTCCGCTCCATGGAGAGGGACTTCAGGATGCACACCCAGAGGACCCGCTCCATTTCCCTCTTCCCTCCCATCAGCGTAAGATCTTTATTATTGGCCTCTAAAGTAACCATTTCTAATTAATCAAATGCTCTGATTAAGTACACCTAATCAGTTAGCTAATCAAATGCTCTGATTACCTATCCCTCTAATTAGTAAAGCCTTAATTTACAGTTAACTAATCAATGCTCAGATTAACTGCTGATAAAAACTAATTAACTTACACTTATAAGCTAAACACTACCTCCGAACCTTAAGGTCTTTATTATTACCATCCAAATAACCATCCTTATAATTAATTAACTTCTCCAATTAACAATCCCTCTAATTAGCAGACCCTTAATTAACTAGTACCACAGTTAACTACACATAGTTCCTCTTATGAGCTAAACACTCCAATAAAATACCCTTCTAATTAAACAATGAAACAATGAGCCTCCAATTCTAATAAGCTACAGCTCCAATCGAGTACCTAATTAACTATCTCTAATTACTCCACTCGTCAAATTAAGCTCCTATTTAAACAAACTCTATTTTGCGATATCTATATAGAGGCATTGACGGACACACAAGTTCTTGATAATGCCCAAGTGGTTAAAATACAAACTATAAGAGAGAAGCTTTTGGAGTGCCTTCATTGTTGTTTCTATAATGTATCATTTAGAGGCGAACTTGGTTTAGAGACATGCATAAACCTGTGAAGCTTTGTTGAGAGAATATTAGAGTTAGCGGCAGATAACTCTACTCTGTTCTATCTGTCTGTTGGTGGAGATCGCTGATGGAGGATCTCCTTCATGCCTGTAATGCCGTACATCTGGCATCAGGGCATTAGTCCAGGCTCCAGGGACTACTAGAAGTATTCAAATGGAGTGGCCTGATGTGTTAGAAGCAACTAAATATCTCTTCTTATCACATTAAATGATTATTCCACCAGATGTTCTGGCTAATGTGCCTCAGGGTTCCTCAAAGTGGCTGTTTTCTCTCCGAACTCACAGTCGACAAAATGAATTACAATGACCGTCTCAATAATCAACTTGAATTTTAATCTCTCAACGTTTCGACTGAATGCTCTAGTATTCTTTCCTGTCAATACGAACTTGTAGGGCATCCAGCAGAGGCAGTTAAATCACCATTACTCCAAGCCACATTGTGTGGACAGGGTTAATTAAGTGCCACACTGCCATCACTCCAAGCCACATTGTGTGACAGGGTTAATTAAGTGCCACACTGCCATCACTCCAAGCCACATTGTGTGGACAGGGTTAATTAAGTGCCACACTGCCATTACTCCAAGCCACATTGTGTGTGGACAGGGTTAATTAAGTGCCACACTGCCATCACTCCAAGCCACATTGTGTGTGGACAGGGTTAATTAAGTGCCACACTGCCATTACTCCAAGCCACATGTGTGTGGACAGGGTTAATTAAGTGCCACACTGCCATCACTCCAAGTCACATTGTGTGGACAGGGTTAATTAAGTGCCACACTGCCATTACTCCAAGCCACATTGTGTGGACAGGGTTAATTAAGTGCCACACTGCCATCACTCCAAGCCACATGTGTGTGGACAGGGTTAATTAAGTGCCACACTGCCATCACTCCAAGCCACATTGTGTGGACAGGGTTAATTAAGTGCCACACTGCCATTACTCCAAGCCACATTGTGTGTGGACAGGGTTAATTAAGTGCCACACTGCCATCACTCCAAGCCACATTGTGTGTGGACAGGGTTAATTAAGTGCCACACTGCCATCACTCCAAGCCACATTGTGTGTGGACAGGGTTAATTAAGTGCCACACTGCCATTACTCCAAGCCACATTGTGTGGACAGGGTTAATTAAGTGCCATACTGCCATCACTCCAAGCCACATGTGTGTGGACAGGGTTAATTAAGTGCCACACTGCCATCACTCCAAGCCACATGTGTGTGGACAGGGTTAATTAAGTGCCACACTGCCATCACTCCAAGCCACATTGTGTGTGGACAGGGTTAATTAAGTGCCACACTGCCATTACTCCAAGCCACATTGTGTGTGGACAGGGTTAATTAAGTGCCACACTGCCATTACTCCAAGCCACATTGTGTGTGGACAGGGTTAATTAAGTGCCACACTGCCATCACTCCAAGCCACATTATGTGTGGACAGGGTTAATTAAGTGCCACACTGCCATCACTCCGAGCCACATTGTGTGTGGACAGGGTTAATTAAGTGCCACACTGCCATTACTCCAAGTCACATTGTGTGGACAGGGTTAATTAAGTGCCACACTGCCATCACTCCAAGCCAGATGTGTGTGGACAGGGTTAATTAAGTGCCACACTGCCATTACTCCAAGCCACATTGTGTGTGGACAGGGTTAATTAAGTGCCACACTGCCATCACTCCAAGCCACATTGTGTGTGGACAGGGTTAATTAAGTGCCACACTGCCATCACTCCAAGCCACATTGTGTGTGGACAGGGTTAATTAAGTGTCACACTGCCATCACTCCAAGTCACATTGTGTGGACAGGGTTAATTAAGTGCCACACTGTCATTACTCCAAGCCACATTGTGTGGACAGAGTTAATTAATTGCCACACTGCCATTACCCCAAGCCACATGTGTGTGGACAGGGTTAATTAAGTGCCACACTGCCATCACTCCAAGCCACATTGTGTGGACAGGGTTAATTAAGTGCCACACTGCCATCACTCCAAGCCACATGTGTGTGGACAGGGTTAATTAAGTGCCACACTGCCATCACTCCAAGCCACATTGTGTGGACAGGGTTAATTAAGTGCCACACTGCCATCACTCCAAGCCACATTGTGTGGACAGGGTTAATTAAGTGCCACACTGCCATCACTCCAAGTCACATTGTGTGGACAGGGTTAATTAAGTGCCACACTGCCATCACTCCAAGCCACATGTGTGTGGACAGGGTTAATTAAGTGCCACACTGCCATCACTCCAAGCCACATGTGTGTGGACAGGGTTAATTAAGTGCCACGCTGTCCATTGCTATATATGTCTATTGTAATCTTTGCTCCTAATGGGGTGTGACCTCACTCTGAAGAGACACGCAAGGCCTCTAAAAGGCACACCAAAGTCTTGGCAGGACTAGAACCTTACCCCTAGAAAGTTGTTTTGAGTATTTGCGGCTTGTGTTTGTGCGTGTGTGCTCGGAGATGAGTTTATTTTGCAGGAATACATCATCCTATTTGGACATTTTTGTTGTTGAAGAGCTTGATGTTCTGGTCGTGTTCTTGGCAGCAGCAAGTGGAGCACTTGCTTGTATAATGTTTGCGTGCTATTTATACTAGCTGGAGTAGCCGCTGCTGCTGCCAGGAGAAAATAGCCAAATGGAGAAGTCATGCAAGTGTTGATCACAGAGATATCCTTGTCTAACACATTCAGCATGTGTACCTGGCGATGTTTGCCCAGCTGTGGACCTCGTCTCCCCTCTCCTCCCAAATGAAACTCAAATCTTCAGCTAAAGCTCTCATCGACAGCTTCTTAACTGCCAGCTTAAATAATGGTTGTAATGGACTCCCAGCATGCCCGGGAACTGTCTGCAAAGGTAGTAAACTAGCAGTGCAAAAATGTTGGAAGTGTAACCCCACCCCCCTTGAAATTCCTCTTCAAGCCCCTCCCTTTTTTCTTTCCCCTCACATAACCTGTTAGCGCCAGGTCACTCCAAGTGCTCCGATGTTGTGCAGCAGCTCATCTGATTCTCCAGTGTCCCGTGGAAGAGAGCCGTGGGAAAGCTTGTCGTTGATGATGTAATCAAGCTGGCTCACATGATCTGTAAAGACCACACCTGCTGTAAGAAGAACGAATGACCCGGGCTCAGTCGTGCTGTTTGGCTTCAAGTGGAGTTATCACTCCTGGGAACTGTTACCAAGTCCTACGGGGATGTAGCTAAACCTACATGGGCACAGACAGCAACAAGACATGGCATGTGCTGATATGTGTAGAGCAACAGTAAAATACTGGTAAGTTAGAGGAAGTGTTTACAAGCCCTGGAGCCTCTGAAGTTCTGACTCTGAGCAGTCCTCCATTGCTCAACTATAACATAGAGAAACCACAACAAACAAACAAACATGAAACCACAACAACTTTTACAGTGTTGGATAGACCTGGGAGCAAGACTGTTATATTGACCACAACCAGTTTGACGACCCTTTACCTTTAAAATCATCAGACAATGTAATTTAAAGGTAAAGGGTCGTCAATATTTTTCCTTCTTCTTCCCCTTCCCTTGTCAAATCCACAGGAGCAGCAACATCACTTGTTCCTTTAGATATTAGATATTAGGTTGGCTAGTTAAGCACATGCGATAATTATTTTATTGTTTTATACCACACCCACTCCAGTGACCCTTTACCTACGGAGCAAGTACAATTTGTGTGAGTCAAAGTTATTCAAATTTATTGAGCGGTACAATATTGTGTATATGATAATTGTTATATGATAATTGTTTCCGGCATCTAACTAATGAATCATCCTCGTTACTGTCAGTCAATTAAATGTACTCTTCTAACTTAGTGCATGTGCAGTGGAACCCCCCAAAATGTCAAAAAGGGGTGTGGTGATGGGAGGGCCGCCCATACCTCAACCAAAGATCATTTCTTAACATCCTAAATAGCCATTTTTATATCTCCAAGCACACTTTTAATGTACATAGTGAGTCCTTCACAACCACGTAAAATGATGTCAAATTTGTCTTCAGAGCTCTACATCTCTTCAACCATCTTTCATCTTTCCTTGTCTCTTCCTCTCTCAGGGCTAAGTTTCCTACGCTCTCCTTTTGTAACAGCCACACCCACTACTGTGAGGGTCCATAAGTCCATGAGGGTCGACAGCCCGGAGAACAGGCTTGCTAGCTGCCTGACTGAAGGAAGTTGTGTAAACAATGAATAGTTTACTGAGAAGATTACTATTCTGTGAGAAAAATACTAATGAGAGTATAGAGGCATCCTGCCACAGTCAGTCTCGACCATCATATCGAGGGTGGGCGTGAAGGTCAGGGGTCAGTTGTTAGCAGTAGTAGAGAGCTTCAGCTAGACCAGGTCTACTTCCTGTAGTCCTTCCTAGTCTTGTCTTGTAGTCCCTGTGTCTATACCTGATCAGCTAGACCAGGTCTACTTCCTGTAGTCCTGTACTAGTCTTGTCTTGTAGTCCCTGTGTCTATACCTGATCAGCTAGACCAGGTCTACTTCCTGTAGTCCTGTACTAGTCTTGTCTTGTAGTCTCTGTGTCTATACCTGATCAGCTAGACCAGGTCTACTTCCTGTAGTCCTGTACTAGTCTTGTCTTGTAGTCCATGTGTCTATACCTGATCAGCTAGACCAGGTCTACTTCCTGTAGTCCTGTACTAGTCTTGTCTTGTAGTCCCTGTGTCTATACCTGATCAGCTAGACCAGGTCTACTTCCTGTAGTCCTGTACTAGTCTTGTCTTGTAGTCCCTGTGTCTACACCTGATCAGCTAGACCAGGTCTACTTCCTGTAGTCCTGTACTAGTCTTGTCTTGTAGTCCATGTGTCTATACCTGATCAGCTAGACCAGGTCTACTTCCTGTAGTCCTGTACTAGTCTTGTCTTGTAGTCCCTGTGTCTATACCTGATCAGCTAGACCAGGTCTACTTCCTGTAGTCCTGTACTAGTCTTGTCTTGTAGTCCCTGTGTCTACACCTGATCAGCTAGACCAGGTCTACTTCCTGTAGTCCTGTACTAGTCTTGTCTTGTAGTCCTTGTGTCTATACCTGATCAGCTAGACCAGGTCTACTTCCTGTCATGAAGCTGCTGAAATCATATTCTGGAAACAATTCTATAAAATCCCACCAGAGATCTGCCACTGAGTGTGTCTTAACAACAACAAAAATACCGAAGCCTATCTTGACTCTATCATTATGCATTGCATAATGAGAGGGGTGAGATTGTTGTTCTAGCAAATCTTTGAGGTACGGACCTCACTTGTCGACTGTACATGAGGCAAAGTGCATTTTCTTCTAGCATGTAAGCTACCACTTGACGCACTGAGCATGTTCTGGTGGAAGTGTCCGGAGTGCAGCAGTCAGGAGAATGCCTGCTCTTGTCAGCAGGGAGATCACAGCTGCTGAGGCTCCTACCACCGATCATGCCCACTCTTGTCAGCAGGGAGATCACAGCTACTGAGGCTACTACCACTGATCACGCCCACTCTTGTCATCAGGGAGATCACATCTGCTGAGGCTCCTACCACCAATCATGCCCACTCTTATCATCAGGGAGGTCAGAGTTGCTGAGGCTCCTACCACGATCATTCCCACTCTTATCATCAGGGAGATCACAGCTGCTGAGGCTCCTACCACCGATCATGTTACTCCTCATGCACAAGAGTGTTGCTCCTGCCAGCAGTGTGCTGGGCAATGAGGCAGGCAGTGAGGAGCAGGAGGAGGTTCTGCAGCAGAGCAGCTGCTCCTGTATGAGCTCATCTCATTCATAAAGAGTGAACTCTTGATCAACCCAAAAGTGTTGCTAAAGACTGACCTCACCTCAAGACTAGTAAATTATCTTGCTATTGAACAGCTCAAAGATCCAACCAAGAAACATATTCAGCATAAGCTGGAATATGAATTTGCTGGAACACTTCATATCTGTCCAGATCCCTAAGGAGAACTCCTGCGGTACCCTGACCACCTGTCCACGTGCAGTCTCCCCAAACAAATCATTCCTCTAAGACTGAATTAGATGTTTTAATTAATGCTGCAGGTTTTTTGACCAAGGCATACTTATAATTAAGAGCTGATGTGATGAAGTCAGATGATGGTCAGGAGAAGAGGAAGAAGGACTCCTCTAAGATGTATGCAACACGCCAGGTGCTTTAGCTGAGACTCGACCCTTGCCTTTGAAGGGAAAGCTACTGGAGAAAACACCTCTGCTATCAGCTGTGAATCCCGCAAGAAGTGTGGAGATTATGAGGACTTTAACCAGCTTAGGCACAGTGTATTTCATACCGAGGTCCAGTCCTGCATTTGCAGAAGTCATATATACTGACAGAAGGTGATGCTGCTTTTGGCATCAAACATCCATCTATCCTGGGGTCTTCGCAACTCTAGCATGGGGAAACGTAGATAAGCTTGAGGAATCCGGCAGTGCTGAAGGGGCATTCCATAGAGTGAATGCAAGTGCAATTCAGGCTCAGTATTTCGATATGTGCCCTCTGTTGCCAAAACAAAGACAAGAAGCATCCGCACTCAGCCACCCATGTTGCCCACGTGCAATGTTGGTCACCCATGGTGCCCACGTGCGCTGCCCGTGTGCAATGTCGGTCACCCATGCCGCCCACGTGCAATGTTGGCCACCCATGTGCAATGTCGGTCACCCATGCCGCCCACGTGCAATGTCGGTCACCCATGCCACCCACGTGCAATGTCGGTCACCCATGCTGCCCATGTGCAATGTCGGTCACCCATGCCGCCCACGTGCGATGTCGGAAAGCCACCAGGGCCACCAGAGATCAAACGTAATGGATATTGGCACAACAACTGTAACTCAAAAAGCTCGGAGGAACAACCTCGTAGGGTTTCTTGCTCACAAGTCTTGACCAGGAAACCAAACAGGGAGTGTTTGAGCCGGCTTTAACATTCTTATCCTTGACGATATCAGGATTATTCAAAGGATGAAGTGCTGAACCTCAAAATCATGCAAGTCAAAGCACTTGGCCAATATTGCGTGCACATTTGATTAAACACTCCATGCACAGAAGCAGAAATCGTGTGGAAGGATCAGCATAAGCTCAACACAGCACCCTCGGGCTGTATGGAGTTCACACCACCTGCAGCTCCTCTCAATCATTTCCAAGATGCAGGATTAAGAGGTGTGTCTGGCATTATTACACCAGCCCTGATAGCTGGGGTGACACATGTACAGCCGTGCACAGTTCAGGCTCCACAAACAAGCAACGTTGAAGCTTGCCTGGGGAGTTTGCCACCCCCGGTGGGAAGCTACTCGCACGTAGCTCCGATACGACAAAACTGGGAAGATGTGCAAAACATCAAAAACTCCAGCGATGGTGTCTCTCGTGCCAGCAGGCCATGGAAACAAGTCACGTATGTACACGCATCGTGGAACTGTTTGAATCTCAGCTTGCTCAGAGCTAGAAATGGAAGTTTCTCCACATTCTGCATGTCTTACGTGGACATGTTGAGATCTTGTTGGGTCTGTTGCGAGCATCAATGATTGCCTGTTGCACCTGTGCCTATGATAAGATCATTTATGCACAATTCTTACCCTACTAATACCGCGTACCAATGTCCAGGCCATCTGCTAATAATCCAGATATATGTGCCTACTTCAGAAAGGTGTGTTCTCAGTGCAGCTTAGCCCAAAGAATCCCCTTGGAAGGATCGCAGTGGAGCAGACCATCGAAGAAATCACACATAAAGACACCTGGACACTTTGGAGGAACCAAGGGGTTCCACCAAATACCAGGTGCTGTCAGTATTTGCTGTATAGCAGCAGACCATAGGAGCATGTATCTCAGGCATCTCAGAGGAATGACGGCTTCCAGTTGAATCATCCAAATCTGCAACAATCTAGAATTCAAAGGGATGAAAGTGATGTCCAGTGATTGATTGGCTTGGTGGAGAACAGGTGGATTAATCCACTAAGTCCAGATCAAGCAGATTAGTTGAGCTTGACTGCAGGTCCCCTGGCTCCAGCAGATGGTGTAATGATCTTTTTGAAGTCACAGGTCGGGAAGGAAGCATACCAGAACTTCGAGACAAATTGCCAGGAAGATCTAACAGCCGTCGATTTCCATGACGGCTTTACAAAGCTTTACCTGAAGATATTCAGCCACACAGACCAAAACCTCATTAAGTAAGTAGCCCTAACTTGACCTGAAGATATTCAGCCACACTGACCAAAACCTCATTAAGAAAGTAGCCCTAACTTGACCTGAAGATATTCAGCCACACTGACTAAAACCTCATTAAGGAAGTAGCTCTAACTTGACCTGAAGATATTCAGCCACACACATTGACCAAAACCTCATTATGGAAGTAGCCCTAACTTGACCTGAAGATATTCAGCCACACTGACCAAAACCTCATTAAGGAAGTAGCCCTAACTTGACCTGAAGATATTCAGCCACACACACTGACCAAAACCTCATTAACTCTTCACTGATCAGTCAAATTTTGGACCTATTTTTACATTTATTTTTATATCTTTCCAGGAAAGTGAAAAATCCCATAGCAACCTTTGAAGTAGTTGTGGTTAAAGCTTTGATGACATTTTTTGGTCAACTACAGTTGCTTAGCAACTAAACCCACGATTATGAATATCATTAAACCTATCACATCACTATTTTACACTATAATTCATCAATGTGTTTTTTGGTAATCCACTATTGCTACTGGGTGCTATTCGAAGTCTAACTGCATTTCATAATACTACATCAGGTCAGCAAATGTTCTTACCACATTAGAGAACATTACCTGTTTCTACAAGACTTGAAATTCAGGATTTGCCCAATAACAAGGCATTCATTTTACATTCAAAAACTACAAACAGACACGTCATAGAAACAAACACTAGTCCTTATTATACATTACAAAGCTACTGTTCATGCAAGTATGTAATGATTATGAGCACACTATATAAAAAATAATACTATAATAGTCAAGTTATCGACAGTAATCCAAAATATTGTGGTACTTCTCAAAGCACAAGCGGTTGTTGTCCAAGCAGAGGGGGACTTGGCATGTACAGCACATCATGCGTGTTTCGTGCCTATGTCCACTGTTTGGAAGTTTCTTCCTTTTCCTGATCCCCTCACACACCACGCAGCGCTTATGCTTGTCCATCTGATGCAGATAGTGGTCAAGGTCATGGTTCAGGCGGGAGAGATGAACACGCTCAATGTTCGGACGCCCTGCCCGCCGCCTTGAACAGAAAGTACCCACCAGCAGCTCAGCAAGCTCCAGTCGATAGGACAGGTAGTCCCTCTTGGCCGAACTCTTTTTCCCATGCTCAACTGGCCTAACATGTGATTCCATCACGTAGCTATTCAAAATAGCAGACTCAACTATATAATAAAATACCCTTTTCCACCACTTGGTACTACGTCTACCCATGCTATAATACTGTGTCATTTGATCATTACGATCAACCCCCTCATGTTCTTTTGATAATCTGGCAGAGGAGTGGGGCATGACACATCAGCTTGAATACCAGTAGCGGTATGTCTCTTCACTGTGCATGTAGTACCAGCTGGAGGCTCGGCTAAATGCATCGTGGATAAGAAATAAATAGTACGTTTATCCATCCAAACGGAAGCAAGAAGTGGCCCATTCGAGCGGTAATCCGTGAACCCACGATTATGTCTGGTAGCCTTTGTTACCAAATCCTTGGGGAAACCCACTCTGTTGGAACGTGCTGTCCCACAGGCATTGATGCCACGATTATATAGATGATTGTAGAGGGTGGGGGAAGTATAGTAATTATCAGTAAATAAGTGATAACCACTATTCTCCAAGCCAGACATGAGATCTAAGACTACCTTACTACATAAACCTACACTATTGCCACTATCCTCTACTGACTTGCCTGTGTATATTTGAAAGGTTTTTATATATCCATTAGTAGCATCAGCTAATACAAAGACCTTGATCCCCCATTTTGTGGGTTTGTCTTTCAGGTACTGCTTGAAGCTGAGTCTTCCCTTGAAAGGGATCATGGCTTCATCAATGGTGCAGTCTTGGTGAGTAAGATACTCTGATTCAAACCTTAGGACAACCAAATCTAACAGGTTATGGACCTTGAAGAGTCGATCATGTCCTGACTGACCATGTGGGATTTTAGCTGAGTTGTCAGCTAAATGGAGGCACCTGAACAACTGCTGGAATCTATTGATGGGCATGACATCAGAGACTGCAGGGACATTCAGGGGGTACTTAGTAGTCCAATACAGTTCTAACCTAGGTAGCACTATAATACCCATATACAAAATAATTCCCCAAAAAGCTTTCATCTCCTGGACTGTCACATCAGTCCAGCGACGGGCATGAGATGTAGTTCCACAAACTGTGGCAGCGTAGCGATTGGTCTCAACCACAAGCAAGTCAAAAACTTCTTCAGTGAAAAACTGGGAGAAGAGTTCAAGAGGAGAACTCTGAGCCCTAACTGAAGCAGATACTGGTCCAGGAGTCTTTGAGTATGAGAACGAAGTACCAGCTGGCTCCTGTCTCACCCAGACACCTCCAAAAGGGTCCATACCAGTAGAGCTACTAGAAGGGCCAGAAAGAGAAGTAGACGGACCAGCAGTAGCTGGTAAAGATGGCCCAGGTAAAATGGACCAGCACTAGTTTGTAAAGATGGGCCAGCAGCAATAGAACTGGAAATTCTGCTAGAAGCACAACCTCTTCCTCTAGCTCTACGACCTCTACCTCTAGCTCTACACAACCCCCTATCTCTACTCCTAGATCTGTCCTTACTTCTCGAATGTCTATGACCTTGCTGTGGAGCAGTGTGTGCAGGTTCTGAGTCACCACTCGAGTCATCAGACACAGGAACCAGCGACTTCGAGCAGGATAGACTGGGAGGTGGAAAAGTGGAAGGAGGAGGTACCTCTGCAGAGGAAGGGCTTGGAAGGTATGCCATACTCACAGGTGTAGGGCCTGGAGGGGATGCCATACACAGAGTGGAAGAGCCTGGAGAAGATATATGCACACACAAAAAGAGAGCTAGTCAAGCTGTGAACTAACAGGGAAAGTAAACATGTAGACTGTACCAGTCTAAAACTCACTAGAATCACAAGCAAGGGGAAATAGAAACACCCACTTTTACATATACTCAGGAAAATAGTTACTAGATCTATCTATATATTAGTTCTATCTATGTATATACTCTCTTTATAAATCTTGACTCACCTTCAAAGTTCCTCTCATCATCACTAGATTCACAGTCCTGGACAAAGCTAGCTGACCTACAAGCCTGGTCAGAAATGACAGCTTTGAAAAGAGCTGTCAGTTGCTCAGGCTGGATACCTCGCTGTCCCCTGTAGGCATGGACTTCTTCTCCTTCATCACAGCTAGATTCGTCTTCTGAAAGGTCCAAATCGCTATTGTAGCACATTTCAAGAACATCATCGGCAGTAAACTTTTGAGACGCCATTACGCGATCGGTAAGGTCAGATTCGGCATTACGGCTACCATGGTTACCTATATAGTTTGGCTTCAATTCTTTTTTTAGAACTAGAGCAACTCTCTGGGCATGTGCACATGTAATTCTAGACGCTCAGAGCAAATGATTGATTTTAGACAATTATTTTTCGGTACTACTTGCACTTTCGCGTGTATGTCACGCCTGTATCCATGAGAGAGTTAAGGAAGTAGCCCTAACTTGACCTGAAGATATTCAGCCACACTGACCAAAACCTCATTAAGGAAGGAGCCCTAACTTGACCTGAAGATATTCAGCCACACAGACCAAAACCTCATTAAGGAAGTAGCCCTAACTTGACCTGAAGATATTCAGTCACACTGACCAAAACCTCATTAAGGAAGTAGCCCTAACTTGACCTGAAGAATTCAGCCACACTGACCAAAACCTCATTAAGGAAGTAGCCCTAACTTGACCTGAAGATATTCAGCCACACTGACCAAAACCTCATTAAGGAAGTAGCCCTAACTTGACCTGAAGATATTCAGCCACACTGACCAAAACCTCATTAAGGAAGGAGCCCTAACTTGACCTGAAGATATTCAGCCACACGGACCAAAACCTCATTAAGGAAGTATCCCTAACTTGACCTGAAGATATTCAGCAACACTGACCAAAACCTTATTAAGGAAGTAGCCCTAACTTGACCTGAAGATATTCAGCCACACAGACCAAAACCTCATTAAGGAAGTAGCCCTAACTTGACCTGAACATATTCAGCAACACAGACCAAAACCTCATTAAGGAACTAGCCCTAACTTGACCTGAAGATATTCAGCCACACAGACCAAAACCTCATTAAGGAAGTAGCCCTAACATGACCTGAACATATTCAGCAACACTGACCAAAACCTCATTAAGGAACTAGCCCTAACTTGACCTGAAGATATTCAGCCACACTGACCAAAACCTCATTAAGGAAGTAGCCCTAACTTGACCTGAAGAATTCAGCCACACTGACCAAAACCTCATTAAGGAAGTAGCCCTAACTTGACCTGAAGATATTCAGCCACACTGACCAAAACCTCATTAAGGAAGTAGCCCTAACTTGACCTGAAGATATTCAGCCACACTGACCAAAACCTCATTAAGGAAGTAGCCCTAACTTGACCTGAAGATATTCAGCCACACTGACCAAAACCTCATTAAGGAAGTAGCCCTAACTTGACCTGAAGATATTCAGCCACACTGTCCAAAACCTCATTAAGGAAGTAGCCCTAACTTGACCTGAAGATATTCAGCCACACTGACCAAAACCTCATTAAGGAAGTAGCCCTAACTTGACCTGAAGAATTCAGCCACACTGACCAAAACCTCATTAAGGAAGTAGCCCTAACTTGACCTGAAGATATTCAGCCACACTGACCAAAACCTCATTAAGGAAGTAGCCCTAACTTGACCTGAAGATATTCAGCCACACTGACCAAAACCTCATTAAGGAAGGAGCCCTAACTTGACCTGAAGATATTCAGCCACACGGACCAAAACCTCATTAAGGAAGTATCCCTAACTTGACCTGAAGATATTCAGCAACACTGACCAAAACCTTATTAAGGAAGTAGCCCTAACTTGACCTGAAGATATTCAGCCACACAGACCAAAACCTCATTAAGGAAGTAGCCCTAACATGACCTGAACATATTCAGCAACACTGACCAAAACCTCATTAAGGAACTAGCCCTAACTTGACCTGAAGATATTCAGCCACACTGACCAAAACCTCATTAAGGAAGTAGCCCTAACTTGACCTGAAGATATTCAGCCACACAGACCAAAACCTCATTAAGGAAGTAGCCCTAACTTGACCTGAAGATATTCAGTCACACTGACCAAAACCTCATTAAGGAAGTAGCCCTAACTTGACCTGAAGAATTCAGCCACACTGACCAAAACCTCATTAAGGAAGTAGCCCTAACTTGACCTGAAGATATTCAGCCACACTGACCAAAACCTCATTAAGGAAGTAGCCCTAACTTGACCTGAAGATATTCAGCCACACTGACCAAAACCTCATTAAGGAAGTAGCCCTAACTTGACCTGAAGATATTCAGCCACACTGACCAAAACCTCATTAAGGAAGTAGCCCTAACTTGACCTGAAGATATTCAGCCACACTGTCCAAAACCTCATTAAGGAAGTAGCCCTAACTTGACCTGAAGATATTCAGCCACACTGACCAAAACCTCATTAAGGAAGTAGCCCTAACTTGACCTGAAGATATTCAGCCACACTGACCAAAACCTCATTAAGGAAGTATCCCTAACTTGACCTGAAGATATTCAGCCACACTGACCAAAACCTCATTAAGGAAGGAGCCCTAAAGCAGATAGGAACCTATCTGGCCTCTTGATTCATGCCCCAGAGCAGTTGCACATGAGTGGGCTCCAGCACACCCACGAGGTCACATGAGTGATGCTCCAGCAAGTCCACGAGGGGTGCTCCAGCACACCCACGAGGTGCACGAGGGGTGCTCCAGCACACCCACGAGATGCACGGGGGGTGCTCCAGCACACCCGCGAGGGCTCTCCTAAGGCCACATTTCAAGAGCTTTTTTTCTGTTTGTACAAGTCAACCAACCTTTGACCTTTGGCAACTACGATGGTGAAGACTAAATATCTGCATTTTGTATTGAATATTTGAAGTACCTGAAGTACCTGTAGTACTAGTAATGAAGAACAGGTTCATCAAGAAAGTACCAGGAGAAACAGAGCTCTCTGTCAGTCTTTATTCGGAATTAAAAGCAAATGACCTCGGCACTTGGAATCATTTTCATGTGTACGGGTCAATGACCTTTAACCTGCCACAACTCTGAAGTGGTAAGGGTTAAATCCCTGCTCTATGTCCGCAGTATCTGCGAAACATCTGTCCATATTTTAGTACAAATTATCTGCGGGGAGAGTCAATCAGACACACCACCATGAGAAACAGCTGCAACACAGCAATTAGCAATTTGTTTTAAAATGAACTTTCATGTTAAAGATGACCCTAAGTTTAAACAAGACCCTTTGAAATGATATATTAGATGACAAATCTTATCTTCTTCAATACCTCATCTTTTTGGTGGGGTTGAAGCTAAAATGTTAAAGTCCGAAATGGAGTAAGGTTCCAAATGGTGGCAAATTTGGATGCCAACTTGGATGACTACACTCGACTACCATTTTGAAAGGGATATAATAACAGGGTATGGGCCAACAAGAAACACACAAGAAGAATTTGCCCACTCCGGTGGTCCAATATCTTCTTTGTTTCATCAGCTATATGATACATGGTATAGAATAACATGGCGGGCGAGATAGTCATGTGTTGTAACTGACCCTCCAATGTGGACTTGACTCCAACATTTGCATGCACACATATGCACCATACACACATGCACATATACCATACACACTTGTGCACACCCACATGTGAACACACACATACATACACACACACACACAATCATTGTGGCATTCCCTATAATTATCTATTATCTATTGCCTATCATCTATTATCTACCTATCTATCTGTTGTGTTATGACTGGTATAGGGTGTTATACACAACCTACTATAAGTTCACAGAACAGACATAACAGAGAAGAGAAGGGACTGAGAATTTACAATTGCCAGAATTTGAATCCCGTTTGGCTTTAATGCTGAGGTACAGGGTCATCAAAGTTACAAACACACTTCACGATAATGCAGGGTCAGCAAAGTTACAAACACAGTTGAGGTACAGGGTCAGGGTCGGCAGGGTCAGGGTCGGCAAAGCTACAAACACACTAATGCTGAGACACAGGGTCAGCAAAGTTACAAACACACTTCACTTTAATGCTGAGGCACAGGGTCAGCAAAGTTACAAACACACTTCACTTTAATGCTGAGGTACAGGGTCAGTAAAGTTACAAACACACTTCACTTTAATGCTGAGGCACAGGGTCAGCAAAGTTACAAACACACTTCACTTTAATGCTGAGGTACAGGGTCAGCAAAGTTACAAACACACTTTAATGCTGAGGCACAGGGTCAGCAAAGTTACAAACACACTTCACTTTAATGCTGAGGTACAGAGTCAGCAAAGTTAGAAACACACTTCACTCTAATGCTGAGGCACTGGGTCAGCAAAGTTACAAACACACTTCACTTTAATGCTGAGGTACAGGGTCAGCATAGTTACAAACACACTTCACTTTAATGCTGAGGCACAGGGTCAGCAAAGTTAGAAACACACTTCACTTTAATGCTGAGGTACAGGGTCAGCAAAGTTACAAACACACTTCACTTTAATGCTGAGGTACAGGGTCAGCAAAGTTACAAACACACTTCACTTTCATGCTGAGGTACAGGGTCAGCAAAGTTACAAACACACTTCACTTTAATGCTGAGGTACAGGGTCAGCAAAGTTACAAACACACTTCACTTTAATGCTGAGGTACAGGTCAGCAAAGTTACAAACACACTTTAATACTGAGGCACAGGGTCCACAAAGTTACAAACACACTTCACACTACATCACTCTCTACCTCCAGTGTCAGCAAACATGTCACCCAGAACAGGCACCATGTTGGCCAGCATCGAGGTCGCACTGGAGTAGAAGTCACAGCTCGCAATTAGTCATCATTACAAAAATCCTATTGCCAAGAGTATTATGTCACACACTAAAACTGCCTTATGAGCTTGCAGGAACTGGGAGCTCTGACCTCAACTTGATGGGGTCTGATTGGCCTTCATAATGTTGATCTTTTCTATCTCCAGTCTCACACGAGCTTTTTGCTTGCTCTTCAGCCCTTACTTCTCTGACTCCCCCTGCACATCGAACAGTTTCCAGCTCTTTAAAGCTGCAGCTGGTCACAGCATTTCTACCACACAACAATGAGCAGTACAGCTAGATGCAGTACAAGGTCAGATACTCACATGACCCCATTATCCCCAACACTATGACTTACCTTACAGAACAATGGTGTAAAAGTTGAACTCTGGAATATAGGGCAATATTTGGAGTTTCTACTGTTTCGGGTAAAATGTATAATTTAGGCTAATGTGCAGGAAAGGTGATGAAGTGGACGTGGTCCAGTAGAACACGGTGTTTCTAGGTATACACGTAGGAACACAGTGCTTCTAGGTAGACACATAGGGACACAGTGCTTCTAGGTATATACGTGGGAACACAGTGCTTCTAGGAATATACATAGGGACACAGTGCTTCTAGGTATACACGTGGGAACACAGTGCTTCTAGGAATATACATAGGAACACAGTGCTTCTCTGAATATACATAGGAACACAGTGCTTCTAGGTATATACGTAGGAACACAGTGCTTCTAGGAATATACGTAGGAACACAGTGCTTCTAAGTAGACACGTAGGAACACAATGCTTCTCTGAATATACGTAGGAACACAATGCTTCTCTGAATATACGTAGGAACACAATGCTTCTAGGTATACACGTAGGAACACAGTGCTTCTAGGAATATACATAGGAACACAGTGCTTCTAGGAATACACGTAGGAACACAGTGCAGGTACACGTAGGAACACAGTGCTTCTAGGTATTACGTAGGAACACAGTGCTTCTAGGTATATACGTAGGAACACAGTGCTTCTCTGAATATACATAGGAACACAGTGCTTCTAGATATACACGTAGGAACACAGTGCTTCTAGGAATATACGTAGGAACACAGTGCTTCTAGGAATATACGTAGGAACACAGTGCTTCTCTGAATATACGTAGGAACACAGTGCTTCTAGGTATATACATAGGAACACAGTGCTTCTAAGTAGACACGTAGGAACACAATGCTTCTCTGAATATACGTAGGAACACAATGCTTCTCTGAATATACGTAGGAACACAGTGCTTCTCTGAATATACATAGGAACACAGTGCTTCTAGGAATATACATAGGAACACAGTTCTTCTCTGAATATACATAGGAACACAGTGCTTCTAGGAATATACGTAGGAACACAGTGCTTCTAGGAATACACGTAGGAACACAGTGCAGGTACACGTAGGAACACAGTGCTTCTAGGTATTACGTAGGAACACAGTGCTTCTAGATATACACGTAGGAACACAGTGCTTCTAGGAATATACGTAGGAACACAGTGCTTCTAGGTATATACGTAGGAACACAGTGCTTCTAGGTATACACGTAGGAACACAGTGCTTCTCTGAATATACATAGGAACACAGTGCTTCTAGGTATATACGTAGGAACACAGTGCTTCTAGGTATATACGTAGGAACACAGTGCTTCTAGGAATATACGTAGGAACACAGTGCTTCTCTGAATATACGTAGGAACACAGTGCTTCTAGGTAGACACGTAGGAACACAGTGCTTCTCTGAATATACGTAGGAACACAGTGCTTCTAGGTAGACACGTAGGAACACAGTGCTTCTAGGTATATACGTAGGAACACAATGCTTCTCTGAATATACGTAGGAACACAGTGCTTCTAGGTATATACATAGGAACACAGTTCTTCTAGGTATATACGTAGGAACACAATGCTTCTAAGTAGACACGTAGGAACACAATGCTTCTAAGTAGACACGTAGGAACACAATGCTTCTCTGAATATACGTAGGAACACAGTGCTTCTAGGTGTACAATTAGGAACAAGGCCCATAGCAAGGGGGCAGGTTGTTATTTTCCTGCACAGCATCAGTGTGCCAATTCTCTTGTACGACGGACATAGCCGGCCAGGTTTCACACAAACCTACCTGACAAGTATCAGCTCTACCTCATGAATCCGAGGTCCCCCAGCAACCACTAGCAGAGCCTGCATGGGCACATTTTGCACATTGTGGGACTGCTCTTGTAGAGTGTCTTGTGTGTAAAGTTGTAGTGCTCGATAATCCTGACTCAGCAGCGTAGGGGCGGGCATAGCCAGCGCGGGAACTGGCACACGATCAGACACAGCTAGTGTGGGAACTGGCTCAGCTAGCATAGGGTCGGGCACAGCTAGCGGGAACTGGCAC
Source organism: Cladorhizidae sp. MBARI D1340-BT2 (assembly GCA_028752905.1). Classification (NCBI taxonomy): domain Eukaryota; kingdom Metazoa; phylum Porifera; class Demospongiae; order Poecilosclerida; family Cladorhizidae; species Cladorhizidae sp. MBARI D1340-BT2. Next base: position 14,336,474 of record JAQNBH010000013.1, read on the forward strand.
AGCTAGTGTAGGGTCGGGCACAGCTAGCGGGAACTGGCTCAGCTAGCGTAGCGTCTGGCACAGCTAGTGGGAACTGGCTCAGCTAGCATAGGGTCGGGCACAGCTAGCGGGAACTGGCACAGCTAGCGTAGGGTCGGGTACAGCTAGCGGTAACTGGCTCAGCTAGCGTAGGGTCGGGCACAGCTAGCGGGAACTGGCTCAGCTAGCGTAGGGTCGGGCACAGCTAGCGGGAACTGGCACAGCTAGCTTAGGGTCGGGCACAGCTGGCACAGCTAGCGTAGGGTCGGGTACAGCTAGCGGAAACTGGCTCAGCTAGCGTAGGGTCGGGCACAGCTAGCAGGAACTGGCTCGGCTAGCATAGGATCGGGCGAAGGGAGCGGGAACTGGCTCGGCTAGCGTAGGATCGGGCGAAGGGAGCGGGAACTAACACAGCTACATCCATGTGGTACAAGCATACGGCTACACGCACGTGCCAATAACGTGTCCGAATTGGCAGTGCAGTAGGAGCAATGATCAAGAGTGGCAGAAGCCGTCCAAAAGCTAAACTTTCAGTAGCTCAGGCTCGGGATCATGTAAAGAGTAAGTCGAAAAATCCATGCGTGTCAATTATTTTCGCGGTATATTTTTTAAACACACTTTCCCCTGCTTATCTTAAATGCACGCGTCGTGTAGAGAGCGAGCGAAGCAAGCATAAAAGATGGCTTAACAACTATCAGGTTGATTGCTCCTGCTGTATTTGGGAATAACGAGGAAGTCATTGCCTATTTTAGGAGCAAATCTCTTTTGGCAAGAACTGTTACTTGTGGAATGTACAAAAAACAAAAATAGCTACTTTTTTAAGAAAACATAAAAAGTAATAATAATACAATGACATGATGGACATGTTTGGTGTTGTTACTTGGTGTACAGTTGCAATGTAACTATGTGTAACGTTAGGTTACTAGAGCTAAACAACTTGGCTATCAACAACAATCAATGGAACAACAGACACTGCCCTCTAGCAAGCCAACTCCTTCACTGAACACCTTGGGGAACTTCTTAGTGAACTGCTCAGTTGATATAGGACATGAGTCTTCTAGAGTATACACAGTAGAGTCCCCTATGTTGGGTCGGTTCAATTGGGCATTGTCTAGATATGTCAAATCTTTAACCCCAGACATGCTTTCCTTCCTAACAGTGGCCTAATGTCACTACGATCAACCAATTTGCAGGCTAACTGACACTGGAGGTCACCACGTTGCACCCGCAGGAAGTCCCAACTACAGGGGGCGTAGTGCCTCATATGCAGTGATCCCTGTTTGGTGGAAGTCAGCTTGGCTAGCTGGTGATCTTTGGTTGCTTTCTTATAGAGTTCTAAGGGTACCACATTACACTGGGTTCCTGTGTCGGCTTGGAAACGCATAAAGTTACCAGACTCTAACCCCAATGTGACAAACTGAGACTCATCTATGTTGGCATTAGATGCCTGAAAGATCTCAGTGTGGTCCTTTGTGTCATCGACAGCCTTTATGTGGCGGATTCCTGTCCACTCCGACATTTTGCTGCAAAATGGTTTAGCTTGTGGCACTTTGTGCACGTCTTGCCGTATGCAGGGTAGAGTTCCTTTCGGTAGTATTCATGTTTGCGGCCACAGTTCCAGCATTCTCGGATGCACTTTCCTTCTGTCACCATCCATTGGGGGTTATTCTGCTCCGTGCCCACCACATTCACAATTCTCTCTGAGCTCTCCTCAACAACCCTCAGCTGAGTGAGCATGCTTTCTGCAGCATGGCAGATCTCATCCATTTATGCCAGAGTAAGCCTGATTTCCCTGAGTAGCCTCTCTCTAACCTTGGAATCTCTGACTCCAAACACAAGCCTGTCCCTCAGGATTTCACCGGGGTGATAGTCTGAAAGTCACACCCTGCGCTTACATAGTGCTGTGCGGTATTGACGTAGGTTTCTCCTGCCTCTTGTACACGACGGCTAAACCAATATCTCTCGAAAGGCACATTTCTGTGAGGCTCACAGTTCTGTTCAAATCTCTGTAGTACTGGGCCAATTATTGCTTCGTTTCCTGCAGCGCTCCAGTCAGTGAATGTGGAAAAAACCTCGCACGTTTCTTCACCAATCACAGTGAGCAAGGTAGCAACTTGTATTGCTTCCGTCTTCGTAGTAGTAAGTTCAGTCGCCAAGGAATAGCTAAGCCATGCCCGCTTGAACTTCTTCCACTTCTCTGCTGCTTGTGGGTCATAAATTTCAAGAGGATATGGGGGTGGTAGCGTATATCCAGTACCCATAATATATATATAATTATATATATATATATATTTGCATTGTATCTCAGTATTGTTCCCTCGATGCTGTAGGTATTCTTCTTGATCCCACCGCTGCCACCATGTAACTATGTGTAACGTTAGGTGACTAGAGCTAAACAACTTGGCCAACAACAACAATCAATTCATGGAACAACAGCCAGTCATGGTGGGCACAGGCAAGGAATGACAGTGGGAGTGTCCAATGACGTCATACATAACTACTCGTGACACTATGGTTAGCCATAAGAAGTCCAGCCTGAAAGATGGGTTTACATGGGGGTGTCCTGCATGTAAAACCGTAAAGTCGATTCGTCATGGTTTGTATGTCTATGTCGATATGTTTAGATATAATAATAGAGATAATAATATATCTTATTGAAGGGAGCTTATTCTCAAAGTCAATGCTGAGTTTGCAGACATGGCTTCTTTTAATATATTGGTGGGCCAAAGAGTACCAGCTGCAAGTGAAGCAGGGTGCAGTCGACCAACTGCGATTAATGTGTACCAGTGGTTGCGGGAGGTTTGTCCAACAGTCCTTTGTAGCTGTCCGATAATCTTAGGTGGGCCTGGAGTCATTGTCCAAATTGATGAGTCCCAATTGAGTCACAAGCCTAAGGTATGTTGTTAATTATTAGTCACATCAGCACTACATTCTTGTGGCCATAGCATCATTATTATTGTGGGCACAGCATCATAGGGGCCGGCCGCCATCCTCTGACATATGAGTGTTTGGATTGGTGGACACCAGTCATACCCCTGCACTGGATATGCTGCTTATGTAATAACAATCAAAAATCCACTCCATTCTATGTAGTTGTTCAACACAAATTTTCCGGTTACGTGGAAATAGTTCCCCGGAGAGACGCTGCAACATTACTCCCTGTCATACGGTTGCATGTTGCAGATGGAACGATAATCCATTTGGATCAGTGGGCTGCTTACAGACAGGTTTGCTTCTCTGCCTGAAGTTGTTGCTCATTGGACTGTTAACTATTCGATCGAGTTCCTTAATCCAGTCACATATATGCACACACAAAATATTGAATCCTACTGGAATAGAGTAAGTAACCACAAGTTACCACAAGATATACGCAGCATATAGATAATTTGATCAATAATGTAGGCGAAGATAAAGTTTAAAAGGATGAAGGGGGTTCATCGTGATCAACTTCCTTCATATCTTGATGAATTTATGTGGAGGGAGAGGAATGCTCACACAACTGCTGAGGCTTATGGAAGCATCCTACATGCAATAAAAACACAGTATACCCAGTGTAACTTTGCCTGAGGTTCTGTTTGGGTTTTGTTGGTCCCAAAGTCGTTGCATTTATTGTTTTATGAAGTTGTGTTAATATGAAGCTGTGTTAATTTTTTTTGTTAGTATTGCTGCTATGAATATTGTTCTGTCCAGAGGTATTTGTTACTTACTTCGGGTATCCTTTCTTGATGCCTTCTGAACGCTCCCATCAAAATCAAAGGACTCGCTCTACATGGCACGCTTGTTTAAGATAGGCTGGGAAAAGTGCGTTTTAACATTTATACTGCGATAATCATTGACGAGCATGGATTTTTCAGTTACTCTTTACATGATCCCCAGGCTCCTGTGACACGCTTCAGCAGCGAGTCAGCATGACCCACTCAATATGCTTGATGTTATATGCATTCTATTTCTACTTACGCAAACTTGGCGACAACTACCCGTCATCTCTTCAAATGGCCGGCCATGTTCTTTGAGGAAGATGATTGCCACCTTGTGTGGGTGTATACAGGTCAGTCTGTCTATCAGCCAGTGGACCATCTCCTTCACTGTTGGACAATGTGTACTCACTACGGGAGCGTTTGATTTATCTTCTTATAACAAATCACGTACTGCAGAGGGAAATATGTCGTGTGCACGATGTTTCAGTCTTGCATGTCCACAAGGAGTGGTCAGGCCGAACCTGTCCAGGATGACCGTAGCTTCGCCCCTGCTGGGGGATGCTAAATGAAAAGCTCCCAAGGAAAGTTACACCAGCAGATCCCCTCCCCCCCCCCATCCAAGCTCCACACCCAGTAGCCGGCACATCCAGAGGTGGATCTCCCCGAGGCGGCTCTCCCCGAGGCGGCTCTCCCCAAGGCGGCTCTCCCCGAGGCGACTCTCCCTGAGGCGGCTCTCCCCGAGGCGGCTCTCCCTGAGGCGGCTCTCCCCGAGGTGGCTCTTCCCGAGGCAGCTCTCCCAGAGGCGGCTCTCCCCGAGGCACTCCCAGAGGCGGCTCTCCCCCAAGGCATCTCTCCCCGAGGCGGCTCTCCCCGAGGCGGCTCTCCCCGAGGAAGCTCTCCCAGAGGCGGCTCTCCCCGAGGCGGCTCTCCCCGAGGCGGCTCTCCCCGAGGCAGCTCTCCCCGAGGCGGCTCTCCCCGAGGCGGCTCTCCCAGAGGCGGCTCTCCCAGAGGCGGCTCTCCCAGAGGCGGCTCTCCCAGAGGCGGCTCTCCCAGAGGCTGATCTCCCCGAGGCGGCTCTCCCAGAGGCGGCTCTCCCCCAAGGCATCTCTCCCCGAGGCGGCTCTCCCTGAGGCGGCTCTCCCCGAGGAAGCTCTCCCAGAGGCGGCTCTCCCCCAAGGTATCTCTCCCCGAGGCGGCTCTCCCCGAGGCGGCTCTCCCCGAGGCGGCTCTCCCAGAGGCGGCTCTCCCTGAGGCAGTTCTCCACCTGTTTGTTTGTTCTTTTAGCATGTTGCCTACAGGAGGCTCGAGGATCAAATAATGAACCTCTCTAGCAAATTCTGGAGGCGAGAAGTGATGACAGCTGAATGTAGACGAAGTCTGCATCTACATTGACTGAACAGGACATGAGAATTTGCTACTGCCCGAATTAAGCAACGTGCCTGGTAAAGAGTCGCTGTAAAATTCAGAGGTACAGGATCAGCAAAGTTACAAACATACTACAAACTCCACATCTTTCTGTCTATCCCCCAACACACAAGTTGCATACCCAGGTCCCTGATTGCAATTCTGATGTTTCTTGATTTCACTAAAAACTCAACAATTTGGTAAAAGATCATCAACATAAGTGATCTCGCTCCTGTGTGTGTGTGTGCTTGTGTGTACTTCAGTAATAAACTTTGCAAAGAGTGACATCAGGTGTGTGTGGTTAGTTCTGGGGTTATCCTGAGCAACTATTGCTAAGCTATTGAAGGAGGCAGCTCAACGAATAAAAACAAGACTGTGCTCTATTTGAAGGCAAAGTAGTATCCTGGATTAACTCTTCAAAAAAGGAATGACCAAAAAAATTACCAATCAGACATTCTTTACCTAATACATGTATTATATTAAAACGAGCTGGTAAAGGGTCATCAAAATGTTTGTGGTCTACATATTTTGACCTTTGTTTTTTTGACAGGTCAATCCAATACATCATGGAACAGACCCCCAGAGTTAAAAAGGGAAGTGATGTGGGTATTGTCCACAGATAGAGTGCTGTTTTAGCTGGTTCTGCCTGGATGCCTCGCCAGCTTGAAAGTGTCAGTAGGCAAGGCAGGGTCTGTCAGCTACGCCCAGTGGCTGTGCTCCTCATGAGGCAAGACCTAGGCACCCAGCTGGGCTGACCTAGACACCAGATGGGCTGTCCTAGACTTCCAGCTGGGCCATGCTAGACTCCCAGCTGGGCTGTCCTTGGCTGGCGTAGGAAGGAGGGAGAGGTAAGTAATAAACAACCTTGAACTTCAGTGGGTGTGGTCTAACATAGCTAGCTGTGCCCACCTGGCAGGTTTCACATAATTTCAGATCAGAAGGTGCGTGTCTCGCAGCGAAATAGATCCAGTGTAGCTGGAAAACCTGACGCTCGGCTCCGTGCAGCTTTGGCTGGAGTTGAGCTAGTCTTGGTTGGCACTGCAGGACTAGCAGCTTTACCTGTAGCCCTACTAGTGCTATCAGTGCACTAGCCTCTTGCCTGCCTACTAGTGCTGTCAGTGCACTAGCCTCTTGCCTGCCTACTAGTGTTATCAGTGCACTAGCCTCTTGCCTGCCTACTAGTTCTATCAGTGCACTAGCCTCGTGCCTGCCTACTAGTGCTATCAGTGCACTAGCCTCTTTCCTGCCTACTAGTGCTATCAGTGCACTAGCCTCTTGTCTGCCTACTAGTGCTATCAGTGCACTAGCCTCTTGCCTGCCTACTAGTGCTATCAGTGCACTAGCCTCTTGCCTGCCTACTAGTGCTGTCAGTGCACTAGACTCTTGCCTGCCTACTAGTGCTATCAGTGCACTAGCCTCTTGCCTGCCTACTAGTGCTATCAGTGCACTAGCCTCTTGCCTGCCTACTAGTGCTATCAGTGCACTAGACTCTTGCCTGCCTACTAGTGCTATCAGTGCACTAGCCTCTTGCCTGCCTACAGTGCACTAGCCTCTTGCCTGCCTACAAGTGCTATCAGTGCACTAGCCTCGTGCCTGCCTACTAGTGCTGTCAGTGCACTAGCCTCTTTCCTGCCTACTAGTGCTATCAGTGCACTAGCCTCTTGCCTGCCCACTAGTACTATCAGTGCACTAGCCTCTTGCCTGCCTACTAGTAATATCAGTCTAGCCTCTTTCCTGCCTAGTAGTGGTATCAGTGCACTAGCCTCTTGCCTAAACATGCTTTACTACTGCTCAAGGGACTGAAATGGAAATAAGTAAATCCTGGGAGAGCTTAGTCATTTCTTCAAACCAAATATGAAATGTAGACTCGCAGTCTACCTTCAGTAGCTGCAGCACTGCAGACACTTGTTCATATGCTGTTATATATGACATCTGTAGATCGTTTCTGCAATTTAACTGTCACACTACGAAGGTAACTGAGTAACCTCATGGTAATGGATGAAGATACAAGAAACTGGAAAGATGAAAGATGATATAAAAATCCATTCCCCTTTGTAACAGTTTCAGAATACCATGACCATTCACTAGTGTTCACACTACGACAGGAAACTTCTTCCATTGTTTTAATAACAAAAGGGTACAATTCAAAGAAAGTAGAGTAAGAGTCTCTGCAATGAACCCAGCGCATTTTACAAACATCTTTCAGCTTAAGTTTGTTTTTGCCATCACCATGCTCTTCAATAATTTTCTCAAAGAAGCGTTGTATTCCTGATTTGTGGGAGTGAGCAGGCTTTGACTGTGCAGAGGCTAAGTTGATGGCATTTACAATGACTATAAAATGCAAGCCGAGCACTCACTCTGATTAATCCTTGAACACCATGTCTGCTAGATGACATGTTGGATGCACCATCATTGCCTTGCCCTCTACAGATAGCCAAATCAATCCCCCCATGTCTGAAGGCAGGTCACAATAGCTGTTGCTAGTGCACCTCCTGTGATACGCTCCATGGTAATAAAATCCAGAAACTCCTCCCTGATATTAAAATCCTTGTCCACAAACCTTACTGCAAATGAGAGTTGTTCTGAATTACTGCAATCGGTAACTTCATCAGCTAAAATGTTTAGAATATTTAATTTCCTCTACTATTTAATCATGCACAGCATCCCCAATAATAGATATATACCAATTCATTCTGGATAGTGTTTGAGGTGTACTAGCATTCTTAGGTGCACTTTGTAAATGTTTTGCTAAAATTTTGACTGTTCTTGCTGTGAAATGTACAATCTCAATAAAGTTCCCACTATTATGACATTTAGACTCCATGGAAACTTTTCTATGCCCTCTCAAGGAAAGGCCTTGTAGTCCGCAAAATATGGCACACTCTATTAATGATTTAATTACTTCAGAGTTGTGCTTCATTCTTTCTTCTCGTTCCCTGCTAATTAAACTTCCAACACTTGATGAAAAGTTAGAATGAATTCGTATAAACTCAGACATTTTAGACATAGAATCCAGGTGGTATGCATTCCTTTCATGACGAAGAAAGACAGAAGATTGTGAAGTCCACAGACGGAATGGCTCAGTTACAAGTATCCCTAGTCTTTGATGGCCTGCTGTATCAGGAGATAACAGAGCACATGTCCTGCAATAGGCACCATCTTCACTTGGACTATAGATTAGCCATGGGTGGTTTTGCACCCTACATTTTCTGTGGCACACATTCATGAATGTAGTGACAATTAATACGGCCAGAAATGAAGCGTACAATTTTCATTTTTTTATCATCAGGCAACCCACGCACAAAATTGTGGCTTGAGGCAGCAACATTCCTATGTCTGTGCTTGAGTGGGTGGAATATTCATTAGGGAAATGGGGGGCAGTAGCACTACCGGAGAGTGATGGTGTGGTATCAGTGGCCATGGTGTGATTGTTAGCAGCTGGTGTGTCCTGTTCAATGGCCAGCATTGCCTTTCGAGGCTGAAAATGATGGAGTACTATTATCTTGGTCAAGAGTGCTAGTGCCAGCAATAGCAGTCGGTACAACTATATGTAGGATAAATATAAATAAATACCCCATATATAACTGTGGTATTCTTTATTAGGATAGAGCCTAGCTAACTGAGATGGAATATAAATAACTAAACTTGTCAAGTTTTTGTTTATTGTTAAAGACGTACTCCAGTCATTGTCCAGTCATTGAGACTAAGTTTGGCCTTCCATGCTTTTCCTTTTCCTCCTATAACAAGCCATTGTTGACCAGTCTACTGTTGCAGCAAGAGTGCAAGATTAGTTTCACAAAGGAAATCCTTTACCTACGGCTATGCGGTGACCTCATCAATGTCTTGCGTATATATAGCCACCCTTTACCCACAGATATTGCGTACGTCAATCACACGTCACTCCATACCAAGAGAGAATATCGGGTAAGTGCCTACGCTTGACAAGCCTGTGAGAAACAAACAACGGAAGGAGTTGGCACTCACCAGCACATTGCCAAGGGTTTCTCCAAACTGGCCATCCTTAGCTAACCAATAATAACAAGGGTAGTTCGTCCGAACTCAAAAGAACTGGCCTGGAACCGCCATAGCTAGTGTTATTAGTGCACTAGTCTCTTACCTGCCTATTAGTGGTATCAGTGCATTAGCCTCGTGCCTGTGCACTGACATGAGTGTCTGGCATCATAAGATATTCTGTGACACCAGCGTCAAGCTAAACAACTGATTTCTGAGCAATTCCTGACCTGCTAGCTAATGCAATGATTCGCACTGTCAACTAAGCATCCGAGTTCCCCCATTAACCTGAACTCTAGCAGAGCCCTAGTTCTAGCCACAGCCCTAGTACTACAGCCCTAGCCCTAGCTCCCAAAACCACAGGCATTGCTCTAGCCTTTGCCCTACCCCTAGTCCCATCTCTCCATGTGCCCCTCGGAGACTCTGTGCAAAATACTGTTCCGTGTCAAGTTTAGTAGGTGCTGATGCTTACCACCCGTCTCCTACTCTCACTTCGGTGCTGTGCACTCGGAAGGTGGAAGGTCACGTTTCCTTTTGGTTAAGATCAATTTCACGGTAGTACAGTAGGTGTATACTTGCTAGCATAATTGACCTGGGACGGGACTTTTGTTTGGGATCTTATCCGGTCCGATGCTGTGTATTATGAAAGGCCTGAGAGTAAGCGTATATGGAGTTAGCACATGCAAATGGGGTACAGGAACTCTCCCGTAATGTTGAGACAGAAAAGATGAAAGTGGACATGTCCTGGACAACAGGAAGGCCGAGCAGCATCGTGCAGGTGGCTGGTGAGATAATGCGAGGCGCTAGGAGAGGGCTTCCGGGTGTAGACACAGCTGTTGAGAACACAGGTCATTTAGCTGAGGTATGGGAGGGCAGTAGCACACTCTAATATTGGCTGTTGGCTTGTCCCCCATTTCAGAACAGCAGCCGCTGAAAACATACAAAGAACAACAAAAGCTTGTGTAACTTCTTAGTGGCCTCATGTGGTTTGGGCCGCTCTGTGCTTGGAATACTTCACTGAGGGCATTAACTTGCAGACCTGATATTTCTTAATTTCTTCATATTTTAATGGTAAAGGGTCATCCAAATCTACATTTGGTAAATTCCTGTTCCTATGTTCCTGGGGCTAGCCTGGTCCCCTCTAGTTTGTTTGAGTGAGTCGGGAAGTGTGGCGTGGGTGGGCCAAGAAGGACTAGGACTTCTTGTTAATTTATTTTGTTTTATTCAGCGACCAGAGAAAAAAGTGAGTCCTCCAAGACGGCCCGCTCTCATGGAATGTGGGGGTGTGGTCCTCCCTCTGGTAGTACATACCCAGTCTTCCAGGCCAGACACCGGCACAGTGAGTTCATCATGTATGAGGCCAGAGCAAGTGGAGTTGTTACTTGGCCTGCCCCCCCCCCCCGTCTTTCCATGCCGCTCACCCTGCCCCCCTTTCCCTCCCGCCCTCTCTTTCTCCCTCTTCCTTTTTTAGAGTGAAATAATGGAGGAGGTTGAAGTGGAAGTCTAGCCGTGAGACAGAGAACACCTGCGTGTGTGTGTGTGCTTGTAGATGTGAGTGCAGATAGAGAACACCTGCGTGTGTGTGTGTGCTTGTAAGACAACCATAACCATAGAATTTTTTTAAAGAAAGATTTGTGTATATATATGTACATGTGTGTGTATATATATATATATATGTACATGTGTGTAGATATATATATGTACATGTATATATATATATACATATACAGCAAGAGTTGGAGAGGGGAAGTAACTGGAAGGTGAACAGGCACGACCAATCCACACACAGGTCCGCAAGGTGATCTGGGGGGGGGGGGGGGGGTGAGTTCATTGGCTTCTGCGTGACAACCGGAGAGCGTGTGTTGTGGCATCCATTATATCTGACGCAGAGTGTTTTCTTGTGGGTGTGGCGACTTGGCTGCTCAAGACGGTCAAGCCAATATCCTTAGCGTGTTCCTTCGTGCCAACGTTGTCGCGCTCGCTCACGCTGGACAACCGTGCGCAGTCTCCCTCTACACGTCTCAACACACCACCCTGCTCAATAATTGGGGAGGAGGCCGATCTGTTCCTCATCTGAGGGGCACTGTTCTTCCTGTTGGTGACGGCGAGAGGTGGCTGGATGGAGCGGAGAGGGATGGGGACCTCATAGTCCTGAGCCGTCGCCCCTGGACGCAGGCGGGGGAGAGAAGTGCTCAACAGTCCGTCACTGGATGTCCGACTTATCAACGGTGGAGGGTAGCAATGAGGGCGTGGTTTCAGTGTGAGTGCAGCATAGCCTCTCTCTTGTTGATGCTGCCACGCCTCCTCTACATTGCTCACCGTGACCCTGTTAGGGCTGGATGAGGGCGGGGGGCCCACGTCGTCTCTCCATGGCCCCTCTTGGTGGAGGTGGTCCAACTCGCATGTGTCATCTTTGGCTTCAATTGTAGGCATCACAGAGGCGTAGCCGTGGGAGTCGATCTTCATTAGTTTCTTTCGTGCGGCTTTTGCTGACGTGTAAAACGTGCCCTGGGGCTGCACGCCAGGTGTGTCTGCCTCCTCGATCCTCTCCCCACCAGAGATGTGTGTGTAATCATGTAACTGTTCCAGCCGCCCACCCCTGGAGTCACCTGACATGTGGTCGAAACCTCCTTCGTTAACCAACTTGATGGACTCGTAGTCATGACTACTACCGGAATCATTTTTGGAGCGAGTGTTTCTTCTATTGAACTGGCGTGTGCCACTTGTTCCTCCCCTGTACTCCGGTGAGAAAGGAGAAATAGATTCATAATCTGAAGTCGGGTCTTTGTTCGCATTCATCAGGTTCAGAGAAAATGATTCTTTACGGCTTTTGGGAGAGTCTACGGAGAAAATAAATATGTTCATGGAATGCACTAAGACTTGCTAGGCAAACATGAATGCATATATATATATACCAGTTACACTGGTACATCGTTATATATATATATATATATATATACACTGGTTATATATATATACACTGGTTATATATATATATATATACACTGGTTATATATATATATACACTGGTTATAGATATATACACTGAACATATATATATATATATAGATACACTGGTATATATATACACTGGTTATATATATATATATACACTGGCATATATACACTGGTTATATATATATATATATACACTGGTTATAGTATATATGTACACTGGTTATTATATATATATATAGATACACTGGCATATATACACTGGTTATATATATATATACACTGGTTATATATATGTACACTGGTTATACATGTATATATATATATGTATATGTATATATATATATATATATATATAGATAGATACACTGGTATATATAACCATATACCAGTTACACTGGTATATATTATATATGCATACATACAGTATATATATACACACTGGTATATATTATACATACACTGGCATATATTATATATGCATACAAGAGTAATATTATATAAATACACTGGGGTATATACACACTGGTATATATTATACATACACTGGCATATATTATATATGCATACACTGGTATATATTATACATACACTGGCATATATTATATATGCATACAAGAGTAATATTATATAAATACACTGGGGTATATACACACTGGTATATATTATACATACACTGGCATATATTATATATACACTGGCATATATTATATATGCATACACTTGAGTAATATTATATAAATACACTGGGGTATATATACACTGGCATATACAGTATATATACACACTGGTATATATTATACATACACTGGCATATATTATATATGCATACACTAGTATATATACACACTGGTATATATTATATACACACTGGTATATGCATACACTGGTATGTACATTATATATATAACAATCTTGAGAAGTTGACTGAAAGCTTAATTTTTGGAAAAGAGATATTTGAAAGTCATACTTTGTATCTACTACTATTGTTAGCCTCTGCCTTCAGACTCATATTTATTCAGGTCTACTAATTATTAGCCTCTGCCTTCAGGCTCTCAATTAGCCTCAGCCTTCAGGCTCTCATATTTATTCAGGTCTACTAGCTCTCAATTAGCCTCTGCCTTCAGGCTCTCATATTTATTCAGGTATACTAATTATTAGCCTCTGCCTTCAGGCTCTCAATTAGCCTCTGCCTTCAGGCTCTCATATTTATTCAGGTCTACTAATTATTAGCCTCTGCCTTCAGGCTCTCAATTAGCCTCTGCCTTCAGGCTCTCAATTAGCCTCTGCCTTCAGGCTCTCAGGCTCTCATATTTATTCAGGTCTACTAATTATTAGCCTCTGCCTTCAGGCTCTCATATTTATTCAGGTCTACTAATTATTAGCCTCTGCCTTCAGGCTCTCATATTTATTCAGGTCAACTAATTGTTAGACAAACCCAGAAAAATGTTGAATCAACAACCTCCATTGGATTGGATTGTCACAACAAGAAACTACTCGAGTGAATTTTAGCCAGGATATGAACTTTTAATTGAATCTGCCAGTTTGAAATGGGTAAACACTGTGGAAATCTAATGGGCAATTCCATGCATGTCACGGAGTGACATCTGACTACTTACCCAAGTTCATATTATTTGTACTAGTCGCATGTTGACAAATAAAAGGGCTTTTTGCTGTTTGACCACCTCTATGAATGTATTTAATACTTAGAACATCAAACTCTTTCCAAGTTTCAACATTGAAAGACATGGCACAATTTAAAGAAAAAGTCACTAAATTTCCTTGATCTTCAGGGTATGTAACTTTTCAGTCAATTTTGTCACAAATGATGGAGAAGTAAAAACCTTTTTTCTTTTGAGAATATATTGAAGAACGACGCAAAATATTTTCGCTCAAAAATTTGCACCATGTTTCAAATTAAAAAATGTATAAGTAATGTCACGGAGTGACATATCTGGCGTCACGGAGTGACAGGGTCTGAAAGAACAGTGTTTCTCAAGTATCATAAGCATATTCATAAGAGACAATATGTCCAATCAGTAGTAGTAGCAGCAGTAGTAGGAATTATTCACAAGTTAGTTCACGTGTGCAAAGGAATTGCTCACGGTGATTCAACTGTGGCAACTCAAGAACTTCAACAACTTGGCTTTGGTCAACGCACTTCCTGTCCTCAGTGCTGGGAAAAGCAAAGCACTTTTTGGAGGTTCCACATTTACGTAGAAACAACACTTCAAGAGTATCCCCATCCTTTACTATGATCTGGGGAACATACTGCCTTTTGGAGGACTTTGTTCCAGTCTCTATCATGTATGGGATGACAACAAAGTCTCTGACTTTGATGGACTTTACTTCACTGGTTGACTGCTTGTTGTTGGATACACTGGTCAGCTCCTTTGTTGCTGAGGCAGATACATACTTACTTAAACTTGCAACACTATGAGTGTCTGTGCTGTATCTTGCATGTTCCACAACATACTCCTCCACAACATACTCCTTGATGACACAAATGGAATGGATTGACTGTGTTCCAGGTAGAGCTTGCACATTCGTCCACACACGATCAGCCTTAGCCTTGTCTTCCTCAACCTCATTGGCTAAAACAAGAAGAATGTTGATCTTGCCACATTTTTTTTCTGCCACAGCTGCCATCGACTTTGCATCCCTGACTGGCTCCCCTGCCAGGTTTGCCAGCCAGACTCTGCGCTTCACTTCCCCACCTATGCCGTCTACAGCTCCTTTCCCATGGGATGTTGCAAAGAACGACCACTTGATGTTCACTTGGAATTCATGTTGGAGGAATGTGAGACTAGCAAACAGGTTACTTCTGTTTAAATTGTGATGCTGCACCATCTGGGGGAAAACAAGACTCCGGGGTATTTTTCTTTCAGATGTGAGAGGATTCTTCGAAGAAAGGTGTTAACCGCATATCTTCCATGTTGCAGATCATCACTGATGATTGCCATTGATGCTGTAGTCTTTTAGGATCAATCCAGGCACATACAGTGAAAAGTGTAATCTGTTTGTGGTTCCAATGAGCACTCTGGATTTCTAGTTGTTCAACAGCTGCATAGTTCTCAGCATAGTCCACTTGAACTACAATTTTTGATCCATCAACGGTAGCCCTTTGCTCCTCGAAAAAAGCACTCTGCTTTCTTTTGATGAGATGAAGCTGTGTACAAAGAAAGCTGGGAGCTGATGTTTCAGACATTGCAGAGCATCAGCCAGGACTCCTTTTTTCTTCACTTTTTCGGCTTTGCTGTCCACTGTTTCCCACTGCTCCCATGCGATCTGCATTGCTAATACATGAGCGGTGCGGAGTACAACACGGCAAACTTGTTCAAGCATGTTGGGCATTCACTGGTCATGCATTTTTCCTCTTCCTGGTTGCAAACTACTGTCCCAATAAAGGCCCTGAATTCAAGAGTCAGGAAAGCCAGCCTTTAAGGCAACCAATAATAGCCGGACATTTTCATGGTAATGGCAGAGACACACAGAGTGTGGGAACTTGCTGTACACAGAAACATTTGGTGGTCTCAACTCAGCAAACTTTGACAGTCCCACTTTTGTGTTGGGATTTTCCTCTTGATACGCTTCTTTGATGGTTGTCATCAGGAATTGCTTTTGCAGCTATTCCTTTTTACCCTCAGCATGGATGATGGTGTAATCCTTCCGGCCAGGGGATGTCCAAGATACATCGCTGCAAAGATAGAATTGTTTCACCTGCTCACTCACTTCATCGGGAAGTATGTTCACTGCCACCTTTGATTGCTGGATATCAGTAATATGAACTTGTGTTTCTTCTATGAGGCACTTAACTACTTTTGCTTTTTTTCGAGGTGAGTTTGGAAGTGCCAATCTAGCTCTCTTCATTGCCTTGCTCTCACTGGATTGGGACTTGAAAGCAGGAGACTGACTAACAGTGCTTGGGGTTGTTGGGCCAGTTTCTTGTTTCTTTTTTAGCCTGCACCTATGCCGATCTTTCTCTCTGCTCTCTGTCAAATTTTTGTTCCTTGCCCATCTCTCCTTCTTGGCATCCTTTGTCCTGTAAGCTTCCACCCCAAGTTTTTGCTTTTGCTTCTCTCTGTAGCGCTTCTGACGCTCAGCATTGGTTATTTTAGGCCTACCAGTATTCATATTCCTGAAATAACAAGCAGAGAGATACATAATTGACATCTCTGACCTAGGTGGATATCACCAGTCCACCTACATACAGTATAGGAATGGCACAAAGCCTTGCCTTTACTGCACATAATATCTAATCCATCTATTTTTTACCTGTAGAGAACAACATATGTCGAACTTGAAATGATTCTTTCTCCAAGCACATGGCAAACTGATCACTCTTTACCCAGAAAGTGATGATGCAACATCAGGCTGGGGGATTCCATGATGTTTGGAATGAAAAATTCCACACTGATCTGCCACATCGATTACTTCGTTGTGAAAGTATGGTTAGTTGACTCCTTGTGCTTTCCTAAAGGAGTGCTTATGCCTTGCCATTGTCACTCCTTGGCGTCACGGAGTGACACCATTTAACTGACCTTTGACTTTTAAGGGCGATGAAACCATTAGGAGATATTTCTCAAATACTTAGCCCATGATAAGATCTCTTTGCTCAAGAAGTGACAAAAATTTATTCCAACTGGAAAATCATTGAAAACAGTAAATTCTTGTATTTCAGTCACATAGTGACAATGCCCTCATGTTATTATGCCCTCATGTTATTATTACGTAAATAATAAAATCAACGAATAATAACATAATCAGAATTTTGATTATATTTTGGTATAGCAACATACTAGCCAGTCAAGTACAACAGGGATTATATTTATTGCTTCCAATCCCAGAGAATGGTAAGGCAATAATAAAGAGGGGTGGATTCATTGAATTGATGTAATTGCTGACATCATTCCCACTTATTTTTACTTTATTTTCAAAATGCTGTAATTTCTATAAAATTTGGATTAGAGCCATAA
Organism: Cladorhizidae sp. MBARI D1340-BT2; assembly: GCA_028752905.1. Taxonomy (NCBI): domain Eukaryota; kingdom Metazoa; phylum Porifera; class Demospongiae; order Poecilosclerida; family Cladorhizidae; species Cladorhizidae sp. MBARI D1340-BT2. Next base: position 14,353,536 of record JAQNBH010000013.1, read on the forward strand.
AATAAAATGTTCATGAAACTTCATACTTGCCAGCACCTGAATACCCTACTTGAATGCATGCTTCAATTTTCCCTGCCCAGGACATGTTATGCATGGAATTGGTCCAATACAACTCCTGCAAGTATCTGCAAGTATCTGTTACCATATAAATTATCCTCTAATTACTACCACTAATAGTACTAATACAATAATGGACAACTACTTATTGGTAATTATATATATATGCATATCTGGGCTTAAGTAGCCACAGTAGCTGCTATGGTTGCACGCAACCCAATTAACATTAGTCACATTTCTCACCTGTTCCCCTGTGCACGGGGAGCAGCACAGCTTCGTACGTGGAGTCCTTCGAGCAGGTCAGCATCATTGAAGAGTGGGGAGAGGGGAAATGGGGAAGTGACGGGGAGACTTTGCGTAGGAGTGATGGGGATGTCGAGTGGGGGGAGATCTCGCTGTTCCTACGCTGGTCTTTTCTAAAGCAAGCGTCACACATTTCCGGCCGCTCCAACACGTGGTAAAGTGGAGCATTCTCGTCTCGGATTCCATTCTCCCAAGCATCATCTAGATCGGATTAAACAAAGCATTAATTGAGGCCCCTCAGGTCCCCAAGCACACTTGTAAGGTTCCCTGGCCCCTCAGGTCCCCAACACAATACCCAGCACACTTGTGAGGTTCCCTGGCCCCTCAGGACCCCAACACAATACCCAGCACACTTGTGAGGTTCCCTGGCCTCTCAGGACCCCAACACAATACCCAGCACACTTGTGAGGTTCCCTGGCCCCTCAGGTCCCCAACACAATACCCAGCACACTTGTGAGGTTCCCTGGCCCCTCAGGTCCCCAACACAATACCTAGCACACTTGTGAGGTTCCCTGGCCCCCTCAGTCCCCCAATACCCAGCACACTTGTGAGGTTCCCTGGCCTCTCCGGACCCCAACACAATATCCAGCACACTTGTGAGCTTCCCTGGCCCCTCAGGACCCCAACACAATACCCAGCACACTTGTGAGGTTCCCTGGCCCCTCAGGACCCCAACACAATACCTAGCACACTTGTGAGGTTCCCTGGCCCCTCAGGTCCCCAACACAATACCCAGCACACTTGTGAGGTTCCCTGGCCTCTCCGGACCCCAACACAATATCCAGCACACTTGTGAGCTTCCCTGGCCCCTCAGGATCCCAACACAATACCCAGCACACTTGTGAGGTTCCCTGGCCCCTCAGGACCCCAACACAATACCTAGCACACTTGTGAGGTTCCCTGGCCCCTCAGGTCCCCAACACAATACCCAGCACACTTGTGAGGTTCCCTGGCCCCTCAGGACTCCAACACAATACCCAGCACACTCATGAGGTTCCCTGGCCCCTCAGGACCCCAACACAATACCCAGCACACTTGTGAGGTTCCCTGGCCCCTCAGGACCCCAACACAATACCCAGCACACTTGTGAGGTTCCCTGGCCCCTCAGTCCCCCAACACAATACCCAGCACACTTGTGAGGTTCCCTGGCCCCTCAGGTCTCCAAAACACAATACCCAGCACACTTGTGAGGTTCCCTGGCCCCTCAGGACCCCAACACAATACCCAGCACACTTGTGAGGTTCCCTGGCCTCTCAGTCCCCCAACACAATACCCAGCACACTTGTGAGGTTCCCTGGCCCCTCAGGACCCCAACACAATACCCAGCACACTTGTGAGGTTCCCTGGCCCCTCAGGACCCCAACACAATACCCAGCACACTTGTGAGGTTCCCTGGCCCCTCAGGTCTCCAACACAATACCCAGCACACTTGTGAGGTTCCCTGGCCCCTCAGGACCCCAACATAATACCCAGCACACTTGTGAGGTTCCCTGGTCCCTCAGTTCCCCAACACAATACCCAGCACACTTGTGAGGTTCCCTGGCCCCTCAGGACCCCAACACAATACCCAGCACACTTGTGAGGTTCCCTGGCCCCTCAGGTCTCCAACACAATACCCAGCACACTTGTGAGGTTCCCTGGCCCCTCAGGACCCCAACACAATACCCAGCACACTTGTGAGGTTCCCTGGCCCCTCAGTCCCCGAACACAATACCCAGCACACTTGTGAGGTTCCCTGGCCCCTCAGGTCTCCAACACAATACCCAGCACACTTGTGAGGTTCCCTGGCCCCTCAGGACCCCAACACAATACCCAGCACACTTGTGAGGTTCCCTGGCCCCTCAGGTCTCCAACACAATACACAGCACACTTGTGAGGTTCCCTGGCCCCTCAGGTCTCCAACACAATACCCAGCACACTTGTGAGGTTCCCTGGCCCCTCAGGACCCCAACACAATACCCAGCACACTTGTGAGGTTCCCTGGCCCCTCAGTCCCCGAACACAATACCCAGCACACTTGTGAGGTTCCCTGGCCCCTCAGGTCTCCAACACAATACCCAGCACACTTGTGAGGTTCCCTGGCCCCTCAGGACCCCAACACAATACCCAGCACACTTGTGAGGTTCCCTGGCCCCTCAGGTCTCCAACACAATACCCAGCACACTCATGAGGTTCCCTGGCCCCTCAGGACCCCAACACAATACCCAGCACACTTGTGAGGTTCCCTGGCCCCTCAGTCCCCCAACACAATACCCAGCACACTTGTGAGGTTCCCTGGCCCCTCAGGACCCCAACACAATACCCAGCACACTTGTGAGGTTCCCTGGCCCCTCAGGTCCAACACAATACACAGCACACTTGTGAGGTTCCCTGGCCCCTCAGGACCCCAACACAATACCCAGCACACTTGTGAGGTTCCCTGGCCCCTCAGTCCCCCAACACAATACCCAGCACACTTGTGAGGTTCCCTGGCCCCTCAGGACCACAACACAATACCCAGCACACTTGTGAGGTTCCCTGGCCCCTCAGGACCCCAACACAATACCCAGCACACTTGTGAGGTTCCCTGCCTTTCAACACTCATGCCAAACCTCTCACACAGTTATGCTAATTAGACATGTCACATGTTTAGCTGGTGGGGTTGTACTATGTGCTGTTTGTCTAGGCAGGAAATAAACAAGCTTTCCTGGTTGACAAGTCGGAGGTGTCCCACATCCTTATAAGGCAGCTACATTCTTCCTCTGCAGAGGTCTAGCTATCTAGACAGTACAAGCAAGGCGAATAATAGTCCTGACATCAAGGTTGCCTCTGGACTCCACTGAAATTGAGTATGTTAGGGAGTCTAGTTTTCAAAGTGCACTAGCATTGGCATCTTAATTAATCAGGTGTTTTGATGTAGCCCTCTTGTGTCACATGACCCATTCTTGTTGGTCACATGACCGCAGTTGTATATACAATGACTTTCTCCATAATCAACCTAAATTTTCTCACGCTGCATTTTGGCTAGATGCTCTAACCTTCATCAGGAATCCAAAATGTCGTGTTAGTAAATTTAGGTTGATTATGGAGAAAGTCATTGTATCCATTAATACTACATCAACTGAGAGCTAGTTAGGAGTGATTGCTGGCATTGGTGTGGGTAAAGGGTGGGTTGTCTGGGTGCAGAGCTTCACCACTTTACAGAGACATCCTGCCAGCTTTCTTCTTGGCCATGCAGAGTGTGCAGTGTTCCTGGTGTCCATGCAGAGTGTGCAGTGTTCCTGGTGTCCATGCAGAGTGTGCAGTGTTCCTGGTGTCCATGCAGAGTGTGCAGTGTTCCTGTGTCTCCATGCAGAGCGTGCAGTGTTCCTGGTGTCCATGCAGAGTGTGCAGTGTTCCTGGTGTCCATGCAGAGTGTGCAGTGTTCCTGGTGTCCATGCAGAGTGTGCAGTGTTCCTGGTGTCCATGCAGAGTGTGCAGTGTTCCTGGTGTCCATGCAGAGCGTGCAGTGTTCCTGGTGTCCATGCAGAGTGTGCAGTGTTCCTGGTGTCCATGCAGAGTGTGCAGTGTTCCTGGTGTCCATGCAGAGTGTGCAGTGTTCCTGGTGTCCATGCAGAGTGTGCAGTGTTCCTGTGTCTCCATGCAGAGTGTGCAGTGTTCCTGTGTCTCCATGCAGAGTGTGCAGTGTTCCTGGTGTCCATGCAGAGTGTGCAGTGTTCCTGGTGTCCATGCAGAGTGTGCAGTGTTCCTGGTGTCCATGCAGAGTGTGCAGTGTTCCTGGTGTCCATGCAGAGTGTGCAGTGTTCCTGGTGTCCATGCAGAGTGTGCAGTGTTCCTGGTGTCCATGCAGAGTGTGCAGTGTTCCTGGTGTCCATGCAGAGTGTGCAGTGTTCCTGGTGTCCATGCAGAGTGTGCAGTGTTCCTGGTGTCCATGCAGAGTGTGCAGTGTTCCTGTGTCTCCATGCAGAGCGTGCAGTGTTCCTGTGTCTCCATGCAGAGTGTGCAGTGTTCCTGGTGTCCATGCAGAGTGTGCAGTGTTCCTGGTGTCCATGCAGAGTGTGCAGTGTTCCTGGTGTCCATGCAGAGTGTGCAGTGTTCCTGGTGTCCATGCAGAGTGTGCAGTGTTCCTGGTGTCCATGCAGAGTGTGCAGTGTTCCTGGTGTCCATGCAGAGTGTGCAGTGTTCCTGTGTCTCCATGCAGAGTGTGCAGTGTTCCTGGTGTCCATGCAGAGTGTGCAGTGTTCCTGGTGTCCATGCAGAGTGTGCAGTGTTCCTGGTGTCCATGCAGAGCGTGCAGTGTTCCTGGTGTCCATGCAGAGTGTGCAGTGTTCCTGTGTCTCCATGCAGAGTGTGCAGTGTTCCTGGTGTCCATGCAGAGTGTGCAGTGTTCCTGGTGTCCATGCAGAGTGTGCAGTGTTCCTGGTGTCCATGCAGAGTGTGCAGTGTTCCTGGTGTCCATGCAGAGTGTGCAGTGTTCCTGGTCTCCATGCAGAGCGTGCAGTGTTCCTGGTGTCCATGCAGAGTGTGCAGTGTTCCTGGTGTCCATGCAGAGTGTGCAGTGTTCCTGGTGTCCATGCAGAGTGTGCAGTGTTCCTGGTGTCCATGCAGAGTGTGCAGTGTTCCTGGTGTCCATGCAGAGTGTGCAGTGTTCCTGGTGTCCATGCAGAGTGTGCAGTGTTCCTGGTGTCCATGCAGAGTGTGCAGTGTTCCTGGTGTCCATGCAGAGTGTGCAGTGTTCCTGTGTCCATGCAGAGTGTGCAGTGTTCCTGGTGTCCATGCAGAGTGTGCAGTATTCCTGTGTCTCCATGCAGAGTGTGCAGTGTTCCTGTGTCTCCATGCAGAGTGTGCAGTGTTCCTGGTCTCCATGCAGAGCGTGCAGTGTTCCTGGTGTCCATGCAGAGTGTGCAGTGTTCCTGGTGTCCATGCAGAGTGTGCAGTGTTCCTGTGTCTCCATGCAGAGTGTGCAGTGTTCCTGGTGTCCATGCAGAGTGTGCAGTATTCCTGTGTCTCCATGCAGAGTGTGCAGTGTTCCTGTGTCTCCATGCAGAGTGTGCAGTGTTCCTGGTCTCCATGCAGAGCGTGCAGTGTTCCTGGTGTCCATGCAGAGTGTGCAGTGTTCCTGGTGTCCATGCAGAGTGTGCAGTGTTCCTGGTGTCCATGCAGAGTGTGCAGTGTTCCTGGTGTCCATGCAGAGTGTGCAGTGTTCCTGTGTCTCCATGCAGAGTGTGCAGTGTTCCTGTGTCTCCATGCAGAGTGTGCAGTGTTCCTGGTGTCCATGCAGAGTGTGCAGTGTTCCTGGTGTCCATGCAGAGTGTGCAGTGTTCCTGGTGTCCATGCAGAGTGTGCAGTGTTCCTGTGTCTCCATGCAGAGTGTGCAGTGTTCCTGGTGTCCATGCAGAGTGTGCAGTGTTCCTGGTGTCCATGCAGAGTGTGCAGTGTTCCTGGTGTCCATGCAGAGTGTGCAGTGTTCCTGGTGTCCATGCAGAGTGTGCAGTGTTCCTGTGTCTCCATGCAGAGCGTGCAGTGTTCCTGGTGTCCATGCAGAGCGTTGGTCTCCTACTGCTGAGGAGCTGCCAGCAGTTATATTTTCCTTGAGGAGCATGAATGAACGTCCAGTTTCTCACACGTACTTCCTCTACATTGCACCAGACGTTCTCGTGGTTTTTTGGTGATTCGGAATACATCCACGTCCTGTCTCCACGGGGCACAGACACACCCACCAGATGAATGCATACTGAGATGACGCCAAAAGCTAGTGCACTTTGGAAAATGCGACTCCAATAGATAGCCAATATGAAATACCTTTTGTGAACATGCCAAATGTGTTTGTGCTGGGCATGTAAGCATGTCTTAGAGATGGCTCTAACACCAATTAACACACACATACATATCAAGGTCTAAAATCTTACAGTTAACCACCTCCCATCCGGTTGTTACCTTTTATGGTAAAGGGAACATAGACCCCACATTCCGTGCACAAAGGTCTCCTCTGAGTCTCGCTTCTCCTCTTCCAGTCATCTGGATCACTTCTGCTTTGTTCTCCCATGGAGGGAAATGGAGAACTAATACGCCTCTCCATCATGGTCGTCCAGGTCTTGGTCCTCACTCTAGCACTGTCATGAGACTGCGTTAGCAGAAGGATAGAGTGAAGATTATCTGTGACATCTGGAGAGATCAAGAATGTGGTGATCATGACACTAACAAGATATGACAGTCACTTTACATTTTAAGTTCGTTTATGACGAGACTAAAAGTCTAAAAATGATTATTGAAGGGGCATTTCGGCTAACATGTTTTGAGGTTGAACAAGTATGTTAATTAGCAGTAACATGGTTCAGGTATGTTAATTAGCAGTAACATGGTTCAGGTATGTTAGTTAGCAGTAACATGGTTCAGGTATGTTAGTTAGCAGTAACATGGTTCAGGTGTAGTTAGCAGTAACATAGTTCAGGTATGTTAGTTAGCAGTAACATGATTCAGGTATGTTAGCTAGCAGTAACATGATTCAGGTATGTTAGTTAGCAGTAACATGGTCCAGGTGTAGTTAGCAGTAACATGGTTCAGGTCTATTAGTTAGCAGTAATGTGATTCAGGTATGTTAGCTAGCAGTAACATAGTTCAGGTATGTTAGTTAGCAGTAACATGGTTCAGGTACGTTAGTTAGCAGTAACATGGTTCAGGTATGTTAGTTAGCAGTAACATGATTCAGGTATGTTAGCTAGCAGTAACATCGTTCAGGTACGTTAGTTAGCAGTAACATGATTCAAGAATCAGATTTTAAGCTGATGTAGAGTGAGTTGTCTGTTGTTATGGTCAGTTTATAGTATTCATTCTAATGATAGATAGTTTTGTATCAGGTTCTTGTAATGCTTGTCAACACTACAGAACCTGAGAGAGTGTGTGTGTGTGTGTGTGTGTGTGCTATCCTCCACAAGAATTAAAGATTCATCGCTACCATGCAACTCACTCTGTTCCTCGGCGAGAGACTCTGTGGAGCTGTATGGACAAGGAGACGAGGACCTCACTCCCCGGTCCAAAGTACTTTCTCTGCCCTCCTTGGGCATGGCACGCTCGGCTTCATTATCCGACGAAGAAGGAGAGAGGGGAGAGGGAGGAGAAGGGGGGAGGGAGCGGAGGAGAAGCTGCTTCAGTGATGGTCGGACAATGTCTACTGGTGGCAGGGACTGGGTTGAAGTAGGCCTGCCATAGGACGATTGAAATCCAGATAGAGACTCTGCTGGCTCCAACACCATTTCAAAGTCAGTCGGAGTGGAAGGGGGAACGATGGGAATAGGGGTCAGTGTTGTCTTATTAGGCAGGGCCATGTGGAAGAGCGCGAGCTTGAGGCCTTCCATGGCCTCGCTGGATATTTCATCCTTGTTGGCCCGCAACAGTATCTTCGTCCTCTTGTCCACCACCGAGGTACGAGCTGAAACAGAACATTTACTTCTCAAAAACGAGGACACAGACTTCATGGGCATAACTAGGTGTGGTTACTACAAACCACTTCAATTAGGACTCATTAATTAGAACTCGCAATTAGTTGGCTGTAGCTGGCAAATGGACAAACTAGGTGACTTCAAGCAAGTCCCAGCTTTTATACGTGCAGCAGGGCACTAGGAACACACCCTTTTCCCACTAGGCATGTGCAGAGCACACATCAAAGGATTTGTGCAGAGCTTCTGTTTTCTCTCATGTAATTGAACCGGCTTCAAAAAGGTATGATAATTCAAAGAGGAAGGAGGAAGAAGTATCAGACAGCTCTGTATACACACACAGTGACAGCACCTGCAAAGGCAAATCCTGGGCAACTTGAAGACCTCTCAAGTTTTGGGGTGTGTTTGTGTGTGCGGGTATTCTGATCATCCACGCAAAAGGAACTAATCAGTGAGTAACAATTACAAGATACTAAGTTCCCACCAGCCGAATGCACTAGTGATGATGATGTCACCATGATGTAATGCTAATACCAAGGAAGTGTACATCATGTGGTCAGGAAGCTCTGCAGAAGGCAGTGCTAATTGCCTTAAACAGGCGCACTAAACTGGAGGCAGGTAGTGGATTGAGTGGGCTTTTATTAGGAGGAATTATCTAATTAAATTCGAGCTCGCATAATTTCCTGAGCAACCAGACCAGAAGGAAAGTCAACCACCTACCTCATCCGTAAGAGAAGCAAGACTATGCAAGACCTTTCCATTTTTAGACCACTATATAGGACCTTTCTAATTTTAGACGATTAGGACCTTTCCATTTTTAGACCAGTGCCTAATGATTTATTTTGTCATCACATGAATTTGAAAACGACTACCTCACATGAAATAATATGACTGTACTTCTTTTTTTTAATCGAATTTTTTTTTTTTGCGATTGAGATAATTTTTTTCTCACCAAGATAGTGGATATGCTGGGCACTGCGAGGGAACAGAAGGGTTAAAGCAAGTGCACTGACGAACATTAGGGAGCAGAAAAGTTAAGGCAGGTGCACCAACAAACATGAGGGAACAGAAGAGTTAAAATAAGTGTACCAAAGAACGTGAGGGAACAGAAGGGTTAAAGCAAGTGCACCAACAAACATGAGGGAAAAGAAGGGTTAAACAAGTGCCCGGCGAACATGCTCGCCGAGTTTGCTTAGCCTTATGTTCTAATCTCAAAGTAGTTCAGTTGGAACGTTGGCAATAAGGAGTCGGAGAAACCTCAAAGTATTCCAAGTCGGCAAATCATCACAAGGATGTGCCTTCTTCTCCCCACACCCCCGCCCCACACCCTCTTCCTTCAGTGTGAAAAATGGCTGTGAGGCGAGGTCAAGAGTTGCTTTCCTTCCATATTGATTCTTGGATCCTCGTAATTACTGAGCTCAACTACACATGAGCTTATTGGGTTCTATATAGTGTAATATGCCCGGATGGGTGTAACTCACACTCATCATGAATACCATTAACAACATGATTACCTTCTGGAGGTAAGAGGACTTCAAAACCACGGGTGGTCTTCAGAGTGGTGCTAGCAGATGAGTCTTCGATGTTCGGAGAAGGCCACGTGTCAGTGGCGAGAGGTGCTTCAAACTTCATGGTGGCCTCACGCATCTCCATCCCCGTCACCTCTTCTTCCTCATTAACACCACCAGGGTTCATTGTGGCCACCACTTTCACCTTCATCTCGGCAACTGTATCCTCCATCACCATCTCCTCCCCCTCGGATGCAACGCGTCCACCACTAGTCTTCCTTTCACCCGCATAGTGCGAGAAGAATGCAGGCTCCTCCTCCTCCTGCTCCCCACGACCAAACATATCGGGCGTGAGCGTGTACGAGACAATGCTGGCGGCATCAGGAGAACATTCACGAGCATGTTCCCCAGTCACCATGACAACAGACACCTCCCCTCCCCGCAGACGCTTGCACTCTGCACAACAACAAGAGTAAAACATAAACAAGAACCACACAACAATCGCGAAGCCTCGAACAGCCCATCACAATTCCGCCTTTCATATCCGATGAGGATGTTGCACATTATTTGTCCATTTAGTCCCAATTAAACCCAATTAAACTGACTAAAAAGCTATGCGTGACAATTTCGAATCATAGGGAAGCCTATCTAAACTCCATTATTAGAAGGGTAACTTACTGTCACCGGATCTGCTTGTGGTGTTCTTGTTAACAACTGTCATGTCCTCGTTCAACACGTCCGTAGCAGCTGTGATGGTCATGTTGGAGTACTTGGACGTCGCGTCTGGGTTCCAGACGACCGTCACCTTTCTGTGAGCGGCTAGAAGATTATCCAAGGACCTGGCATGTTGGAGGACAGGTTTCCCCCCAGGGGGGGTAATGGCTAAATGAGAAGCAACTACCGATGCCGACGCTGTATACTGAAGGACCATCTTATGCTGACTAGAAGTTGAAATGTCTTCGTCCTCTGAACCTTGTGGTTCTTTGTTGAAATCTTGGCCATCTTCAGGCGCCACAGGCAAGAGTTTCTTATATCCTGATGCAGCTGCATTTTTCCAGGAGTTCTCAACGATCTTAGGGATGGGGATCGTTCCTGTACTGCTGCACGTGGTCTTTGCTTGGTCTTCTGCCGGGAGAACAGCCAACTTGAAGGACCTTCTCTGAGGTCTGTCTATCACAGCAGTTTGCTTGACGATCACTTCTGTAAGAGTTAGGGAAAGATATGGTTGACAGTTGAGGCATTGCTAACGAGGCATTGCTAATGAAGGGGCAGGGGAAACATATGCAGGCTGTTGACTTAGTTCAGAGAGAAATCGGTGAGCAAAGGATATCAGAGGTTTTGTGAAGTGTGGCTGAAGCAGAGAGTACCTTTGAGGGTCGTCTTTTAAGATACACAGCACTATATACATATAGAGCTGTAAACAAAGTCCTGCTAAAAATGGCGTTATATTGGGCCCTGTTTTTAACCTATTTGACTTAGTGGCACAGAACAACTGCTACTACTGAGAGACACACAAGCTCCACTAGATAATAATGCATTAACCCTCAAGCTCCACTAGACCCCACTGCCATGGTGATAATAAAGCATTAACCTTCAAATTCATTAGACTGACCACACTATAATGGTGATAATTAACACTCAACCTTATTGGACCTCACTTTGAAACGGATCTCGAGTGGATAATATCATTTCATAAAGATTCAGATTCATGGATTAGGAGATCAAAGGAAAGCCAGGGCATAAATGCATAAATGCAGGATGACGAGGAGAGAAGGAGGTCTTCTCTCTGCACACAGACAATGCCCTCACCTTTGCTACTGTCACTTATCAAGGATCTGTCCGGTTTGGTAATTTTCCTGCGATAGAAATAATTGTCATTATTACAAATCCACAACTTACACTCTCCTATGTCTAACTAACAAACATGTCATTATCTAATGCACACAAGGGAACTACACATGATGCCTCCAGAGCCAGTCAGCCACACAAGGCTGTGTCACTACACAGACAAATACTACAGAACAACTCGGTTTGGAGCAGCTGATTGATGTCCCAAATTAGCTGAACATGAAGGCAGATGTGCTTTTATTCACATGACACGAGGGGGGGGGGGGGGCCCTTATCTTACTCATGGCGACTTGTCCAGTCTTTGGTACTGCCCGAGCCCACTACTTTCCGAGTGGAATCAACACATGCTTCTAACTCGTCTTTCTCAATTATTCTTTCACGCTTGTTAACACGGCAACAGCTGCTGGACAAACAAAAGACAGGTACATGTAAAGTGTGCCCCCATTTCCCCATTTTCAACGTTTGCGGTAGAGTGGAGTTGATGGGTGGTGGGCTTACATTAGAGAGAGCAGCAGAATTGGCATGACAACCATCACCACGACAACAGCTAGGGAACCTTCTTGAGGCCACCTCATTCCTGAGGACAAGACATAATACATCATGCTCAGTGAAAATTTCTCAGGATAGCTGTTTAACCCTTTCACTGCGCATACCCGGTACTACCGGGTAGGAAAAAAAATCGTTGAATTGCGCGTACCCGGTACTACCGGGTATGTGAAAATAATCATTTTTAAATTCCGCATGCACTGCACGTGCCAGCTATTGTTTTTTCCCTATGAACTAGAGATGATTTCCACTTGGAAAGTCGTGTTTCCCAGCGGTAGGCAGCGGAATGACGCGAGCGCGGCCTCAGAAGGCAACGAAGTTGTGGACCAGACAGCGTGGACAACTTTGATTTGGACGATACAGGTAATTCGTTTCCAACAGTTGACTACGATAATGCCGACAGTGATTGGGAGTATTCCATGGACGAGACCGATGATTTGCTCAACTTGGGCGGCCCTGCACAGGGCCAAGGTGACAATGCCATGTCTGTAGATTGAAACGACATCAATATGGCCGCCATTAGGTCACATGACCACCTAATTATTCAAAATACCAAATTTCAATTTTCCCCCCATAGGCCAACCTCTTGCCCACCCAAAAACATAAAAAGAATTTCAAAATAACCTCTTAGTCTTTTTTTGGCATTGATTTCAAAATCACCTTTTTTGGGGGCAAAAAAAGCCAGCACAGGGGGGGTATTTACCTGCAGCAGTGAAAGGGTTAAGATGACTCGCATATGTGATCAGTTTGCTAAATTAGGGCCCTATAATTTACTTACACAGCATTAGCAAAGGGTTAACATTATAGGACTAATAGAACGTGATGTTAAAACTTCTAGTGGAAAAAAAATATCGTTAGATTTTCTACTGCCTCTTCCCAAATAATAAATCCTCTTGGCCACTAACAGCTTCCAGTTAGAGTTGTGGCAGGTGCTGTCATACTTGATCCACCCACACAGCCTAGTTGTGATGGAGTATCACCAGGCTAGGTTCTTCTCTCAACTAGACTCTTCAGTCATGGAGTATGCCCTTACCCAGACTTGGTTCTTCTCTCAACTAGACTCTTCACTCATGGAGTATGGCTTTACCCAGTCTTGGTTCTTCTCTCAACTAGACTCTTCAGTCACTCATGGAGTATGCCCTTACACACCAGCCTTGGTTCTTCTCTCAACTAGACTCTTCACTCATGGAGTATGCCTTTATACACACATCAGTCTTGGTTCTTCTCTCAACTAGAGACTCTTGTCACTCATGGAGTATGCCCTTACACACCAGCCTTGGTTCTTCTCTCAACTAGACTCTTCACTCATGGAGTATGCCCTTACCCAGTCTTGGTTCTTCTCTCAACTAGACTCTTCACTCATGGAGTATGCCCTTACCCAGTCTTGGTTCTTCTCTCAACTAGACTCTTCACTCATGGAGTATGGCTTTACACAGTCTTGGTTCTTCTCTCAACTAGACTCTTGACTCATGGAGTATGCCTTTATACACACACCAGTCTTGGTTCTTCTCTCAACTAGAGACTCTTGTCTCTCATGGAGTATGCCCTTACACACCAGCCTTGGTTCTTCTCTCAACTAGACTCTTCACTCATGGAGTATGCCTTTATACACACACCAGTCTTGGTTCTTCTCTCAACTAGACTCTTCACTCATGGAGTATGCCCTTACACAGTCTTGGTTCTTCTCTCAACTAGACTCTTCACTCATGGAGTATGCCCTTACACACCAGTCTCTTGGTTCTTCCTAACTAGACCCTCTTAGATTACTGGCAAGGATATGCTCCCACAAGTTCATCTCATGAATAATTCATTTTAATACTTAATGGCTGTAAGAGTAAGAGGGTTTGTACTGTAGCCTAGCAACCTTTCTTTCTTTGCACCAGAATAGTCCCTCCCCCCAATAGAGACTGTGGTTGCCACAAGCATGCAAGATGGTGGAAGGTGATCTAGTCATTAGACTCATTTTGTTGAGTTTGTTTCATCTTCACAAAGTCCTGCTCACATCCTCCATAGTAACCTTCCTCCAGCTCGGCTGCTGCCACCTTCACACTTCACCTGCGCAATGCATAAAGGACCCCGAAAAGGGAGAACTACTTTCTTGGCAGAAGGAAGTGAGCACTGCAATCCTCCGACCATCATCACAAACCTGCTGCCAGGCTAAAGAGTAGATGGATATAGTTTAGTTCCTGGGTTCTCAACCTCTGGGTCATGGCCCCCGGCTTGGGTCATGAAGCACTTTTGGTGGGATCGCGGACTAGTCTGAAAACTTTTTTTTTTATGCTAAGTTTTTTTTAAGGGATATGGCCGGCGCCCTGCGCGAACGACCTTACCAAGACAAATTCATTGAGCTAGGTTTCTATTATGTGACAGATCATGGAGTCCACCTCAGTAACCTCAGTGCATCATTTCTTACAAAGTATTTTTGAGTGAGTCCATGAAGCAGAACAAGTTACAATGGCATCTATCATCAAAACATGCAACGTACCAAGATAGAGATCACTCATTTTTCGAACGGAAGTTAACGACCTTAGAAATACCCGCTTGGATAAACAAGGTAAAGGTCATCAGAGCAATGAACGTGCTCTGGAAGCTTCCTATCGTGTTTCGTTGCGCATTGCAAAAGCACATACCATCGGTGAGGAACTGATAATGCCATGTGCCAAGGAAATGGTTTCTCTCATGATCGGAGAAGACATGGTTAGTAAACTCTCGATCATACCTCTTTCGAATAACACTGTTCATCGTAGAATTTGTGATGTGAGTGAGTACATCAGCGCACAGAATGTTACGGCTATCAAGCAGTTCACGAGTTACGTGAAGAGCTGTTACATTCACAAAACAAGCATGAATGGGTGGCAATGCTGGAGTCCAGTAACTGGCTTCCTAAAGTGTGTTATTTGAGCGACATTTTTTAACGTATCAATGTGCTGAAATCGTACGCTTCCAAGACAAAGACACGAACTTGATGCTCTTCTGTCTTCCATGACAAAATAAAAGGGTTTCTTGCCGCACTGGCTTTGTTAGGATAAAGTGAGTCGGCACTATTTCGTATTATTCCTGCGCCTCTCTGCTCAGCTGGAAGAATCCGAAGAGATCGAAGTCGAGCATCTGTCTGACAAATTCACTGAACATCTTCAGTCACTGATCGATTAGTTCGAACACTACTTCCCTGACTCGACGTCCAGTCATTCCACCGTGGCCAGAGACCCATTCAGTGCACCAGTAGACGCCATCACCGACGATGATATCACCGAAGAGGAACTTGTGAGACTGCAGCAGAATTCCAGAGCGAAATCATTATTCAAGTCCGTGTCTTTGCCCAGTTACTGGTGTAATATGCTTCAATCCTTTCCACGTCTATCCAAGAAGGCAATACGGCTCCTAATGCCGAACCCTTCATCATACTTATGCGAACAGTTGTTTTTCACAATGTTGTGATGAAAACAAAGTACAGGAATCAGCTTGAAATAGAAAAGGACATGATTGTCGCATTGAGTGGCATCAAGCCATGGTGGCTGAAAAACAGGCTCAACCATCACATGATCATTGATCACATTATTTTAAGTAGGCAATAAATGTGTATAATTTTTATGATTTTTTGTAACACGTGTGAATTTGTTATTCGATGGGTCACGCTCTGATACTTGGTTCTGGAATGGGATCGCCACCAGAAAAAGGTTGGGAACCAGGGTTTAGTTCATTTAACACGTCTTTACTGGAGTCATGAACTCTGAACTCCAGCTTTGTAAGCATGTCTGACTACATGTATTTGACAAGTTATGACGTTTTAAAAAATGTAAAAATTCTTACTACACAAAGGCTAACGTGAGATAGCAACCAGCTTCTCCTTGGCTGCATAAGCTTGTCTAATGTGAGATAGCAACCTGCTTCTCCTTGGCTGCATAAGCTCGTCTAATGTGATATAGCAATCAGACTTCTCCTTGGCTGCATAAGCTTGTCTAATGTGAGATAGCAATCAGATTTCTCCTTGGCTGCATAAGCTTGTCTAATGTGAGATAGCAACTTGGCTGCATAAGCTTGTCTAATGTGAGATAGCAACCAGCTTCTCCTTGGCTGCATAAGCTTGTCTAATGTGAGATAGCAATCAGCTTCTCCTTGGCTGGTCTAATGTGAGATAGCAATCAGCTTCTCCTTGGCTGCATAAGCTGGTCTAATGTGAGATAGCAATCAGCTTCTCCTTGGCTGCATAAGCTTGAGATAGCAACCAGCTTTTCCTTGGCTGTATAAGCTTGTCTAATGTGAGATAGCAACCAGCTTCTCCTTGGCTGCATAAGCTTGTCTAATGTGAGATAGCTTCTCCTTGGCTGCATAAGCTTGTCTAATGTCAGATAGCAACCAGCTTCTCCTTGGCTGCATAAGCTTGTCTAATGTGAGATAGAAACCAGCTTCTCCTTGACTGCATAAGCTTGTCTAATGTGAGATAGCAATCAGACTTCTCCTTGGCTGCATAAGCTTGTCTAATGTGAGTAGCAACCAGCTTCTCCTTGCTGCATAAGCTTGTCTAATGCGAGATAGCAACCAGCTTCTCCTTGGCTGCATAAGCTTGTCTAATGTGAGATAGCAATCAGATTTCTCCTTGGCTGCATAAGCTTGTCTAATGTGAGTATCAACCAGCTTCTCCTTGGCTGCATAAGCTTGTCTAATGTGAGATAGCAATCAGATTTCTCCTTGGCTGCATAAGCTTGTCTAATGTGAGTAGCAACCAGCTTCTCCTTGGCTGCATAAGCTTGTCTAATGTGAGATAGCAACCAGCTTCTCCTTGGCTGCATAAGCTTGTATAATGTGAGATAGCAATCAGCTTCTCCTTGGCTGCATAAGCTGGTCTAATGTGAGATAGCAATCAGCTTCTCCTTGGCTGCATAAGCTGGTCTAATGTGAGATAGCAATCAGCTTCTCCTTGGCTGGTCTAATGTGAGATAGCAACCAGCTTCTCCTTGGCTGCATAAGCTTGTCTAATGTGAGATAGCAACCAGCTTCTCCTTGGCTGCATAAGCTTGTCTAATGTGAGATAGCAACCAGCTTCTCCTTGGCTGCATAAGCTTGTCTAATGTGAGATAGCAATCAGCTTCTCCTTGGCTGGTCTAATGTGAGATAGCAACCAGCTTCTCCTTGGCTGCATAAGCTTGTCTAATGTGAGATAGCAACCAGCTTCTCCTTGGCTGCATAAGCTTGTCTAACGTGAGATAGCAATCAGCTTCTCCTTGGCTGCATAAGCTGGTCCAATGTGAGATAGCAATCAGCTTCTCCTTGGCTGCATAAGCTGGTCTAATGTGAGATAGCAATCAGCTTCTCCTTGGCTGCATAAGCTTGAGATAGCAACCAGCTTTTCCTTGGCTGCATAAGCTTCTAATGTGAGATAGCAACCAGCTTCTCCTTGGCTGCATAAGCTTGTCTAATGTGAGATAGCAACCAGCTTCTCCTTGGCTGCATAAGCTTGTCTAATGTGAGATAGCAATCAGACTTCTCCTTGGCTGCATAAGCTTGTCTAATGTGAGATAGCAACCAGCTTCTCCTTGGCTGCATAAGCTTGTCTAATGTGAGATAGCAATCAGCTTCTCCTTGGCTGCATAAGCTTGTCTAATGTGAGATAGCAATCAGCTTCTCCTTGGCTGCATAAGCTTGTCTAATGTGAGATAGCAATCAGATTTCTCCTTGGCTGCATAAGCTTGTCTAATGTGAGATAGCAATCAGATTTCTCCTTGGCTGCATAAGCTTGTCTAATGTGAGTAGCAACCAGCTTCTCCTTGGCTGCATAAGCTTGTCTAATGTGAGATAGCAATCAGCTTCTCCTTGGCTGCATAGGCTTGTCTAATGTGAGATAGCAACCAGCTTCTCCTTGGCTGCATAAGCTTGTCTAATGTGAGATAGCAATCAGCTTCTCCTTGGCTGCATAAGCTTGTCTAATGTGTGGATAGCAACCAGCTTCTCCTTGACTGCAAAAGCTTGTCTAATGTGAGATAGCAACCTGCTTCTCCTTGGCTGCATAAGCTTGTCTAATGTGAGATAGCAATCAGCTTCTCCTTGGCTGCATAAGCTGGTCTAATGTGAGATAGCAATCAGCTTCTCCTTGGCTGCATAAGCTTGTCTAATGTGAGATAGCAACCAGCTTGTCCTTGGCTGCATAAGCTCACCTGTCATGGGGACTGCTTGTGGTGAGGGTTTGCTTCCTATGGCAAGCTTTTCTCAAGGTGTTCTTGATTCCTTTATCTTTGATTGCTGTTGGTGGGTGTGTATGGGGTGTGGTCACAGGTTGGGTTTGAATAAGTGGAAGTTTGCAAACATGACCTACAATATGCTAGTCAGTAACGATAGAATTCATTTGAGGACACCATAAAAATGACAGAGTGTGTGTGTGTGTGCGCTTGGCTGGCTATCTCAAAGGTGTGGCTCACTGCTTATTTATTTATTTATTTATTATATATATTTACTATATAATTGTTTATTTTTTATTTATTTATTTACTTACATTAATTGTTTATTTATTATATATATTTACTTAATTATTTATTTATTACATATACATTTACTTAATTATTTTATTTATTACACATACATTATATACATTAAATACATTTACTTTATTTATTTATTATATATATACTTACATATATTTACTTATATATTTATTATATACTAGTATATACTTAATTATTTATTACATGTATATATATATATATTTATTTTATTACTTACTTAATTATAAATTATATAATTGTTGTTATTATAATATTAAAATCAAATGCAAATGCTACCTAATTACTTTAATTGCTAGGGAACTATGTTATCCTAGAATGGGACGCAGTCATAGACCTGATTCACTTATCCATGCAAGAGTTAACAAAAATTGCCCACTTATCACATGCAGACTTGGAGAGCTATCACACACTGTCCCTAGACTTGGAGAGCTATCACACACTGTCCCTAGACTTGGAGCTATCACACACTGTCCCTAGACTTGGAGCTACCACACACTGTCCCTAGACTTGGAGCTACCACACACTGTCCCTAGACTTGGAGAGCTACCACACACTGTCCCTAGACTTGGAGCTACCACACACTGTCCCTAGACTTGGAGCTATCACACACTGTCCCTAGACTTGGAGCTACCACACACTGTCCCTAGACTTGGAGCTACCACACACTGTCCCTAGACTTGGAGAGCTACCACACACTGTCCCTAGACTTGGAGCTACCTCACACTGTCCCTAGACTTGGAGCTACCACATACTGTCCCTAGACTTGGAGAGCTACCACACACTGTCCCTAGACTTGGAGCTACCACACACTGTCCCTAGACTTGGAGAGCTACCACACACTGTCCCTAGACTTGGAGCTACCACACACTGTCCCTAGACTTGGAGCTATCACACACTGTCCCTAGACTTGGAGCTACCACACACTGTCCCTAGACTTGGAGCTACCACACAATGTCCCTAGACTTGGAGCTACCACACACTGTCCCTAGACTTGGAGCTACCACACAATGTCCCTAGACTTGGAGAGCTACCTCACACTGTCCCTAGACTTGGAGCTATCACACACTGTCCCTAGACTTAGTCGAATATTAAGTAGCTGTTAAAAGCCAGTGCCCTCGGTCTGCTGCCCACTATGCCACTCTAGGTTGGTTATTGCAAGGGGAAGGTTTCCGACTGCACCCTAGACCTACAGCAAGATTTGTCACTTGTAGCTGCTGTTTGGTCTTCCATTTCTACCTTACCCTTCTCTCTCACCAGCATGCTCGACGGTGGCCCACCTCTCACCAGTATGCTCCATGGTGGCCCACCTCTCACCAGCATGCCCCATGGTGGCCCACCTCTCACTAGCATGCCCCATGGTAGCCCACCTCTCACCAGCATTCCCCATGGTGGCCCACCTCTCACCAGAATGCCCCATGGTGGCCCACCTCTCACCAGCATGCTCCATGGTGGCCCACCCCTCACCAGAATGCTCCATGGTGGCCCACCTCTCACCAGGATGCCCCATGGTGGCCCACCCCTCACCAGAATGCTCCATGGTGGCCCACCTCTCACCAGGATGCCCCATGGTGGCCCACCTCTCACCAGGATGCCCCATGGTGGCCCACCCCTCACCAGCATGCCCCATGGTGGCCCACCTCTCACCAGGATGCCCCATGGTGGCCCACCTCTCACCAGGATGCCCCATGGTGGCTCACCCCTCACCAGGATGCCCCATGGTGGCCCACCTCTCACCACCATGCCCTCACCAGCATGCCCCATGGTGGCCCACCTCTCACCAGCATGCTCCATGGTGGCCCATCCCTCACCAGGATGCCCCATGGTGGCCCACCTCTCACCAGCATGCCCCATGGCAGGATGCCCCATGGTGGCCCACCTCTCACCAGCATGCCCCATGGTGGCCCACCTCTCACCAGGATGCCCCATGGTGGCCCACCTCTCACCAGCATGCTCCATGGTGGCCCACCCCTCACCAGAATGCTCCATGGTGGCCCACCTCTCACCAGGATGCCCCATGGTGGCCCACCTCTCACCAGCATGCCCCATGGTGGCCCACCTCTCACCAGAATGCTCCATGGTGGCCCACCTCTCACCAGAATGCTCCATGGTGGCCCACCTCTCACCAGCATGCTGCATGGTGGCCCACCCCTCACCAGAATGCTCCATGGTGGCCCACCCCTCACCAGAATGCTCCATGGTGGCCCACCCCTCACCAGAATGCTCCATGGTGGCCCACCCCTCACCAGAATGCTCCATGGTGGCCCACCCCTCACCAGAATGCTCCATGGTGGCCCACCCCTCACCAGAATGCTCCATGGTGGCCCACCTCTCACCAGAATGCTCCATGGTGGCCCACCTCTCACCAGCATGCCCCATGGTGGCCCACCTCTCACCAGGCCCACCTCTCACCAGGATGCCCCATGGTGGCCCACCCCTCACCAGCATGCCCCATGGTGGCTCACCTCTCACCAGCATGCTCCATGGTGGCCCACCTCTCACCAGAATGCTCCATGGTGGCCCACCTCTCACCAGAATGCTCCATGGTGGCCCACCCCTCACCAGCATGCCCCATGGTGGCCCACCCCTCACCAGCATGCTCCATGGTGGCCCACCCCTCACCAGCATGCCCCATGGTGGCCCACCTCTCACCAGGATGCCCCATGGTGGCCCACCCCTCACCAACATGCCCCATGGTGGCCCACCTCTCACCAGCATGCCCCATGGTGGCCCACCTCTCACCAGCATGCCCCATGGTGGCCCACCTCTCAGCATGCCCCATGGTGGCCCACCTCAAAAGCAACAGGCAACCCACTAATGTTGGATACAAACTGCGTGAGTTTGTGGGATTGTAATAATCTCATTACATCACTTCCTGTAGTATACTAGATGCCTGTGCAATAGTCCAAGTGCTGTGTTTTCGTGTAGTATACTAGATGCCCATGGAATATAACCCTAAGCACTTCTAGTATACTAAAGGCCGTGCAATAGATTCCTACGCACTTCCTGTAGTATACTAGATGTCCGTACAATAGAGTATACTAGATGCCTGTGTGATAGAACCCTAAGCACTTCCTGTAGTATACTAGATGTCCGTGTGATGCACTTTATTTAGTATACTAGATACCATGCAATAGAACACTGAGTACTTCCTGTAGTATACTAAATGCCCGTTCTATAAATCCCTAAGCCCTGAGGGCCAGCCCATTTTTACACCTTCCCTACCTTCCCTATTATACTAACAGTGTTTCAAGTCAAGTCTTACTTGTCAACCATTCTTGAGTTGCGATACTTTTTGTGCTGCCATTTTGTTGCATAACGCTCGAGAAATGGACAAGAAGAAGCATGAGAAAACATGGTTTCCCACGGAAGTGCGTTGACCACACAAATATTTCAACTCAGTCAATTTTTGTCCTTGGCACATAATTCCTTGGCACATAATTTTTATATTTTCTTCCTTCGTTCTGTTATAAGCGTTTAGTTGTCCAATTCTGCCCTCTCCTCATGAGGTAGAAGTCCAGTCTGTGTGTGCTCCTGTTATAAGCGTTTAGTTGTCCAATTCTGCCCTCTCCTCATGAGGTAGAAGTCCAGTCTGTGTGTGCTCACCTCACCTGCCAGTGGCTCAATGTGGAAATTAAGAAGGGATACTCCCACATTGCATTTGTGGGTACTCTGATGGCACCATAAATGGCAAGTGTTGCTGACACATGTCAAGGTGTAACATATTTTTGTGTTTTTTCATCACCTCAGGCTACCAGTAATTAGGCCATAGTTGACTGCAACACAACGAAGCTAGTGGAAAACACAAATGGGCTCAGTTTTGAAACCAAAATCACTGAAAATGGACAAAGCAGTTATGGGGGGGGGGGGGGGGGGGGGGGTTGCCACAAATATTGTCCGATCCTTCCCTAAGCCAGCAAGCCACCTAGGAGATTACAGACTTGAGAGCTAGGATGGTTAGACCACCATTAGCATAGCTCACTCTTATGGAATACCACATACCTCATATGAATGAGAGCTTGGTGGTTTGTGAAGTATGGCATACCTCACTCTCACATACCTCATTAGTGAAGAGCTGGGTGGTTTGACCACCATTAGTGAAGTACTGTATGGCATACCTCACTCTAATAGACAATCAAATACCTCATTAGTGAAGAGCTGGGTGGTTTGACCACCATTAGTTAAGTACTGTATGGCATACCTCACTCTAATGAATAATCAAATACCTCATTAGTGAAGAGCTTGGTGGTTTGACCTGCATTAGTGAAGTACTGTATGGCATAGCTCACTCTAATGAATAATCAAATACCTCATTAGTGAATAGCTTGGTTGACCGCATTAGTTAAGTACTGTATGGCATACCTCACTCTAATGGATAATCAAATACCTCATTAGTGAAGAGCTTGGTGGTTTAACCACCATTATTGAAGTACTGTGTGGCATAGCTCACTCTAATGAATAATCAAATACCTCATTAGTGAATAGCTTGGTGGTTTGACCTCCATTAGGGAAGTACAGTATGGCATACCTCACTCTAATGAATAATATACCTCGTTAGTGAATGAGAGCTAGGTGGTTTGACCACCATTAGGGAAGTACAGTATGGCTGTCCTCACTCTTATGGAATACCACATACCTCATTAGTGAAGGTGCCAAAAGTTCAAACACGTCAACAAGACAGTGATAATAAGTTGAATAGTGCCGCAAGAAAAAGAAGAATCCTTAAAACCTTTGTCTTGAGCTTCTAGTGTGATCTCATGCAACCCACAAGATTGTCATGGTCCCATTCCCGTACTGCTGCATGGTCTCACTCCCGTACGCATGGTCCTACTCCCGTACTGCTGTGTGTACAACGGAGCATGCATTGATCCTTTCCTTTGCTTGGTCACTGTGTAAAGTCTTGGGGGCATGGCCATTATTTCTTACAGATTCTCATCGTTATAAACAGTACTGGGTGCCCACGCCCCCATCTTACACCTTCAGTAGCACACTTTTAGTAGCTAATGCACTCGTATTATGAGACTTTGGAATAAAACCACAAAGCCAGACCTCCACTTCCACGCCACATGGTGTTGCGCCTCCACTTCCACGCCACATGGTGTTGCTCCTCCACTTCCACGCCACATGATGTTGCACCTCCACTTCCACACCATGTGGTATTGCACATGCACTTCCACGCCACATGGTGTTGCACATGCACTTCCACGCCACATGTTGCACCTGCACTTCCACGCCACATGATGTTGCACCTCCACTTCCACGCCACATGATGTTGCACCTCCACTTCCACGCCACATGGTGTTGCACATGCACTTCCACGCCACATGATGTTTCACCTCCACTTCCACGCCACATGGTGTTGCACCTCCACTTCCACGCCACATGGTGTTGCACATGCACTTCCACGCCACATGATGTTTCACCTCCACTTCCACGCCACATGGTGTTGCACCTCCACTTCCACGCCACATGGTGTTGCACCTCCACTTCCACGCCACATGGTGTTGCACCTCCACTTCCACGCCACATGATGTTGCACCTCCACTTCCACGCCACATGATGTTGCACCTCCACTTCCACGCCACATGGTGTTGCACTTCCACTTTCACACTCAATTTAAAATTTGCCTCCCACGCCTTTGATGAAGAGCACATGCACTTCTGAGCGCTGGCCAAAAGGAGCACTTCTCAACCACACCTTCTGGAAATTTCTGTAGCAGGAGCAGTGGAGTTAAAAAAGGCCATAAGCCCTGAAAGGCCAGCTATAGGCTACTGTACACACAGAATCCCCAGAATCTACAGCAAGAAAAGTCTAAGTTAGTGTATCGTTGCATGCACAGATCTACGCAGACTTTCTCATAATCAACCTGAAATCTATTCACTTGATATTTTACCTACCTTCGTCAGGAATAATGATGAAAGCTTGTAGGCACTCTAGCCTTCATCAGGAATAATGATGAAGGCTAGATAATGATGAAGGCTTGTTGGCACTCTAGCCTTCGTCAGGAATAATGATGAAGGCTAGATAATGATGAAGGCTTGTTGGCACTCTAGCCTTCATCAGGAATAATGATGAAGGCTAGATAATGATGAAGGCTTGTTGGCACTCTAGCCTTCGTCAGGAATAATGATGAAGGCTTGTAGGGACTCTAGCCTTCGTCAGGAATAATGATGAAGGCTAGGTGCTCTAGCCTTCATCTGGAATAATGAGTAAATTTAAAGTTGATTACCGAGAAAATCATTGTATCTACACTACACGTGTGTCTACACGATGTCAACTGAGAGTTCGTTGAGAACATGTACAATATTGTCTTTGGATTCCACAGGAAATGACATAATGATATTTAAGTTATCATGCACTCCACTCCCACTAACCACCAGGGGTTCAGTCATTATGAAGACACTCACTCCACTCTCACTAACCACCATGGGTTCAGTCAGTCATTATGAAGACCCTCACTCCACTCTCACTAACCACCAGGGGTTCAGTCATTATGAAGACCCTCACTCCACTCTCACTAACCACCAGGGATTCAGTCATTATGAAGACCCTCACTCCACTCTCACTAACCACCAGGGGTTCAGTCATTATGAAGACACTCGCTACACTCCCACTAATCACATATGGACCAGCTATTGTGGTGCAACTACTAAAGGGACATATTTTGCCCTTCAACTGCTGACTCAGTAAGCGGCTAGCACCAAATCAGCTCCTGGCATTGTTTAGGAACACTTAATATATACACTATTGATGAGGAAGTCCTCTGCTTAAGGAATTCACACAAGCACACACACACTCAGCCAATGTCACAGCACACACACACTCGGCCAATGATGTCACAACCACAGCAGGTGGGGGTGAAACACAGTCTTGGAGTAGGTATTAAGCAGTCGGTATTCCCTGCGTGGAGACACAGTGTCCAGTGTAAGCACAAACATTCGTCACTGCTCAAATAAGCCTAAAAGGGAAAAATCCCTTTTGGTGCATATATTTAGCGGCTGTGTGTGTGTGTGTGTGTGTGTCAAAGTGGCATGTATATAAACATTACATCATTGTGGTCATTGTGTTATGTTGATTTGACACCTAATTCAATATTAGCCCCATGCAGCTTGAACCCAGTGTGAGGTTAGTCTCAGCACCTGGTAATGTTCTGTAGAACCCAGTGTGAGGTTAGTCTCAGAGAGCCAGCACCTGGTAATGTTCTGTAGAACCCAGTGTGAGGTTAGTCTCAGAGAGCCAGCACCTAGTAATG
The DNA here is from genome assembly GCA_028752905.1 of Cladorhizidae sp. MBARI D1340-BT2. NCBI lineage: Eukaryota > Metazoa > Porifera > Demospongiae > Poecilosclerida > Cladorhizidae > Cladorhizidae sp. MBARI D1340-BT2. Next base: position 14,378,959 of record JAQNBH010000013.1, read on the forward strand.
TTCTGTAGAACCCAGTGTGAGGTAGGTTAGTCTCGGAGAGCCAGCACCTGGTAGTGTTCTGTAGAACCCAGTGTGAGGTTAGTCTCAGAGAGCCAGCACCTGGTAGTGTTCTGTAGAACCCAGTGTGAGGTTAGTCTCAGAGAGCCAGCACCTGGTAGTGTTCTGTAGAACACAGTGTGAGGTTAGTCTCAGAGAGCCAGCACCTGGTAGTGTTCTGTAGAACCCAGTGTGAGGTTAGTCTCAGAGAGCCAGCACCTGGTAATGTTCTGTAGAACCCAGTGTGGGGTTAGTCTCAGAGAGCCAGCACCTGGTAGTGTTCTGTAGAACCCAGTGTGAGGTTAGTCTCAGAGAGCCAGCACCTGATAATGTTCTGTAGAACCCAGTGTGAGGTAGGTTAGTCTCAGAGAGCCAGCACCTGATAATATTCTGTAGAACCCAGTGTGAGGTTAGTCTCAGAGAGCCAGCACCTAGTAATGTTCTGTAGAACCCAGTGTGAGGTTAGTCTCAGAGAGCCAGCACCTGGTAGTGTTCTGTAGAACCCAGTGTGAGGTTAGTCTCAGAGAGCCAGCACCTGGTAATGTTCTGTAGAACCCAGTGTGAGGTTAGTCTCAGAGAGCCAGCACCTGGTAATGTTCTGTAGAACCCAGTGTGAGGTTAGTCTCAGAGAGCCAGTGTTCTGTAGAACCCAGTGTCAGGTGGGTTAGTCTCAGAGAGCCAGCACCTGGTAGTGTTCTGTAGAACCCAGTGTGAGGTAGGTTAGTCTCAGAGAGCCAGCACCTGGTAGTGTTCTGTAGAACCCAGTGTGAGGTGGGTTAGTCTCAGAGAGCCAGCACGATGTTGATTCCAAATACCCAGCATCTGGGAGGTAATATTCTGTTGCTAGGGAGGAGTTTTAAAAAGGTCTGAGACAAACCCGGGCTATTTTTTTCCTGCCATGGAGGAGCTGCAACCATCCTCGATACCTCGCCACAACCACGCACCCAAGAAAGGATCGCAGGAATTGGGCACCCACGACCACAACCAGCATGACTTGATCCCAGAGAGTAATTAGTTGGCAAGTGAAGAACCATCACAAAAATAAGACAGCTGAGATGGTGTCTCCCGCCTAAAACTAACCTTTGAACCTTCAGCCATACTCTACCATAATACCACCTCATGTATTTTTGTCTTGGAGCTTCTATGGTCTAGCTATTTCTTTCTGTGCCTCCCCCAAAGGGCCGGGCGCATACCACACCCCTTCACTTGCTTGCCAGTGACTTGCATTCATTTTGTAAGAGACGCGAGACACATACAGAATCTCCTCTGCTTAGTGTGCCTGTTGATAGCCACACAGTCGGACAGCTGTCATGGGTAGAGTGCAAAGGTCGGACAATACGGTGGCTAACTGTCGACCAATCACATTCCTGAGCATATAATTGGTCAGTGATTGTGTCACGCAAATATGTGACATAATTCTCATCTACACCAAACTATGTGACTATCAGCAACGATCGTGGTTTCTATTTGCTGAAGAAGAAGCAGGCAGCCATTATCTGAGCACACTTCAAAATCATGCCAGGCCAACAGGTTGAACTCAATGTTGGCAAACACCGATCAGCATTCTCTTAATCTCTCTCAACAAGCTCTCAGTTGCCATAGTTACGATGCCTCTCAATAATCAATTTGAAATTTACTCTCTCACGTTTTCAGCTCTAGCCTTCATCAGGAATAAGGCGGTGCTAGTATATGTACATGTATATACATGTATATATGCTACATGTACATTACATGTATACATGTACATGTATATAATATACATATACACAAATGCATACATGTATAGGTACATATATACATATACATGTATATGTACATATATACATACACATGTATATATATATATACATGTACATATACATGTATATGTATATACATGTATATATGCTACATGTACATTACATGTATATGTATATACATTTTGTATAATGTACATATACTAGCACCTCCTTATTCCTGATGAAGGCTAGAGCTGAAATGTTGAGAGTAAATTTCAACTTCAAGTTGATTATTGAGAATGTCTGTATGGTTGGGATGGGATGGGGGAGATGAGTGTGGAGGTGGTGGGCGGAGGGATTTATGGATGACATAGTTGGGATGGCCTATGAGCCAGGATGCATGTTATTGGCAGAGGAGTCGAGCTTGGGGGTGTACTTGTGTCAGGAACAACAGGTGGCATTTGTCTGAGTGAAACTTCACTACAGGACATGAGCATTGTGTTGAGGACTGGTCATCTGACCACAACACTTAGCTCTGATAGATGCAGCCAGTTCTCTCTCCTCTACTGACTATGGCAGCCAGTTCTCTCTCCTCTACTGACTGTGCAGCCTGTTCTCTCTCCTCTACTGACTGTGCAGCCAGTTCTCTCTCCTCTACTGACTATGCAGCCTGTTCTCTCTCCTCTACTGACTGTGCAGCCATTTCTCTCTCCTCTACTGATTATGCAGCCAGTTCTCTCTCCTCTACTGACTATGCAGCCAGTTCTCTCTCCTCTACTGACTGTGCAGCCAGTTCTCTCTCCTCTACTGACTGTGCAGCCAGTTCTCTCTCCTCTACTGACTGTGCAGCCATTTCTCTCTCCTCTACTGATTATGCAGACAGTTCTCTCTCCTCTACTGATTATGCCGACATTTCTCTCTCCTCTACTGATTATGCAGCCTGTTCTCTCTCCTCTACTGACTGTGCAGCCAGTTCTCATCAATAGCATTCCTACGTGATGTCCATTTCCTTTCATGACCATTTCTGTATCACGCATGCATTGATCAGGTCTCTCAATGAGGGGCATGCCATGTTGCCACAGCCTCTCCTGGCATGCCATGTTGCCACAGCCTCTCCTGGCATGCCATGTTGCCAGCCTCTCCTGGCATGCCATGTTGCCACAGCCTCTCCTGGCATGCCATGTTGCCAGCCTCTCCTGGCATGCCATGTTGCCTCAGCCTCTCCTGGCATGCCATGTTGTCACAGCCTCTCCTGGCATGCCATGTTCCACAGCCTCTCCTAGCATGCCATGTTGCCACAGCCTCTCCTGGCATGCCATGTTGCCACAGCCTCTCCTGGCATGCCATGTTCCACAGCCTCTCCTGGCATGCCATGTTGCCACAGCCTCTCCTGGCATGCCATGTTCCACAGCCTCTCCTGGCATGCCATGTTGCCACAGCCTTTCCTGGCATGCCATGTTGCCTCGATCTTTCCTAGCATATTCCTGGTTCCATGGACATTTGGGGCTATTCTGGCAGTCATTAGTGAGGATGACGGACTACACAGCATGGATCCTGGAATACCTGGGGTGTTTGGGCCTATCCATACAGGGAGTCCAGCCTGGGTCTGTAGCCTGGATGCTTGGGGGTAACCCTGCCTATAGAGTACAGGTCATGGGTCCCAGAATCCTGGGTACATCCGACATACCATCTGGAATACCAAGTACTCCGAGGTGAAGTCAGCTGACCTCACTAGGGTCACCCCAAGTTTATATCGATGGAGAGGAGGTGGCTGACGTGCACAGGTGCAGTCTCCACCCACAAGGACACAACAACCTCTGGAGTGAGTTGACATCATTAATTGGGAGGAGCTAAACGTGTGGTTAGGAAAGGACAAGTGTCTCGACACATCAGCTTATCATGACTTGATTATCTGGTTAGGAAGCCTTTGCTGCAGGTGTTGATGTGGGTGTTGTTGCAGGTGTAGCTGTGGGTGTTGTTCAGGTGTTGCTGTGGGTGTTGTGGAAGAGAAAAACTCCGATTGAGGTCAGTGTTGACAGCTAGGCTGAGTGCCCAAACAACTAATTGGCAGTTGTGTCTAGCAACCTGATTCCAATCAGGTGGTAACCAACTTAGTCTGGAACTTCACCTGTGCACAACGTTGTATGTTTGTATGTTTGTATGTCACCTTCACGTAACATTTGAGCTAAGCACAGATGCACCATGTCCATGCATGGGACTGTGTTCTATATATATAATCCTTCTCTACCTTGTCGACTATCATAGCACACTGCACATTGTGCAAAGCCGTGTCATCAAGCTATTCTTTGCAATGTGCAGGTAAATACACTTACAAGAATGACACACACACACAAAAAACAGCACCTTATATTTTACAAATAACTACTGCTATACTATCACAGAATCTGGGCCATTGTCATGTGGACTAGAAGCCGTTTGACGACCCTTTACCGTTTATAACCATCTGTGTGCCATATGACGATACTTTACCCTTTTGTTCTGTGTGTGTATACTTTAATAGTGTTTTTTCCCCCTTCCCTCGTTTGTTTTTGTTGTTTTTGTAATAGTAGCCTGGAGGTTCTTTGTAATTTATTTCTTCCTGTTGGGCACACAAGTCAAAGCATACCTTGTCTTGTGGTGGTGGTGGTGGTTATTTCATTATCAGAGCCAGATCCCTCGTAGAGTATCAGTTACATCCTCCTTCAAGGACTTGGTTAGTTGCACAGGAGAATCACCACAAACCAAACAACAGAGAAAACAAGATTCTCCAGCCATCAAATGAGCGACTTGTTCTTGCACAGTAGCTATGCTATTTAGATTGAGGGGGCTAAACTCACTGGTCACTTGCTGTTGCACAGTAGCTAGGCTATTTAGATTGAGGGGGCTAAACTCACTGGTCACTTGTTGTTGCACAGTAAGTAGGCTATTTAGATTGAGGGGCCCAACCTCACAGTCCTGATGATCATTGCCAATGGCTTTTTTTCTGCAATCTACAAACTGATTAGTCGTGGACATGCTTCAGAAATTTTGGGATCAACAATCAACTGGTATTAAGTTATTATGACTGCATCTGCTGTACGCAAGTTATGCATGCGGGGGAGGAAGGAGGAAAGAGATGGATGGATGGAAGAGAGATGATCCTTGAAGGTGAATTTCACAAATAAACAGCTTTTTGGGGATTGCCAGTTCACTAATTTAGCAAAGAATTCAAGGCATGCTGGAAGTATTTTTGGAGCTGTATAATGGAGCTGAGCAGAAATCACTATTGAATGGCGAGTATCAATCTTGATATTTGAGGGGGGATAAGGGATTACTGTGTCATTTTTAAAAGAAGATCAAATAAGCTAGCATACTCACATATATACATATATATGTAAATATATATGTATATACTGTATATGTATATAGTATAATATGTATATATGTATTATACGTATATGTATATATATTGTATATATATGTATATATTGTATATATATATGTATATATTTATGTATATATATATATATGCACGTGTGTATATATGTCTATATATGTATTATATATATGTCTATATATATATGTATATATATATATATTGTATACATATATATATATATGTATATGTACATATGTATATGTATGTATATGTATGTATTGTATGTATATGTATGTATATGTATATATGTATGTATGTATATGTATGTATATGTATATATATATATGTATGTATACATATATATGATAAAGGTATATAGATGTTTGATCAAAGGAATCTGTGATTTTCACTTTTGCCTCATTAGGTTTGGGTGCAAAGGACACATGAGAAATCATTTAGCAGCCACCAAGCTATCTGAAAAGTCATTTAGCCAGCTCAATCCAGTCAATCCAGTCAATCCAGCAGGGAGGAGTGTAAAAAGGCCACCCAAGCCTACTTTGTGTCATAAGCTTCGTGCTCCAGCTGGCACCAGCTCTGAACAGCAACAGCAGGTTAATAAGGTCACTGAGTGCAGGTAGTTCTATATATAGGGGAAATGAGGACAAAGAGGAGAATTGAGCTGCTCCTCTGCTTCATTGACAAATTAACCGCAGCCCCTTGCTTTAGCAGCTAATTCTTGGTGTTGAATCGCTTTGCAAATGACACCACTATGCATTACATCCATGCCATTGAACTAGCCCTAGTGTATAGTATTGCATAGTGTAGTATTGCATTATGATGAAGTCACATGGTGGAAGATGATTATAAAAGTATATTTTAGGCTAGACTAATTAATGTTGACTTGGGCCAGCAGGTCAAAATTAACAATGTCAATTATGTGGGTCAACAAATCTACTGCCCTTGCCAGTCACGAGCTTTGATATCATCCCTTTGCTTCAAAAGATGTTTGTGAAACTCAAAACAATGAAACTCTTGCACCTCACTCCACCCTGTGTCTCCATCATCATTTTATCTATCACCTTTCCCCCACCACTTCTAGCTTAGCAGCTACAATGACCCAAGGTATATTTCACACTTCCTGGAGAAAACATTCAGATTGACAAGGAAGAACTTCAGTAGTAACCATTGGCTTCCCTTGCACATCACTAACCAATTATGATTTTAAAAAGACTATTTTCCTTAGCA